>CM046337.1:19870116-19948238 GCA_025403435.1 Artocarpus heterophyllus
GAAAAACATTCAAGAATACACCAAAAAAAAAACCAAACAAACAAACAAACAAAAAACAAAAAACCACAACAACAACGCATAGTTTCGGAGATTGTATGTAATCATATACAAAGCTGCATGAATATATATGCCAGGGGTTAGTAAGAGCAATGATATAAGAAAAAGAAACACTCCATTCGTGGGGCTGTAGGATCTAATAGATTTGAATCGCATCCAGACATTGCTTTTATTTTTGTTTATTAATAAACAAAAATGGAAGAAATCATGGAAACACTAAAAGCCAAATAAAAAATCATACATAGCATTAGTCATTTGGTGATGTGGTGTAAGATGATCATTCTATTCGGTAAGATTATAAGTTTAAGTGAGTGTCATCTCATACAAATATAGACAATCCACTATTACGTAGAGATACTTTAAGCTATTGTATGTCTTTATTGTTGAAAAATTATAATAATACTAGACAAATAATAATCATTGATGATCAATATCAATAACATAAAAGTTTCTCAAGATCATCAATCTATTTTTTAACTGTAACATGTGTAAAATAATATGAAAAACATACCTTTATTGGCGTTAGAATTTATCATTTTAATAGTACGAACTATCTAAACAAGAA
The DNA here is from genome assembly GCA_025403435.1 of Artocarpus heterophyllus. Classification (NCBI taxonomy): domain Eukaryota; kingdom Viridiplantae; phylum Streptophyta; class Magnoliopsida; order Rosales; family Moraceae; genus Artocarpus; species Artocarpus heterophyllus. Next base: position 19,870,739 of record CM046337.1, read on the forward strand.
TCATAATTGTATGACAATTAATAATATGAAATAAAACTATGAAGTGGTGATTTGTCTCTTCTCTTAAAAGGTACAAATTTACATACCATATATCAACAGTCAACACCATCAAAAGATGATATGTTTGAGGGACTCCAAACATATACTCTAAGCCAATTAGGCCAAGTCCTTAAAAGTAGAGAGTTACTAAGTCCGAAGGGCTTACTAAAATATTTTGAACAAGGTAAACTCATGGGCCTCATGCAATAAAAGCAAACTAAAATCGCTCTACATAACACTGTGCAAAACTAATTGTAAGTAAATAATAAGCTTTGAAAATATTTATAGTAAATAGAAATTTTATCAGGCATATAGAAAATTTACTAAGTAAAAAATCTATTTACTAAAAGTAAAAAAAAAAAGAAAAATTTCCCGAGTAGACTTTTTATTTACTACAAATAATTTAAAACCTACTATTTACTGTAAAAATGTTATTTACTTAAATCTCCCAAAAGTAAATAAGTCCATCCTATTACAGCCTAAGCAATGCCATACATGATTAATAGGAGCGGAGCTATAAAACTTAAATGCTGTTTGGAAGGGTAGTGGGAACCGTTGGTTATAACCACTTTTATTATAGCATGTAAGAGCTTTACACTGTAGCAAATTTTTTTTATTGTTACTGTAGTATGTGAAAGCTTTACACTGTTCATAACTGAGTTTGCACGGTTCCCACCACTCAGCCAAACAGCAGGTTAGTTAAAAAGAGCGGCGGTGAGACAAACAAAGAGATAGAGAATTTTAAGGAGACAAAATAAAATTTCAGAGGGGCTAAATACAATTTTAAGATGGGTGAAATATTAGTTTTATTCAACTTCATGCGCAAATTTGAAAGAAAATAAAGGTTTAGGGGGCTTCCATCCACTCTGGTCTATGAGCGGCTCTACCCCTGATGATCAATATGGTCTAAAATATCAGTTGTTAATAGCATGTATTGACGTTTGACATCAAAAATGTAAGTTTAGGTAATTACGCTAGTCCACTTGAAATAATTTAAATACTCTAACTTGGACAACATATGAAACAATAAACACTCACATAATAGTATGTCAAATAAGAAGAATCATCACAACCATAAGCCAAATTAGTAGCGCATGATAATGTATGGACAGGAGATAAAAGATGCTTAACGAGGCATTATTGTTTCATTAAACATGATAACAACATGTAATATCACAAATGCATAGAGACTAAAACCAGATGTCTCATATACACTTGTCATTAACCAACACATAGATGTAAATGAAGTTCACAATCGTAGTGACAACAATAAAAGTGTATTACACAAATGCATACATGAACGATAATCAATAACAACATGTTAACCAAATACAAATAAGCAAAATCTCACACTAACTCAATACTACAATATGCACAAATCAATCCCATATAACTCACATGCTTTTAAAACCGTATATATGGAGCTATGTCTTTAATTAGCAGATTTGTAGTATGTTGCTCATTGTCTTGTGTTTAGCATACAAGAAGATCATTTGAAACTTTCTATTTACCCAAAAGTACTTGTTATTAATATAACGAAAATGCAAAGAGCTCACAATATTCGTAGAGCAAAATGCAATAATAAAATGAACACAACATATCTCAAGTGGCCGATAAAATAAAGTAAGCAACTCTTGACACTAAGATGAAATTTTGAACTCGTATCAACCTCATAACATACTATATATACTATTTTCAAGTTCAGGGTGTTGTGCATGCTAGTCAAACACTATTCCAAGAAATAAACCCTATTACCATAAAGGTATATCTAATTTTATTATTATTATTATTATTATTATTATTATTATTCTTATTATTATTATTATAATAAATCATGCAACCTGTGTAATGGGCATCACAATATCTAACCATATTTAAAATGTTGGTTTATTGGCAACATGAGATCTTTAATAATAAGACCTTCTATTTTAACCAAATGGCCTAGCCCAAGATTGCTCGAGCATATAATATGCACGCTACAACAAATACTATATTAGAACATGTGCATATTTCAATAACTTATTAGGTTGCCAATCATTGGCGGACAACGGACTTATTTTGTATTAATTATGGTATCATCCTCCATATTTGTTGTATTCCTAAGAAAACTATAAAGCTTTAAACCTTTTCAAATCTCAACCAAGGTAGGTTATTTAAGACAAACAAAGAATATTTTTAATTATATAAAAAAATATATATTTCATAAAATATAGATGTCTACCTTTGAACAGTCATACCAAAATATTTATATAAGATGTGTCTGTCTCAGAGTGAAGGTCAATATCATTATACTATATGCAAGTACTATATCATCTACATATAACACCTTCACATAAATGCTCTCACTTACCTTCAGATAGATATAGATATATATATATATATATATATATATATATATTTGACCAATAGAATTATTCTCTAGAAAATGACTCATGATCAAGTCTCATCAAACTTCATACCATGGTCTAGATGCATTTTTTTAACTCGAAAATAAAAATAAAAAAATATGAAACATCGTCATACGAATTATTCTCTAGAAAAATATGAAAAATATGACCAATATAATTCATTTATGAAATAACTTAAAACTTATAGACGAAGCCATACGTAGATCCTCTCATATGAAACATCGTCAAAAGTTGTTATCTCTACATTTACATAACGTCTCCATATTAATAAAATAAACTTCAATGCCTATAAATAAATAAAGAGACAATTGAAATAAAAATATATATATATCTATGGAAGAAACAAATAAAAAGAAAAAGATTATGAGATTTGTTTATTGTCCTATCTTTTTAGCACAAAAATTTAATTTAACTCAAACTTCCGAACAAATTTTCCAGTTTTGTCCCCTGGAAAAGATAAACTAGTTAATACAAAGTATAAACTTATGTAAACTTATATAGGCTCCATTGTGTTTTATTTCTATAAAAACCCAAATAAATCAAATTTTGTATGATTATTTTTGTTTATTTAGGTTTTTATGTTTGATATTATGGAAAAGTGCTAAAAAACAATTGAAACAAGAAGATATGATTAAAAGTACAAACTACCTAGGTGTGTAAATCATATTTTTACGTTTTACATGAAATCTAAAATTATAAAAGAATAGAGGTTAAAATAAGAAAAAGTGGGAGAGCGTTATAAACTTAATAGATATATTATCAAACACTTTGAAATTATATAAAAAAAAAGAGGTTAAGTGAGAAAAAAATAGGGGAATAACTCTAAATATTAAATATGTATAAGGAGGCCACTGCAGCCACATAGATCTAAGCTAGCTCAGTCTATGTTCTTTTTAATTTGTCTTACCACTAATGGGTTGGTGTAAAGTAAGCATGTTTTTCTTTCTTCACTTCTCAGGATATACCTAGAGTTTAACACTTCTTAGCCCCAATTTTAGGATATATTGTGTGTTGTTGGGTTATAGTATCAAGAGTAAAAACCGGGACCATCCTTTAAGTAGAACTGGTTAGATCCTTTTAGTCGCATAGGTGGGCTTAGAATTTCAAAGGAACGAAGGGGATGGGGCAGGATGTCCCCTCTCATTCAAACATGTCATTTGCTTTTGTTTATGTTGCAAGGAAATGCTGATTTTTTTAAAAGCGTGTAAAGCTCTATTCAACCTAAAACAGAACCTCGTTTAGAAATAAGATTTGGTTTTAGGAAGATAGTTTTTTATTCCATGTGTAATTTCCCCCTGAGAAGGCGATACGTTGTTGCCAAGGAGTCCTTTTTTTTTTTTTAATAAAATTGACATGTTTGCCCCCCTTTATGAAGAAACGACATCAGTTTTCTACTAGAAACAAACAACCTTCTTCTCGTTTACTCAGTAGCGTGTAGAACATTGGATATAAGATACAATATTCTTTTTCTTCCAAGCAAAACGAAGTATCCTTGCTTCTATTCACATGTGATGTATGTAGGAGTAATTTTGTAAGTTATATATCGTATTAAAGTTTTGATCATCATTTTATTATTTTTTTATTCTTAGTAATAGTGTTAATATATTGTTAACACATACACTATACTTGTTAAAAATGAAATGGTGAGAAGAAAAAGTTGTTTAATAGAGACGAACAAAACAAGGAAAAAAAGGTATGTTTAAAAAAAAAAAAAAACATTGTAAATTTGCAACACTAGATTGTAGGGGGGTCTCTAGCAAAAAAGAACCAAAAAAAAAAAAAAGGAACAAGAAAAGTTAAAAAAATGAATAAGAAAAAGTAAAAAATAAAAAGTGACGTTGATATTTGTCATGTAGGAAAATGCTTCAAAAGATTGTTGTCTTGTATGTGTGTGTGTATATATATTATATATATATAGGTAAAACCATAAACCAAAAACTATATATAATCTTATTTTTGTTTTATATTATAAGGCAAACCTCAAGAATTATATGTAGGATAAACCCTATATTCTATGCATGGACAAAATTCAACAAAATTTTAATCAAAGTGAATCAAAAATTACAAGGCACTCAAATTTTTTGAAAATTTTTTTAGCAAATCTTGGTACATGAAGTACAATTGCTAAGATTGTTTATTTTTTTTATTAACTTGCAGTGTATTCTTTTTTACAAAATTTTGTGCAATTTCAAAAAAATATTGATAACTTTTTAAAAATCAGTCGTCAATGTAATTTCATTTCATCATTGTTTTATACATGAAGATTATAATTTTGTTATTTAGCCTGTACACTTCGTAAACATCATGAGTTTATAATTTTATCAATTTATGATTTGATTGTGACAGCTATTCCAACAAGGCACCTCATATTTATTATCCATGTACTTGTGCATTATGTAACTAAGTTGGATATGAATTATTTAATTATTTTCATCTAAGTATACTATAACCTGAGCAAACGATTAAAGAATTCATTGTTTTTCATATATGGGGAAGAGATTAACACACTTATATGTGTCATGTTCACAAATCACAACTATCATCAGCACTATACAAACATCAATTACTACAGAGCATATTACACAATCTACCACTTTTTAAACCAATTTAACCAATCCAATCATTTATGTGGTAAAAAATAAAACTTAGAAAAACTTATTTCACAAATTTTGATCTATTTAAAAAAAAAAAAAAACTATCAATCAATCATTTTCCCTCTATTCCTGATCCCCACCCCTTCCTCTCATCTAAGCAAAAAAATCTCTCCAACCTATTTCCTCCTCTTTCTGTCTGCTCTCTTTGCCTCCACTCGTCATCGGAGCTCACAGTAGACATCAAACATAGCGAGTTGTCAATCATTGGACCATCGTCGATCTTTTGTCGTCATCTCTCACTGACCTCAACAAAGCACCGCCACTGGAGAAGAGGCTGATTTGTTGATTGGAGCTTCAGCGATCACCGGAGAAGAGATCTATGGTGTCGTGTCGGATGACTTCAACTTCGGCTTCTCCTTGGTTGTGAAACTATCATCCAGTTACTGATCTGCTTGTCACCATAGTCATCATTCATCTAGTTGCTGATCTTCCTCAACCAGCCAGTTGGCCCAAAGATCTTCCTGATCAACCTTCAACACCGTGAGATGTTGTGCAGCCACTTGATCTCCAACTCTCTGTCGCGTTCGTGTCTTCGTGGAGATCTCCTCCACAGCATAGAGGACAACCTCTCTCTCTCTCTCTCTCTCTCTCTCAACATCATCAAAGATCTTCTATACAACAGATGATACTACGTAACCACTCAAACTCCATCTCTCTACCACGTTGCGCCGTCGTTGAGATCTCCCCCGCAGCACCATGATGATGAAGATCTCATTGGAGATCTCTCTCAAACAGTGGCCGCTTCTCTATGTTGGAAATATGCGGATTAGCCACCCCCGCGTGGCGGCCACTATGTAGTATCCATTGAAGTCTGATTATTATTTTTTGTTTCATTATTTTATTTGTAGTTTTTGTGAATTTTTGTGTATTTTTATAATTTTCTGGTGACATAAATGGTCGTGATGCTGCCGGTCTTAGTAGTTGTTCGTCAATAGCTACACGGATATCGGAGGTAAGCATAGTGGATACTAGATACTGCCTGGTAACCGTATCGAATACTGGCCAATAACTATTGTGCATACCATGTACTAATCGGGGTGTATTTAGAATACAAAATATAGAGTAATGATGTAGTTGTGGTACACTCTACATTTTTCCTATAGCATAAGTCAATTCAAGCTTTATTTTTGTGGCATTTATGCAAAAAAGCCGAGTTGCTTTATAATTCATAATAATGGTAAGGCCCAAAGATACCTTGAGTTTACAAGAGAGAACTCAGAAAATATGATATGGACGATTGCATTAGCCCAATATAGAGGAAAATAAACAACTCAGTAAAGGAAATTGTACAGGATGTTTGACAAAAAGTAGTGTACCATTTTTTTAATTATAAATAATATAAAACTCTTATATATTATAGTAACAATAAAAAAAACGCTATAATATAAAGCTTTAATATTCTACAGTAAAAACAGTTTCAACCAACAATTCTGACCACCCTACCAAACACCCTAATAGTAAATAATGCTTTTCGAAAACTTATTTAAATAAAAAACTGGTTTTAAAAATATTTATAGTAAATAGCAATAAATAGAAAATTTTATCGGTAAATTTTTGTTTCACTTACTTATTTACGAGTAAAAAAATTTACCAATTATTTTTTTTATAATTAATTATTTTAAAAAATTTAAAGATATGTTATTTTTCAAGTTCTGCTTAAAGTTAATTAAAGAAAAAGAAAAAGGGATGTTCAAAGGTGGAGCCCAAATCCAGCTTGCTGTTGCAGTTAGTCTAATTAATTATTAGGTTATCAACATCTTTTGTGCCTCTAACCATAAGCAGATGGGCCACTATCGTCTGTATTTTCGTACCTCTTTTTAAAGATGTGTATCTTTATATTAGCAATAATAGTGATAATGATAATATATATTAGATTCTAAATTGTGCCACATTTAAGGTCTTTTGTTCGTAGACAGGACTAGTAGACTAGTGCGGTTTTTATTTTATAATTTTGGAGGAGACTTCAGTCAATCGGTCTATTGGGATTTTGGTTTTACTTTTAAAAAGAAAAAAAATCGTGCTACTCTGCGAGGGAAAAGAAGATGAGCAAATAAACTTTACAATATTGACATTTTAATTTCAATATTTTGAATTCATTATTATGTTTCTCTTCCCCAGTTAATCGACAACTATTATTAATATAAGAAATAGATGAACCTGAAATTTTAACTTTTTATAAAATCAATTGATAAAGGTGTAAACAAAACAAAACAAAACAAAGCAAAAAATGCATGGAAAAAAGTCAAAAAAAATTAAAACAAAGAAAAGGGAACCTATGAAAAGTAAATAAAACTGAAGTAAAAAAGCATATAAAATTAAGCATAAATTGTCAACTTTTTTTCTTTTAAAATATCAAGATCTGTGAGTTTTTTCTAAGAACCCACTATTTGTGTCACTTTTGGAGGAAGTATACAATAATTGATTTCTGCATTGTTAACCGCGGCGTTGTCTGTTAATTCCCCGCAGGGGAGCATCTAGTTAATAAACTATGACTATCTTGTACGGACTAATAAGACTCGAACGGTCAATAGAACATGACCATCCTTGGGAGTTTGAATTTTTAACCACTCTAATGAATGTTATGACACCCAAGTATTTTTAATGCATTAAATATACAATAATTAAAAATTATATTAAATAATTTATGAATAATTTTATGAGCTAAATTTTATGCTTGAAAAATTATTAATAATATAAAGAATAATTTTAGTGCCACCTTTAATGTGGGCAAAAAGCCATCTCATTCTCCCCAAGTGCACCGGTTTAGCTTCACAAAGGAGTCAAAATTGCTCTCCATCATTTCTTTTTCATGCAAAGCATGAAAAAAAAAAAATTCTTCCTCCCAAAAACCGGCCCCCTCCCACGGAATTCTCTCAAACATTTTTCAAAGCACAAGTCTTCAAATCATGCAAGGAAGCAAGAATAAGCATTCTATAGCAAGATTTAGCAATTTTGAGGTAAAAACCAAAGTTTTACATTATGTATTTAGTGTTTTTGTTTGATTTTTGAAGGACTTTTTATGGGTTTTATCATGAATAATGTCAAGGAGGATTGAGAGAGTTTCAAATATCAAAGTGGAGGTGCAAACCATTAAAAATTTCTTAGTAAAATTTTAAACCCCGGTTTGATTTTATTTTTGCACAAGTGTTTGTTGAATGGACTCTATGACATGAATAGTAATGTTTTATAATGATGATAGAAAGAAAAAAAAAGTAGGTTTTTTGTGTCAAAAAGTAGGAAATTGTTAATCTTTGTCAAAAAAAAATGCAAAAGTTTGATTAGTTTTCAAGAAATAATGTTCTTGAGGGCCTTAGGAGCCAATTTATTTTCCAAGTAAGTCTTGGATATGTCAAAACAATAAGAGTAACAATTTTGATGTTTTGTCAAATTTTGAGAGAACTAAATTGCAAAAATTTGTAAAGGATCGACGGAACTAAAAATGGAAGAAAACTCCACTATGTAGTTGAAATTTTAGGAAAGTTAAAACACAAAAATTGTAGAGCTCATCGAAACTATTAAAAGTTATGGACGGTTTGCGAAAATTCCTTACCGATATTAAGTTATGAATTTTACGAGATTTTAAGCACAAAATTTTGTAAAATAAGAAAATGTTATGAAATGGTTTTGATCAAGCCAAAGGGTTTAAGAAAGTTCTAATCCTCGCGAAAAACTAAATGTTTTAGTATAAAACAGTTCTTTTTGGTACTGGGGGCAAAAATGTTAAGATTTTTGTGTTTTGGATCAAAACCATAAAATCGTTTGAAACCCATTTTTCCACTAAGAAAATATTATTTTCCTACACTACTATACGCAGTGAGTAACCATAGATTTCAAGTTTGAAAAGATTAAGAGTTTTCATCAAAAAAAGAAAGAAAAACTATAAAGTTTTTAAGTTACGGGTCAAAACTGTAAAGTTTTAATAAAATAGATTTTAATGAAAGGAAAACTAATGTTTTGTTTTTCACTACATTACAAGAAGCAAAGAAATGTAATTTTTGGTTTAAAATGGGTTTGGGAAGTTTTCTAAGACATGTCAAGGGCAAAATGGTTATTTTTATAAAAAGGCCAAAATGGACCCTAAAACACTCGAATTAAGAAAACGCCCCTTAGCGGAAAATTTTCCCTAACCTGTAAGTATCGGGATGGTAAAGTAAAACAGGAAGCTTAGCAAAGTTACAAGACTTATGAAAAACCTATTAAGAGTAAAATTATTTTTAAAGAAAACAACTAAAGCAGAGCCGAGCACTTAGAATTAGCAAAATACCCTTAGACGAAAAATGTTTCATATCGCAATAAATAATGAACCCATCTAGTAAGACAAGGAATTTGATCGAAGAACACTCAAGTTAAGTAAAAGAAAGATAAATTGAAAAGTTACGAAGTTAAATATAAGGAACAAATAGGTTAAGTAATTAAGAAATAACTGATAGGAATGAAGCTAAGAAAAAAGGAATGAACGGTTAATGTCTAAGTTTCATTATCAATTGAGTATATTGATAATAAGAAAAGTTATCTAATAGTCAGGTGTCCTTTAAACACGACACTAAGCTGACTAATAGAAGGAAAATGATAAAGTAGGAATGCTAGAGCAATGCTAATGTAAATCTCAAACCTCACTTATAACATAAAGAAAATGATTTTCAAATGCCTTTTGCATGTTTGAAGTATGTTTGTATTTGTTATGCATGATGTTTTAAAAGTCCAAGTTATGATTTGTAATATGTTTACATATCCTATGTTTAATGTTTCAATGCTAAGTTATAGCATAAGATATGTTTAGTATTTGATATGCTCACTAAAGTTAATAAGAAGGAAAAGTGAAGATAATAAGTAGTATCGTACTAGTCTATTTGATGTTAGGTATACAAGTTAAGTTAAAGACCTCTTTGTTCAATGGTTTTAAGTCTTCCACAAGAGAAGCATTATGTTCATGATCTCATGATTAATAATGTTGGTACAAATAATTATGCCCTCAAGATAAAGAGAAGATAAGAATAATGATAAGAAGTTCAAGAAAGTTACGAATGATAATAAGAAGTTTATAATTAAAAGCTCTTAAGACAGCACAAACATAATCATGCATAATGGCACTGCTTGCATTTCTTTTCATGACATGTTACGAGAGTTGTTTATAAAAAACACTTTAAGAAATGTTTACGATAAATGTTCATAAAAAGCATTTTTTGAAAAAATGTTTACAAGAAAAGGTTAACGAAGAAAGTTTTATGAAAAAAAGTTTAAAGGCTATAATTCATGATGAATGTTTAAAATATTTTGTGAGATTATGTTTGAGCTTACTGAGCAAAAGTTCATTATAAGTTCCTTCATATTGTAGGTAGTCCTATGGGAGACCAGTATGACTAGTTGAAAAGCTTGGTGTCGTGGAGAGATAGATGCGATGATTGGGTATGGATACCACTATACTTTGTTTCTGCTGCTCAAAGAAAAAGCTTTCCACTATTTGAAATAGTGTTTTAAAATTTCTAAGAAAGTCAACATTTAATGAAACGTTTTATAAAAAAGTGTTCTACGAGAAAAGCATTTCAAAAGAAATATTCTAGGAAATATTTTGGAAACATGGTTTAACGAGTTTTAAAGAAGTAAATATATATACGAAACGTATTTTATAAGATATCAAGTTTTATACTTATGTTTCAATTTACATTGCAACAGATGTTGCAACAGTTTCCAGTATATGTTAAAGTATGTTATTATGAAAAAAATTACACAACATTTTCTTACTTATAAGTAAGAAAGCGAGTTTAAGAAACGCTATTTAAGAAAGTAAAGTGACGGTCTGAAAAGGCAGGACATCATAAATGTTGTATCAACTATCTAGTAAAATTTACAATCATGGCAAGTTTTTTCAATGAGTGGGGTTATTGTAACTTGAGAAAAAGAACAATTTTTAAGGGGAAAATGAACAAATTTAGGATTTGAAGGATTTTTATTATAATGTGATTTTTAGGAATTTTGTTTTTGACTATTCCTAAAAAAAAAGATAATAATAATAAACAAAGAATCCTTTTATATGTACCTAACTTTGACGTCCTGAAAGCAGACTCTCTCATCTATAATTGCTAATCAGACCTTGCACGCAAGTGATGGATGCGCATCATTTGCATGTGTTCATTACCTTTCAGTGTTTTGTGCTTGCGACATTGAAATTTATTGGATGCTTTGCTTTCCCAGACCTAATTTCGTTTTATATGAAAAATGGAGATACACTTTTGGCTGGCCTTAAGCTTTCAGCTTATGAGAAGGCAGGTTCGGTTGGTCCAAATCTTGCCAAACCGAGCATAAAGCAATTGGAATATTTTACACTACTATTCGTTTTTTTTTTTTTTTTTTGAAAGCGACTATATTATTTTTTCAAGGTAATTTTTTATTTTTTTCCTTATATTATAATGGTCAAAATTACATTAAAATAACAAAAAGTATGCAAAACAGATAGTTTTTTTACACATTTTTTGACCAAAAAACAAAAGATTAAGCAGTAGTTTGATTTTTCAAAACCTAGCGTGGGATACTGCAAGGACAGCTCCTACTGTAAAAATTTATTTCTTGATATTGAAGTGCTAAGTGCAAATTCTATAAAATTTATAAATATTTTATCTTTCTTTCACACTACAGGAAACGTTAGATTTTATCAACGCCATTATGAAAAGTTGCATTGGTAATTTAATTTTATCGACGTCTATTGCGTTCTAGTGAAGTGTTGAGCATATCGGTAATTAGCTTTTTTCATGTAGTGTCACTACTTTCTCTTGCTCTCTAACTCTTGATTCTAGTCTTTAATAAGTGACTCAATTATATGCTTGGAATGTGTATCTATATAGCGCGGATTTATATTGCTCATTTCTCCCTTTTCCTTGTCAGTAATTGACATATTGCCAAACTACATTAAATCTCTCTCTTATATCATTTATTTTTATTAGTTGTGGAAATACCTTAGGCCTAGAGCCTCCAATACTTAGGCTGTGTGCCTCACTCTTCCTCTGCACCATTCTTTGCAACTTTGCTGCTGGTTCTCTGCACCCCTTATGTCCTGAACGATTAACGTCCCCTTCCTAGTGCCCATGTACCCTCGACGTAGATTGTCATCCTTATGCAACTAACCTTTGTCTTTATTTTCTCAAAAAAGCAAAATATGAAAAAAAAAACTTAAAAATTTAGAATTTCCTATCTAAAGACCATTTTGTATAAGGAAAATTAACATAGTTAATTGAGTAATTAATTATACAATTATATGCTTATAAGTTTTTGTATGTGGAGCCCACTCATAATGCTCCTCACTCTTGATTCTTTTCCTTTTTTTGGTCCATGAATATAAGCTTAGTCTTCTCTTTTATCTTTTATTTTTCTTATTTAATTTTTTTTTTTTTACTTTTACTATGTAGTCATTCACGTTTGACTCTTTACGCAACACTGAATTTGAAAAATCAATATAATTAATAAGAATTTAGTCATTTTCCCAATATAAAGTACTTTATTTTTCTTTGAGGGCCATGTTATGTATACACTTACCCACCAGCAGAACAATAATGAACGTTTTGGAGAGAAGGAAAAAAGAGCAATACCTTTCTTTCACTGTTGAGAACATGGCATGTCTTGTTCATGAAATCCAATCTTCTAACTTTGGTTGTATTTAAAGCAATGAAAATGGGATACCCGGGAAGATTCACAGGTCTTTTCGCTTCTTTGTTTCACAATAAAAAGAATTTATTTATTGTGGGATATAAAAAAATTCTCTACCAATAATATATGTTCTAAATTATCATATATTCAACAAGTTTCTTAAAAGTATTAAACTTTTTCAATCTAATATATTTGGATATGATCTAACAATTCAAAACTACGTTACACCGATAAAATATGAAAACATAACCTATCACAGAGAAGGCTCTCCGAAAGCACAAGAAAGTTTTGAAAAAAATTAGATAATTATTTTAACCTAAAGTGAGGCTAATTAGTACCTTAGTTGGCAACCCAAGGTCTAAAGGTGGATATTAAGGATGGTTAGTAACCAAAGAAAAGATCAGCCGAAGGTGGCTATTAATTAGTTAACAAATTAGTTTACTTTTCAAATATTGAGAATTCTTTTTAAAAAAAAAAATTAATATTGATCTATCAAATGACTGCAAAATTTATCTCGACTTCTCTTTTAAGAAAAATGGAATCTATTTAATATAGATAAAACTACAAACTTTGGCCTATTATATATTTATCTCGGAATATAGATCACCCCAAAAAAGTTATGATTCCCACAACAGAAAATATATGGAGGTTTTGCCTCATAAATGCACCAAACAACCTCAAAGTTGAAACTGGCTCTTGTTTGATTATCCCCACCTGGGCAAATTATACCTCTTTGCCTTCAATGGCTTGAGCTTTACTTTTGTTCTTTTATTATAGCTAGGCTTTGCTGTTTTTTGGGCGCTGTCATGCATGCATGAGCTAGCACGCGTAAACGTGTGAGTATACTTCTCTCATTTATCTGTCAGCCTTTGCATGCCTGTGGTCACATAAATATTTTAATTAAGATAAGCCATGGTCAAGAGATCTAATTTAATTTAACAAAGAGAAATATAGTAATGCATGATTAATAATTGGAAAAGGGCAAGTTTCTGAGCCTCAAATTTCTTACTTCTTTTCGACCAAGAAACACCCCATTCGTGGGGCTTTAGGATGTAATAATTGATCTGAATTGCAAGTCCATTTCAAACATATAGAAAAAGAAAGGCCTTCCCTTGTCTACATGGACCACAACTACCCAATAAAGTTAACAAAAGACACTAAAGAAATATGAATTACTAACATTAGTGTTACACTTAGTGTTACATGAGATAACCCAATTAATTTATAGGGTTAATCAAACTATACCTCATAGTTTTAATTATTTCTTAATTTATCTTTCTATTTTCAGAAACTATAAAAGTATCTTTTGAATTTAAAAAACTCAATTCTATCCCTCATAGACTGCTTGGATAGGAAAAACGTGACGATAAGACAAAGATACTATTAATTATACCAAATTTGTTTTAAAATTTATTTTTCTTCTTAAGAAAAAATTTCATAAATTTCTTTAACATTTAAAATGTCATAAGACTTAAGTTTTTTTATTATTAATTTAGGGTTGTGTTTTAGGATTTTTTTATGTTTTTAAATCTATAAAATATTTTTCATAATTGTTTAAGGATAGTTATGTTATTTTGCTCTATTTTTCTACTCAAATGGATGACATTAAAATAAGTTTTTTAAATTCAAAAAATATTTTTATAGTTTTTAAAAACAAAAGGACAGATTGAGAAATAATTCTAACTAGGTGGTATATATATGTAATTAATCCTTAATTTATACGTGTGTACATGTGCATATGTATAAAACTTTTTGTGGGAGGAAATTTGAAGTCCAAAGGACAGAAAAACAAATACAATATCGAGAAGGAAAGCATATTGAACAAATAAAAGTCAAGCAAAGGAAACGATGTCGTTAAACTAAAAAGAGAATTGAAGTGAAATCAAAACGAGACCAAAGGTGGAAATGAAGATTTAGGAAGAAATATGGGCCTGGAACGGTTAAAGGAAGCCGATTAGGATAAAGACACATGTAAATAAATTAGACGCTTAGGGGAAGACGAATGTTAATAAACGTTGTAGATCAAGTTAGTTATTTAGATATTTATAATACTCCAAGGCTTATAAATAGAGAGTAAAATCCAATTATTTTTAGTACCGTTACTGACTTGAAATTAATAAAGAATTTCTTTGAGATTTATTCAGTTCTCGAGTCTAATTAAGTGAAGTATTTTATTGTTTGTCGTTAATTTGAGATAATTTCGACACAAACACTTGTAATTTTCCAAAGGCAATTCCTAAGCCCCAAGTTTTATAGGGTGTTTGGCTCTCAGATAGAACCAATTGGTTCTAGCCAACAAATAGTATAAAACTCTCAGTAGCTATAGTAAAAAGCAATAAGTTGCTAAAGCTCTTACATGTACAATATTTTTAACCAATTGATTCTAACCAATGCTTCCAAACACCTTAAATTTTCATTTTTTATTTTAGTAATTACAACACAAAAGTTAATTAGGTTTTGAGCTGTTGAATTACATTTTTGGGTTATAATGTTACATGCACTACTAATTCAAATTTGATTTACATTGGGATAAAGGTTAAGACAAAAATTAAAGATGATGATGATGATGATGATAATAACAACGACGACGACGACAATAATAAACGTCTTTAAGATGCACGGCACACCATTTTCACTGAAATATGTCGTGGGTAAAAGCACCTTTCTTGCAGTAAAGTGACGACCAAATTGAGATCTAAATTTGATTTGAGGTACTGATTTTACAGCATTGGAATTACTCCAATCATGGAGAGATTCTTCCTATAATATAGTTTTTTTTTTATGGAAGATTTGCATATAATATAGTTGGAATGACTCTCACTTTCCTTCATAACGTATTTTATCATCAAATATATTATAAACTTTTCTGTGATATCTTTGATTTGTATGAATGGAAAGGAAAGCATGCATTATTGGAGATCAATAGACTCAGGGTTTGGGGCTTGAATGTTGACTCTTTTAAGGAGATGTCTAGGTGTGGATTGATAATATCTTCCATGTCACGATGGACTCAAAAAAAGTTAGGACCACTTGTGGGGCAAAAAAAGGGACCAAAAAAAGGGACCAGAATTTTTCTGACTTGTGGCTAAGCCACTTTTCCGAAAAAGTGCACTCTCCCTTGGGTTGGTCTTAATCAATAAGGTCGGAAAGATACCAGTGCTCTTGGCTCAGGGCATCATGGACGTTTCTGAACTCCAGCCCATTGTGCAGATGCTTTTTACCAGCAGCATTTTTATCCATTTCTGGACTTACAATTTTTGGTAAATTTTCAGCTAATTTTATGGTGCTACTTTTTCCAGTTTCTAATGATCCCATTCCCAGCTGGACTTTAGCCAGCTTCTATTACCATTACAGTGAAGACTGAAGATATATAATACATCAGTAAATGGAATAGATTGTGATGATTTTTCTGGGTTTGGCAAGATGTCATCTTTGTTGCCATTTCAATTGTTGAAGTTCTTCAAATAAACAGTTTGTTTTGTTTTATTTTATTTTATTTTATTTTTTGTAATTCTACACTTCCCCATGTATATGTGCGTCGTAGAACAAACACATTGGGTCAGAGTCAAAATGAGAGTACAATTATAATTTTTTTTTTTTGATAAAATAAGGATACAATGATTTATCTCCAATATTGGCAATAACCAGTTATATATTTTTTTTATAAAATAAGAGCACAATTAATTTTTTTATTTAAAAATATAAGATGAAAACTTTAAAAATTAAATTGGTCACGTGTCCTTACTCAGCATCACGTGACGCCCTCATTACATGCATATATTTCACAAGGGGCATATATGTAACCATTTATAATAACGTATTTTTTGGTGGAGAAACTATGATAACAGTTGTCATTTGAAGAATTTACCTTCCTTTTTCGTTCCTCAACTTCATCCTGCCTTAAACGTCACGACTTATGCGGCTAATCATACCAGTTTGAAGCATAAATATATTAATTCTTGTTTTTCTTTTCCCTCTCTCTCTCTCTCTCTCTTTTTAATTGCAATGATGATCCCTTAGTACACGCATTTTTTTGTACCTTCACCACTAATACGATGAAGAATGTAACGAAATGAAGTTGGATAAATTTTATAAATTTCTCCTTCACAATGTTCCTTTTTCAACATGCCTTTCATATTTTAAATAGTATCTGTTTTACCTTTTAAATTATAATATTTTTCTAGATTTACTCCTCAAACTTTAAATGTATTGTTTTTAGATAGAATTATTCAGTTTTTATTTGATTTAAAATTAGATATAATACTTAGGATTAATTTAAATGTTCTTTTGCTTCAAATGAATTAATTGGACGTCAAACTTTTAAATATTCTGTACTTAGAATAGTTATTCAAAAGCAAGGAAATAAGAATTTGGAGAACGAACCCCTTGATTTAATTGGGATTGTTAATGGTTTATAGAAACTAATGAATTTATTCGCTAATATGCTTTACAAGTGTTCTTCTATCTTTGAAAAAAAAAATCGAAAGTTTGAGAGGGGGACGGAGGAAACGTTATAGTTAAAGGACACAATATATATGTATGTTTCAAAGTTTGAGAACACATTGGTAAAAATGATATAGTTTAAGATAAATTTGTAAAACATATCTTTTCATCAATCTTTGGATTACTGTTAGTTTTTGGTATTGAATACCATTAACTTTTCTTTTCAATAACATTAACTTTTTTCCCCCATCTTTAGAGGTCAAAGACGGCCATTCCCTACAATTAACGTCAGCTATGTGGCACTGGTAGTCAGAAATTTAATTATAATAATTTCAGCTGCATCAAAACTTTCTCCTCGTTTGCAATCGAGAAAATAATTTCTCCCATCTTTTTGCCCTTTTTTCCATTTCACCCTCTATTAATGGAAATGACCACCATCAGTTCTTGTCAAAAGTAACATAACAAATCGGCAAAAGTGATTCTTGCAAATTCTTATGGCTTAAGATGAAGGGTTATTTTGTTGCAGTTTGTTTTGTTTTTATTAAAACAACTGATTATTAAATGACGTTTGAAACATCAGTTTTAATTTATTAGTTATAATTGTAAATAGTATAAAGCTTTTAACAGTTACAACAAAAAATAAAAAAAATACTATAATGTAAAGCTCTTATATGCTATAGTTTTTAAACTTAAAACATAAATTTTAATTAATTTTTTAAACAAAAGTTGTCGATTAATTATGTATTTAAAGTCAACTATTAATTGACAAAAAGCCTTGGAAGGGCAAAATGTGCCGGGAGAAACTAGCAAACTTGATTATAGAAATGGAAACTCAAAAATGGGATTAAGCTTAATCAACTGTTATTTCATGATAAAAGATTTGCCATATAATTTTTCCAAGTAGAAATCAAGAGGAACAAAAGTTCATTCATTTCATTAAAAAGAAAAATAATAAAAAAGTATTTCCCATCCCCTTATTTTGTGTGACTTTTTGGGTTTTCTCCGACCAATTTCCGTGTTTTTTTTTTTTATTTTCCCCCCTGATTTTCTTGAGAAACTGACACATCGCGAAAGAAAAGAAAAGGTAAAAGAAAAAAGAAAAAGCAAAAGAGAGAAAGAAAATAGATCCTACACTTGGCAGAAAATATATATACAGACTAGAGAGAGGGAATTTGAAAAGCAAAGTGTCAAAAAGGTAAATAAACGCAAAACGGTGGGGATTTTCCTTTCGTTCTTTCCATAGCTTCTTTTTCTTTTTCTTTTTCTTTTTTTCACACTTTCTTTTTTCTTTTTTCTATTTTCAGCTTCTCAGCCTTGAGACTACCACTATCATTTTTTCATTTTTCTCGTCTTACACTTTCTCTCTCTCTCTCTCTCTCTCTCATTCTCCGGGCATATATATAAGTAGGGAAAAAAAGGAAAAGAAAAGGAAAATTAGAATAAAATAAAAAAAATTCCACCACTCTCTGCTGGTGGGAAAAACCTGTTTCTCTCTCTTCTGCAACTGATAATCAGATCATAGTTTCCTAGATTTTCCTACCTTTTCCCGTACTTTCTCGCCCAGATTCTCGCTTCGAGTTCAGCGACTCAGTGACTCAGCCGACTCGTTGTCAGCTCCGGGATAATCGGATACAGTTGGACTCTCTCACAGTCTCCCCACTCGCAATTTCTCTCTTCAGCGAGCTCAAAATCTCTATAACGCCTCGCAATCTGAGTTCCGACTTCTCAGTCTCGTCTTCAGCTCAGCCGTACTCTCTTCCCTCGGCGATTCGATTCGGACTCGGTGTCGGCTAGTAGTACTGTTTGCGAAGTTCCGAAGCTCTAGCGCAGCGAATTCGAGTGGGATAGAGTGGCTATGTTGGTGGATTTGAGCGTCGGTGGCGATTGGGGACTGTTTGGATGCGTGAATTTGGGGTTTGATTTGGAGTCCGAGCAAGCGATTGGTGAATGGCAGGGTCTGGTCTTGAGCATGTCGCTTTCCCAAATTGGAGTTTAGATTTAGGGTTTCTTTCGCAAAAAACGCGCTTTTCCGCGTAATGTCGAGGACAGATAGGATGGCTTCGGATCTCAGTAGGACTGGCCATGTCGAGAGGGACGTCGAACAGGTACTTCTCGTATACATTCCGATTCTTCGTGGCTTCAATTTGTTTAGATGCAAATGTCCGTATAATTTGGCATGCTAGAGTGTGAAAATTGCTTAAATCAGTTGAAGAGATACTATAAACCTCAAATTGAATTGGCATTTTGTTGTAGTTGGTGTCAGTTCTGTCAATTTCAGTGATATCGGTTGCTCATTCTGTTGCTGGTGTCGGGGCAGTGACTGAAGAATGTTTATAGCTTACTGGTTTGATTGTAGATTAAGATGTTTCAACAGACTGAATATACTTGTTGCCAATAACACTGAAATTGTTTATGTAAGCTCTGAAGGACGGCTGACTTGTCCTTTTTGCTGATTTTATGCCTTTGTTATTTGGAAAATTTCTCTTTCCAAAGAATGAAGCTGTTGGGGAATCCGATATTTACCTGACATAGTATAGCTGCACCTTACACGGAGTTTATATCTTGAGAAATGATTTCCCGTTGTGGGTTAGTGCACAGTTTCACCTTGAGTAGGAATGCAAGGAATTAGTTCTATAATACAGCTAGAAAAGATACTTAGTTGATTTGAGGAATGAAACGATTTCCCGCTATGGTTAGTGCGCATCTTCACATCAAGTGGGAGTGAATGTCTAGATTACTGATCAAGAAAGGAATTCGATCTATAATACATGCTAGGATCAAGAAAGGATTCATTCTATATACATGCTGGGCAAGATACTTGCGTTGACCTGACGATATGTGACTGTTAGGAATTAATGAAGTTCATTGTCAGCTCACTTAAGGGGTCTTTCTATTTCTTACTTAAAACTCTTGGCCCTGGTAATATGCCAAGTGCTCTTTGATCTGTTCTTCCTCTTCAGTACTCTCCCAAATGTATTTGTAACCTCTTATATTCTTAGTTCAAATAGCATGCAAAAAAGTTTCTGTATTCATTTGCTATTTCTGTGCTCATATGTTTGATTCTAGTTTATTCTCTACCTGAAAATGTTAAGTATGCATAATTAATGTTCGTGATTGTTCTTTGCTATAGGCCATTACTGCTTTGAAGAAAGGGGGATGCTTGCTCAAATATGGAAGAAGGGGGAAGCCCAAATTCTGCCCCTTCCGACTTTCCAATGTAAGTTTGGTCATGATTTTCTTAAAATTGAACTGCTATCATGTTTCTTTTATTTATTTTTATTTAAAAAAAAAAAAGAAAGAGAAAAAGACTAAACTGCACTAGCATGAGTTGAGCTGTATGAGAACCAGAATGCACATAATTTGAGAAGTTAACAAATTGCATCTGGACTTTGAGAATCATTATCAGGCAGAGGAAAAAAAGAAAAAGGAGAGAGAAAGACTAAACTGCATTAGCATGAGTCCAGCTGTAGAAGAACCAAAATAGTCGTTTTAAAAGGCGAAAACGGGAATTGAGGCAATTTGTCTAATCGAGGCGAGGCATAAGCCTCGAGGTGGATCGAGGTGTAAGCCTCAAATGTAAAAAAAAAAAAAAATTATAAAATTGAATAAAATTCATAAACATGTCATAACAAATAAAAGATACACTTAGTTCATGCCATAACAAACAAAACACACACACGAAGCAATTTAAGTCTAAAGCCCTCAAAAATTGAAGTTTCGATCATCATCCTCATCCTCATCCTCATCTTGTTCATCATTATTATCTTCTAAATCAGTATCATCATCATCATTCCAATCTTCTTCTCCTTGTTCTTCCTCTTTTTCAATCACCGCCATTTTCTTCTTAGTCCCTACGTCAATGTTGATAAAATTTTGAGTGACGTGTGTGACCAATGAAGTAATAAGCTAATAACATAATTATGTAATTCTCTATAATTACTTATTGTTGTTAGAGTTGACTTTAATGAGGATCCACTCTTTTTCTTTCCTTTGGATGATCTTGAACTTTCACCCGCCTAGCACACAATAAGTTATTATTCATATTTCATATCATAAAAAGAAATGCTACTGCTATATGGCACACAATATTATTATTATTTTTTTTTGAGAAAAACAAAATAACTATTAGACCAAACAAAAAAAACTATCATAGAAATATAAGTAACAAATCTTTTTCCACCTCGAAAAAAATTGATTTTTTAATTTCCTACGGGAAAATTATTTGTAGAGAATTTCAAAAGAAGAACAAATTCAAAATTAACATAAAACAATTAACTTATCCAGTTTGGAGTCTTGAAAGGCCACTTTCATTCTTTTTATTAATACTACAAATTAGTTTTGATAAGATAATACTACAAATTATGACGCTATATATAGTGCATAATTGCATTAAAACAACAAACACATATCACACACTCTCCACTGAGTATTATTTCTTCTTCTTTTAATGGAATCACACGTAGCACACACACACGTAGCACACTAGGATGACATGATGCAGGGTGTCTGCATGATCAATCAACTACATTCACGGGAGTTCCCTTTGAAGGAAAAACTCAGAGCTAGTACATGCAAATTAGTTCAATATTATTTCATGTCTACATGAGTTTTGTTTTGTATTGTTTTTTTTTTGTTTTTGTTTTTTTTTTTTTTTAAGATTCAGGTGAAGGTAAATGGTGCATTTTTTGTGCAGCCCTAAATTACAGCATTCATTGCTGCAGTAGATAAGAGGGAAAAAATATAGTAGAAAATAAAAGAAAAGGGAAAAAAAACCTGAGAGAGGAGGTCGGAAACTGAAGGTTGCTTTTGCCGGTGGGTCGTCACTCAGCTGCAGGTTGCTGCTCAAATGGGAGTAGGCTTGGAAGATGGAGGCGCTGCTGAGGAAGACGGCGCTGCCGAGGAAGATGGGGCTGCCGATGAAGAAATGTTGAAGAAGAAGAGTAGAGCTAGGTTTTTAAAATCTTTCGCTTGCTTTTATCAGGATAAAGCCCAATTTTGAGTATTGGGTTGACTTTTTTTTTAGCAGAAAAAAATTAGGCTCAAAACAAGCCCAACAGGCCTTCCATTGAGGCGCACGCCTCAATAGCCTTGAGACGAAAACGCCTTAGGGCGTATGCCTCGATAGAAAAAAGCGTGTGCCTCTCTAAAATGTTCAAGGCTTAAGTCTTGAAAAGGAAAACTACCGCCTCGATCTAAGGCACGCCTCTTGCGCCTTTTTAAACAATGCAAAATACACATAATTTGAGAAGTTAACGAATTGCATTTGGACTTCGAGAATCATTATCAGGCAGTTTCCTCTGCAACTATTTCTATCATTTTTTTAGTGTGCACATATTTTTTAATGCATAAAGCATGTAATAATTGTGGTGAAAAGCAAGGAAAGGTTATGAATTTATCTTTATTTCAATTCAGCAAATCTTCTCATTTACTCGTGTGTGTGTCTATATATATACACATACATACATACATATATATATATATATATATATATGTATTTACAATTGTTGATTGTCTTGTTGCTTTCAGGATGAGTCTGTTTTAATATGGATCTCGGGGAAAGAGGAAAAACACCTCAAACTGAGCCATGTTTCTAGAATTATATCTGGGCAACGCACTGTAAGTATCTTTCTTGGGAGATAACCTTATTTATATGTATGCTTTTAATCGTTACACTATTGGCTAATGTGTGGTCTAGAACACTTCCATGTTTGTTTACTTTTTTCTGTTTGATTTTTCCTTTGGTTCTAGAAAGACAGTTATTTTACCCTGGCATTTATATTAACTTTTAGGTGCTTGAAGCGGTTGCAGGACATATTAGCTATTATTTACAGTATTTAGACCTTCAAAACTACTGCAAAAATTGCTATTATTGTCATGTGGATGATATGTTAATTTTTCATGATCTAATATTTTTCCATGTCTCAGCTGGACTCTTCTTTTCTTTCGTTTTGCTCTTTTTTTTTAAAATTTTTTGTTTCCAGTGCATTAAAACTATTGATTAGGAAGGCAGGATTCTATGGTTGAATTCCTGTAGTGTACTATGCTCTGTGCTATTTTATGGAATGTTTTTGTTCTGGCCCCAATATTTGAATTTAATATTGACCGTAATAGCATCGCTGACCTGAGTGATGGAATGGAATTTGGATCGCAATGGAAGGATAGTACTGCCGACGTGTGGCTCACAACTAGTTAATTTGTTACAAGGAAAAATTACACTAACAACCCCCAACTAATTTTCAAAATTATGGCGATGACCCGAATGTAATTTGGGTCGCAATGGGAGGATAATACTAATGACATGTGGCTGATAACTAACTAATTTGTTACAAGGAAAAATTACACTCGTCAAAAGTATGGCGACGCCCCCTTAACCTGAATTTGATTGCAACCTCTTTGTCCTCACTTGAAATTCTTACCTACCTTTGATTAGATCTGAAAGAAATACACATGACTATAGAAGACTAGCTTAACGCTAATATTGATTGAGACAAAGATTGTGTATTGTGTACTTGATATATAAAATTTTTTTAACAATCATATTACACCATGATGGTACTCATAACACCATATCTAGTTATTGTCTGTCCAATGGGGATGGAGGGAATGTAATAGAGATGCTTATACACAATAAATTTTTTGTTGCATGTGACTCCTGAGCTCTTGGGTGGGTGATGAATCAGTCCTGTCTCAAACGATTATTAATCATTTCAATCATCTAATCAAAGACGACATTTTCAGCTTGCCTGAGCCTAGTAAAAGTAATTGAAACTAAAAATTATTCACCTAATTGTTATGATCCCACATCGACCAAATATGGGATTGGTTGGTGGCTTATAAACCTATGGGTTCCCTCCCCCTATAAGCCGGTTTTTGGGGATGAGTTTACCCATGGGTTTGTAGCAATTAGCAAGGGCCAGTATGGGATAGGTTCCTATCAATTGGTATAAGAGCCAAACCCCACGCTCCGCTCACGTTGCAGAAGGGGCAACCTGGGAAGGCTAGAGTGGGCTACCCAGAGTAGGCTATCGTGGACGTCGATGTCGGAAGCGTGGTGGTGTGTTATGATCCCGCATCGACCAAGTATAGGATTGGGTGGTGGCTTAGAAACCTATGGGGTGAGTTCTACCTATAGGTTTGTGGCAATTGGTAGGGGCCCGGTATGGGATGGGTTCCTATCACAAATTAAGCCTTGGGATGAAGAGATTTATTTATTTATTATTTCTCTTTCCCATAGGAGTATTATTGATAAGAACTCCAGCTTTGAGAGTGATATATTCTTGGACATCTATCCTTCTATCAAACACTAACCGTATTTGCAGAATATAGGGAGTTTCCAGAAGGAACGTTAAAATAAGCTATGACCCTTGGGAAAGGGTTTGGTGGGGATGGGTCTTGCAAAGGCAGGTGTGGAGGAGTTGGGTTTTCTCAGGAACGAGCTTCGCGGGGCTAGGTCACATAGGGGTGTGGCAGTTTGGGGCTGGGTCTTATCAAAATTTCTAGGATCTAGGCTACTTGGGTTTTTTTTTTCATCATTTCACTCAAAAAAGTTAATATTTAGTCAAAAAGGATCGCTATGATTACCTCCAGTCAAGGGGATGTGATTTTAATTATGACATATATTAGGGAGTGCCAGCATAATTTTTCCTTTCCTGGTATCACCTTTTTTTTTCTTTTTTGTTTTGTGTGGTTGGGGGGGAGGGGTGGTTATTTGTATCCACACTGAAAAGGAATGAAATATGAGTTGAAATTGTATTTTGAGTTAGAGGAGTAATTGCTTATGATGAATAAGATGGATAAATTCTTTGACACAATGTCGAAACTAAATCCAAAGTCAATAAGATGGCTGGTTTGGAATTTTCCCTTACTGTCTTTAACTCGTTCTGTAAATTAGATAATTAAACAGGTCATGCTTGGGAACAATTGCTTTTCTCTGGAATGATGCTATTTGTTGCGGTCGCTTATTTATGTTGTGTTTATATATTATCATTTTTGGGTTTGTTTGTGTGTTTTTCTGTCACAAATCCATGTCTCTCCTTATTTGTGATAACCTCACATTGATTCAGAAAACTCTGTTATGCACACTTGCACAGTTCTAATTAAATATGAAATTTGTAATTTCCAGCCAATCTTTCAAAGGTATCCACGGCCAGAGAAGGAGTATCAATCATTCTCTCTAATCTATAATGATAGATCACTGGACTTGGTGAGAATTGCTAGATGCATTCTAATATTTTATTGTTTTTTCACCCTCCTATATTCCTTTCACGAGGTTATATTTGAATGGTTTTAGATTTTTCACGTTAGCATTTGCTGCATTCTTTTGCTATCATCCCTCTTCCAGATTTGCAAAGACAAAGATGAAGCTGAGGTATGGTTTAGTGGTTTAAAAGCTTTGATATCCCGCAGTCACCATAGGAAATGGAGAACAGAGTCTAGGAGTGATGGAATTCCTTCCGAGGCAAATAGTCCTCGAACATACACGAGGAGGAGTTCTCCGTTGCATTCCCCCTTTGGTAGTAATGACAGCTTACAGAAGGTGTGAACTATGTTTTCCTTACTTTTATCTTTGATCTGCTTGAGTTTCTTGAGAAGTTAATAGGGATTTGTTCCATCCATCTTTTTAGGGAACCTCGCTTGTCTCTGTTTATTTTGACCTTTAATGTATCTTTTAGCATAAAGAAAAAAGAAAGGATTGTAATTATCAATCATCTTCCCTCTAATCTAGGATGGTTCAGATCACCTTCGCCTTCATAGTCCATATGAAAGTCCTCCAAAAAATGGTCTGGATAAGGCACTATCAGATGTGATACCATATGCTGTTCCTCCCAAGGGTTTCTTTCCCTCGGATTCTGCCAGTGCTTCTGTCCATTCTTTGTCATCAGGAGGCTCAGATAGTGTGCATGGTCACATGAAAGCGATGCCAACGGATGCTTTTAGAGTGAGTTTATCAAGTGCTGTTAGCTCATCAAGCCAAGGTTCTGGTCATGATGATGGTGATGCCTTGGGAGATGTTTTTATTTGGGGGGAAGGCATGGGAGATGGTGTTCTTGGTAGTGGACCACACAGAGTTGGAAGTTCTTTCGGTGGAAAGATAGATTCTTTGTTACCTAAGCGCTTGGAATCTGCTGTAGTGCTTGATGTACAAAATGTCGCATGTGGTGGACGACATGCAGCTTTAGTAACAAAGCAAGGAGAGATTTTCTCCTGGGGGGAGGAATCTGGAGGCAGGCTTGGCCATGGTGTAGATTCTGATGTTTTGCAACCAAAACTCATTGACACATTGAGTACTACGAACATTGAGTTTGTAGCTTGTGGTGAGTACCATACATGTGCGGTAACCCTTTCTGGTGAGCTGTACACATGGGGTGATGGTACATACAATTTTGGTCTTCTTGGACATGGAAATGAAGTGAGCCACTGGATGCCAAAAAGAGTTAATGGTCCCTTGGAAGGCATACATGTCTCGTATATCTCTTGTGGACCCTGGCACACTGCAGTTGTAACATCCGCTGGACAATTATTTACATTTGGTGATGGAACATTTGGTGTTTTGGGCCATGGAGATAGGACAAGTGTTTCTATGCCCAGGGAAGTGGAATCCCTGAAGGGTCTCCGTACTGTACGAGCAGCTTGTGGTGTTTGGCATACTGCTGCAGTTGTAGAAGTCATGGTTGGGAACTCAAGTTCCAGCAACTGTTCTTCAGGGAAGCTGTTTACTTGGGGAGATGGTGACAAAGGCCGACTTGGACATGGTGATAAGGAAGCAAGGCTTGTGCCTACCTGTGTTGCTGCTCTGGTTGAACCAAATTTCTGTCAAGTTGCCTGTGGACATAGTCTGACAGTTGCACTTACAACCTTGGGCCATGTCTACACAATGGGCAGTCCAGTTTATGGTCAGTTGGGAAGTCCTCAAGCTGATGGAAAACTTCCAACCCGTGTTGAAGGAAAACTCTTTAAGAGTTTCGTGGAGGAAATAGCTTGTGGTGCCTATCATGTTGCAGTTTTGACCTCAAGAACTGAAGTTTACACTTGGGGAAAGGGAGCAAATGGTCGGTTAGGTCATGGGGACATAGATGATCGAAATTCTCCAACCTTCGTTGATGCTTTGAAAGACAAACAAGTTAAAAGCATTGCCTGTGGTACAAATTTTACTGCAGCTATCTGCCTCCATAAGTGGGTATCAGGAATTGATCAATCCATGTGTTCTGGTTGCCGTCTACCATTTAATTTTAAAAGAAAACGCCACAACTGTTACAATTGTGGATTTGTTTTCTGTCATTCATGCAGCAGTAAGAAGTCCCTTAAGGCTTCCATGGCACCAAACCCCAACAAGCCCTATCGTGTTTGTGATAATTGTTTTAACAAACTGAGAAAAGCTATTGAAACTGACTCGTCATCTCATTCTGTGAGCAGAAGAGGAAGTATCATACAGGGGTCAAATGAGTTTATTGATAGGGATGAAAAGTTGGATTCAAGATCTCGAGCACAACTTGCAAGGTTTTCTTCAATGGAATCCTTGAAGCAAGTGGAAACCCGATCTTCAAAGAAAAACAAGAAACTTGAATTTAATAGCAGTCGAGTCTCTCCTGTTCCAAATGGAGGTTCTCAGTGGGGGGCTATAAAATCTTTCAATCCGGGTTTTGGGTCTTCCAAGAAGTTTTTTTCAGCCTCTGTTCCCGGATCTAGACTTGTTTCTCGAGCAACATCTCCAATTTCAAGGCGGCCTAGCCCACCTCGTGCTACAACGCCAACTCCAACTCTTGAAGGACTTACATCACCAAAAATTGGTGTAGATAATACCAAAAGGACAAATGACAGCCTGAGCCAGGAAGTTATCAAGCTAAGAGCGGAGGTAGCACTTGCTGTACCAGTAGATGCTTGGCTTTATAGTTTCACTTGCTTTTGAAAGTTTATACGTTTGCTTTACATTAAGTTGAATGCTGATATTTTAAGAGGTAAATGACCGTGTTGATCCATAGCTTGAAAATTAATGAACTCTGAATTTTACATGAGTTCTTTTTCACTTTGGGATTAGATTTATAAAATGTTTAGAAGTTTGAGCAGCTATGATACCTTATATTCTGGCAAATATATTTGGTTTTATGGCAACCATCGCCTTTCCAGCTTAATGAGCATTAGCATTCCAACATGAAACGTTAAGAGTATTTCATACTGCTTCTCCTTTAAGACTTAGATGTTTGGTAACATAGAGTTTGAAAGTTTAAAGTTTTCTTATGTTTGTTATGACATATTTCAAAGGGAAAAAAAAGTTCATCCACTCTGAACTATATTAGCCCTTGGAAAAACAGTCAGCAATTTTAAAGTTTAATTTAAGATGTCTTTAGTACAAACTGTTGAACAAACTGTCAGCATCTTTTGCACTTTTATTTAGGACCACTCTTTACTGCTTCAATATGCAGATTTCCTTTTCCATTTGATTGGAAATATTGTTTGATAGTTAGAGATATCAAAGGGCCTCGATTTTTTTTTTTTTTTTCATGTGTCAGCTTTCTCAGTTTATCTTGTTCTTCTTTACTCTTACTATTCCTTGTCGTAGGTTGAAAATCTTACACGTAAGGCACAACTGCAAGAAGTTGAGCTGGAAAGAACAACTAAACAGCTGAAGGAAGCATTAGCAATTGCTGGTGAAGAGACTGCAAAGTGCAAGGCAGCAAAGGAAGTGATCAAGTCACTTACTGCCCAAGTAAGAAGGGTGTCATGTGTATTACTACCCCTAATAAATGAGTGGCTTTTTTATTTTTACGTGAGCATGAGTTTTTCTGATCTTTTCTGCATAGACACGTAAGTGCTCTTCTTTCATTTGCATATGCATTTAGTGCATTGTCAACTAACATATATGGAGCTTCCAAAAGTTATATATATAAGTTATGAAATATCTGAATTTAAATGTCCTTCGGTAGTACAGGAAACCTGTAGGGATCCTTGATCCCCCAGCTTCAGAAGACACAGCAGTTAAGCCTCACCCACTTGTGGGGCCCACTTGCTGTGTCTTCCAGAGTTGGGGCTATGCAGAGCACCTAGCAGTGCTTTTTTCTTTTTTTTGAAATAGAGACAATTTTCATTGATGTAAAAAAGAATTATGTACAGGTATAAGTAGAGGAAGAGAATTCCTTGGTACAAAACTGCACCCGAGTCTCTAATAAGATCAGAAAGGAGTAAACAATTAAAATCCTTGTCCTGATGGACCCAAAGGGCTACCTAGTAATTAATCCTATCCCAAATGACACCACACTCTTCCTCCTATCCCTCGAAGGTTCTCCGGTTTCGCCGAACCACACTCCCCAAAGAAGAGCTAAAACCAGCCACCTTCCCAAAACTCTTTCTCCTAGTTCCTGATCCATACCAAGGGAAAGAACTGCAGAATTCTTGACAAGGTGGATTATCTCTTTTTATCAAAGACAGGAAAAATTCTCTGTTTCTTTTAGGGGCTGGGGCTGGTGGTGGGAGGGCAATCTTGTTTCTACTGGATTTGTGATAAATGCTTAATTTTTTATTATCCTCGATAGAGATTTGAGTTCTGGGTTCCATGATAATCGTCTTTCACTTATCTACATATTATAATGTTTCATACTTATGATTTGCCTACGTAACTGTGTCATGTTTCTGATTCTACTGCTTAGGTTGCTAGTCTGATTATTTCAATACCTATAAGTTTTTATTTTGATCTTTCATTACTGTCTTTTTCTTATGATGCATTATGTGTTCTTAATGGTGACAGTTAAAAGACATGGCTGAAAGGCTTCCTGTTGGGGCTGCCCGGAATGTTAAATCACCTTCTCTTGCATCCGTAGGATCTGATCTTGTTAGCAGTGATGTTTCTAATCCCTCGATTGATAGATTGAATAGTCAAGTGGTATGCCAAGAACCGGACTCAAATGGGTCAAACAGCCAATTGCAGTCTAATGGGTCCACTACCACCAACAACCGAAGTACAGGTCATAATAAACAAGGCCATTCAGATGTAACAACTAGAAATGGGATCCGAACAAAAGATGGTGAATCTCGTAATGACACTGAATGGGTTGAGCAAGACGAACCAGGTGTTTATATTACACTTACCTCCCTACCAGGAGGTGCCAAGGACCTCAAGCGTGTTCGCTTCAGGTGTGTTGCTCACTTGCTTTTACATTACTTTTGGATACTGTTCCATCAGCACTGATTGAGTTTGACAGTTTCACACTCATTGGTGCACGTTGCTGATGGTTAATCATTTAATAACGAAGGCATCAATTATTGCTAAGAGGGTACTGATAAAAAAGTGAAGCTTGTAGAATAGAATTCTCGTTTCAAAACATTAACAAGTGAATTTTACTTGCATGGATGCCATTCAATGTCCAAAGTATGAGTAAAGATTTAAAGCTTGTTTATTTAATCCCAACAGAATTTGAAATACATGTCCTCGTTAACTTTAAATCTTTGGTCTAAATTAGTTTGATGCCCACAAATCTAAATATGGAAGGGGATGACAGCCTGAAGCCTATCAGTTGGTGTTTCACATGCACGTATAGACATACAAACATAAATGTGCTTGTGCACACGCAAACTGATTATTCTTAGCAGTCAAAAGAATGTTAGTGATGGTGCTTCTATGATTTATTAGTAGATTAAGCCCCTTGGCCTCTTGAAGGAACAAATTCTTATATGCCCTTTTTTTTGCTAAGAATTCCGTAGATGCATTTGCTCCATCAGATACCTGTTAGTTGTGTGCAGGTACCGAGCATTGCTTGTTTGACAAATGTTTGACGTTAAAATATAATTAATAAAATCACATAAAAGATATATTTTCAACTGATAGCCAATTCAGTTAAATGTGCGTCTAGATTGGCAACCACTGTTCACGCTATGGAATAAGGGTGAGGTGAATGGCATTTTCACCCGTTTACCTTTTACTTGTAAGATTGTTTTACTTGATGGTATTGAGTCCAAGAGCCCTAGGACCGGATGCTAGAAAGCAACGTTGTAATTTTTCTTTCATTACACTAGTGCTTGATGCCAGTTCCTAATTTTCTGTTTTCTTAACCACAACTGCCTTTGTCTTGTATTTTGACAGGTTCCCAGATTGCAATCATTATTAAACTATTTTGTTTTTATTAATATCATTTTTTTTTCTTTGGCTACGAGCTGTAATTTCTTGTGCACATCATATTGCATATTAAGCTCATATTCTATTTTTAAATGCAGTCGAAAACGATTTAGCGAAAAGCAAGCAGAGCAGTGGTGGGCAGAGAACCGAGCAAGAGTTTATGAGCAATACAATGTTCGTATGATAGACAAGTCTAGTGTTGGTATTGGAAGTGAGGATTTGGCTCACTGAGCTTTTGAGACAATCATATGTAAATGAATGGTATTTTCTAGATTCCACATCGCGTAACGGTGAAGTCATACTGGTTAATTAGAGTTGGCTTCCATCCTTTGAATGGGCCGAGGGAAGCAAAGGCTTGGATACAGCAAGGAGAAATAGAGGGCTTTGATTGTGTTTTTCCTCTTTTTTATCCAATTTGTCTTTGATTTTTTTTCCCTTTCTGATTTGTATTCCATTTTTTCCCTATTTGCCTTGTGTGGGGGATTTGAGGGTCAGAAATGTAAATTCCTAGTAGGTTGCTGGCTCTTTTGAAAGCCGCTGCTTTGTAAATCCCATAAGTGAACGCATCTGCAGTTTTCTTTTCCTCGGCTTTAAGCATATGTTCGGGCCATCTTACAATCAACTACCATGTGTACTTTTAGTCGACGCCTTCTTTCTGTTTGTTGTTTTTTTTTGGTCCTGAATTGCCCGTGAAACGAGCCCCAAAGTGGTTCCTTGGTGAGAGTTTCTGATCAAAGTTACTCGTTGCCGAGTTGAAGTGTAATGATGACAGTGACAGATATCCAGGATTCCATGTGATAATAGCCCATGAACTCATTCCGTGGACATTTTATTGACCAAGTGAACATGTTTTTCCTCTTCTTTTCTGTGTTTTTCTGAGTGGATACAGAATGAATGATTTCAAATTCAACAAAAAAAGAATAGCCTTGCATGGGTGGTGATATGGAGCAAGGGGCGTTGGTTTTGGAAGGAATTAGGGATGCTTTGTTCCTTCAACCGGACACGTTAGTAGTTTATTCGTTCTAAGAAAATAGCACAAAAAGTTAAAACAAAGATAGTAGAAGCAAACTACTCAATCTCACGGGCTAATTCAATTCATTACGGTAAGTTTTAGAACTCCTAGCTGGCAATCCACATTTAAACATGGTGTTCATAAACAAAAAATAAAATGGAGAGGGTTACGTTCTACCATCTATGGTAAATTGTTCCCTAGAGGTTCTACAATATTTTAATTGGTAGACTAACATAATATAATGTGGATCGAATCTTATAAAAAAAATTTGTCGGTAATTTCATGATAGAATTATTTATATAACTATACCTTTTTATTTTAATTATTTTTTAATTTATCTCTTTGTTTTGAGAAATTATAAATGTATCTTTTAAATTTAAAAAATTTGTTTCAATTTTAGCTTGTGCAAACTTTTTTGGACCAAAAAAGTATAATAATAAGACAAAAATGCCTTTAATTAGACAGAATTTGTTTCTAAAATATATTTTCATCTTGAGAAATTTTTTTTTAAAATTATATTAACATACAAAAAGCCATAAAACTTAAGATTACGTTTTGAAATTTGATGCTTTGTTCTATGAATTTTTATGTTTTAAAATCTATAAAATATTTTAATTGTTGTTTAAAGGTAATTATGTTATTTTGCTCAATTTTTTTATTTATAGGGATAAAATTGCAACAAGTTTTTTTAAATTTAAAGGATTTGTAACACCCATTATTTTAACGCAAATGATTTTGTAAAATCAATGTATAAAACGTGATAATTTAAAATTTTGTTGCATTTAAAATTTCGTTGTGTTTAAAACAATAAAATTACCAAATTGTTCTTGAAAGTTCTATTTATTTACGAAAATACGACTTTAGCATTTTGTTGCCAAAGTCTCCGAAGGAGACCAAACAATCAACTACTCTTTTGTTCACTTCTCTCATTTTCCTCCGCGACTTACTCCATTTGTCCCCCTCAATCATTTTGCTTCTCTTAAATCAACCTTTCTCTATCCATTTCTCTCACGTTTCCCACTCTTTCTTTTTCTTCTCACTTTGCTGAAAGCAAAGCACTCAGAGAACTCTCTCAAGCAGCCATAAAAATCAGCCACCATAATCTCCATTTATGCAAGAGTTCTAGCCATATCGTAAGCCAAGAAATCTATTTTGAAGCCATTTCAAGCTTTCATCTAGCCATAATCTGAGGTTAGAATCTTATAAACAAATTTAATCTTTCATTTGTAAACTTTTATATCCAAAAGTTTATTCAAATTTGTGTTCTTGAACTTGAGTTTTCATGAGAAATTAGATGTGTACATGTTTTGTTTCTATTTTTGTGCATATGTATAAAATCTAAGTTTACATGCTTTAAAAAGAGTTTACATTAGTAGGAAATGATTATATATTGTTTCTATATTGTTTTTATGCTTAAAAAGCTGTTAGAAAACCAAGATTAGAAGAAAAACTCAAAAAAAAAATTTAAATTTGAGGTTCTCTGTAAGAGTTTTTCCAGGTGAAAAATGACATATCATTTTTAAGAAAATGACATGTCGTTTTTCTAAAAGAGAGATATAATAAATTATAAATAAAGGAAACCAAACCACTAGGACAATGGTAATTGTTTAATAACTTATGTTTTGAAAATAATAAATTGTTTTCAATAAAGGTTGTAGTTTCAAATAATTTTATTTTAATAAATATCAAATTTTTTAATTATTTTATTTATAAATATTTTAAAATTGTATTATTTATTTTAAAAATTCATTTTAACATATTTCGTATCAAAATAAAATTTGTATATTTTTATTTTATTGTTATTTTATAATGTATTAAAATTAAGTTGGAAAAATTGATATTCATAATTTTAGTACATTAATGATTATGGCTTACTAATAAAAATAAATGATAAATTGACATAATTAAAAATTAAGATTTAAGTTAAAGTATGTTATTTTATACGTTTTAAGATAACGACGTATTTGGAATTTACGTGGTGAATTTTATGTTGATGAAATTACGTGGTTTCATTCCTACTTGATTTTATCCAGACTGAAAGATTTGAAATCAGAAAAGTTGCGACATCCTTGGAAGGAAATTCTTGATCCACAAGGAGGTTTTTTGCAAAAGTGGAACCGATTACTTCTGCTCTCATGTTTTATAGCTGTGGCAATTGACCCTTTATTTTTCTGCATTCTTGTGATAGATGACAAGAACAAGTGCATTAGCCTTGACGGGTTTTTGATGATCATTGTTTGTGTTCTTCGTACTTTTACTGATATCTTCTACTTATTTTGGATAATCTTTGAATTCCGAACCGGGTTTGTTGCTCCTCCTTCTCGGGTTTTCAGAAGGGGAGTGTTGGTCGAGGATTCTGCGACTATAGCCAAAAGATACATGACATCCCACTTAATTTTTGATTTCCTCTCGGTCCTTTCCACGGGTCTGCGAGTGCGCTCGTGTATTTGTATGCATGTACATGTTTTACTTTCTTGTTTCTGTTTTGACCGCAAGGTTGTGCTTAAAATGTTCAGATGATCGCTTTTATTAAAAGTCATGATCTATTGATCACAAAGGAAACCCTAAAAATTGTAATCCTAGTTCAATATGTACCGAGGTTTGCGCGAATGTTTCCACTTTTCAAAGATGCTAATGATTCTGGGATGCTAACTAAGACAACTTGGGCTGGAGCTGCATTCAATCTTTTCTTCTACATGCTAGCTATTCATGTAAGTTGTACGTGTGAGTGTAAGTGTGTGTGTGTGTCTCTATATATATATATATATATTGTTAGAAAAATGACAATTGGATGAATGAGAAATTGATGCTCATTGGTGGAGATTAATGGAGGTCATAAACCTCATGTTGTAACACCCAAAGGCATGGATTAATAGGTGATTATGAGCTTCATAATCATGAAAAATGGAGGGTTACAACCAATTGTTTAATGGGAGATTATAAGCACCATTAACATAATTATGAGCTTCATAATCATGAAAATGGAGGGTTACAACTAATGGTTTAATGAGAGATTATGAGCATCATTATCATAAAAAATAGAAGGTTGCAACCAATGTCGTTATGCACATAAATTTTGAATAATGCCTCATTATAATGTGGATTGTAACGTCTATTCTCTTAAGCCTATATAATAAACTCTTCTCCACATGTTTGTGAAACACACAATTGCATAGAATTTGCACTCACTAAGTCATAGAGTTTTTCCTTTGTTTTTCAAGTTCCATCTAGTTTTTGTTGTAGTCATTTTTTGGTGATAGAAGAAAAACAGTTTTAAGTTCACCGGAAACGGTATCCAATAGCACTTAAGATTCCGTTGGTAGTCGTTGTATCCTGGGAGACAGACGTCCGTAGAATCCTCGTGCACAACCGAAGGGGACGAATCTATTTTAAGGAAAACGTGACTTACACGTGCCTCGACCATTTTCGTCTAATTTTCACGTTACGTTACTTCAATTGAAGGTTTTGTTGTATCTGTTTTCTTTATTTTCTATTTTTTTTTTACAATTGTAACCTGTTCATATTATTCATATTACATGCTATATGTATAAAATATTTAATAATCTTAAAACAGATTCTCCATTGAATACGGACAGGTTACTGGTACGAATGAATATACCTTATAATTTCCTTATCGTTTAGATTCTCTGTTTCCTTTCATATTGTTTATAAGCATGGTTTTTACATTT
Source organism: Artocarpus heterophyllus (assembly GCA_025403435.1). Taxonomy (NCBI): domain Eukaryota; kingdom Viridiplantae; phylum Streptophyta; class Magnoliopsida; order Rosales; family Moraceae; genus Artocarpus; species Artocarpus heterophyllus. Next base: position 19,906,726 of record CM046337.1, read on the forward strand.
CAACCTTCATATTTTTTGTTTGCTTTAACGGTTGATATTATTAAACGTTTGTACTTTGCATATATAAATGTTCTGGATTTTGTTGTTACAGTTTTTATATATATTTTTTGGTTTTGTTCACTATCATATATATTAATTGTTGAAGGTTTGCAGTTTTACAGTTTTGTTATTATAAGTTATTAAAATATTGCGTTTATATATAAAAAAAAAAAGTTTAAAACAATTTTTGGTTTTTGTACTTTGTTCCTTTCAAACCGTCTAAAACATTTAGATACAATTTATAAAGTCTCCTTTATCACATATTACAAATGATTATAGTTCATATACGGTTTTGATTTTATTTGTTTTCGTTTCCTTTGTTTACTGTTTCGTATATTAAAAGCTTATTGTAAAGTTCGATTACTGTTTTGGTTTATGTTCATTGTTTTGTTATAACATAAGATTTTTAATGTTTTGTTATAAATGTTTACAGTTTGTTCACTTTACTATTTTTTGATACAAGCATTTAGTATATATAAAGTTTTCTATTACTTTAACATTTATAACTATTTCCGTTTTCTTGTCAAATTTTGTCTGTTTATGTTTTTGTTTCTTATATAACTGGTTTTATTTAATTGTTTGACTGTATATATATATATATATATTGTTTTATTCAAAAAGTTTATATCATAATTGTTTGTTATGTTTTGATTATTTTATATTAAGTTTATTGTTTATAAAGGAAAAAAAAAACTCTGTTATGTTTAACAGATTGTTAACGTATTTTTAATAACATATTTATAGTTTTTCTTATAACATATTTACGTTTGTTCACAATTTGATTTTATTTTAAAGGAAACTAATTTTTGGTTTTATTTTCAGAAATTGGTGATAATATGAATGTTGTTACAACTGAGAATGTTCCAACTAGGAGCACTTCTGAGACACCGATGCCATCTCCTAGGGTCCATGCTTCAACCTCGACACAACCTTTGTCGGTTATGGTTCCTGTGAACCACAATGAAAAACCTGAAAAATTTAATGGATTGAACTTTAAAACTTGGCAACAAAAAATGTTGTTCTATTTGACAACACTAAATCTTGCGAGATTCTTGAAAGAGGATCCTCCTACTGTTAGAGAGGACGAAACAGATGCTGAGCATGGAAGCATTCTGACTTCTTGTGTAAGAATTATATTTTGAATGGCTTGACTGATGCACTTTATAATGTGTACAGTCCGAAAAAAACGGCCAAAGAAGTATGGGAGTCTTTGGACCATAAATACAAAATAGAAGATGCTGGTGCTAAGAAGTTCATAGTTGGACGGTTCATGAACTACAAAATGATGGATTCTAAGACTGTAATTAGTCAAGTACAAGAACTGCAATTACTCATTCATGAAATTCATGTTGAAAGAATGGTAATTAGTGAGTCTTTCCAGGTAGCTGCAATCATAGAGATGCTACCTCCTGCGTGGAATGACTTCAAGAACTATCTGAAGTATAAGCGTAAGGAGATGAGCGTTGAAGATCTTATTGTTCGACTTCGCATTGAGGAAGACAATAGAAGATCTGAGAAAAAGCTTTTTAACAAGTCTGTTGCCAAAGCAAATGTAGTGGAGCATGATAAAAGCTCCAAGAACAAGAAAAACAAGTCGGGGTCCAAGCTAGGGCCTAAGGGTGAAATTTTAAAGAAGTAGAAATTCCAAGGAAAATGTTTCAACTGTGACAAGGTGGGTCACAAGTCGGTAGATTGTAGGCTGCCAAAGAGAAACAAGAAGAAAGAGGCTAATGTGGTGGACACCATCACACAAGAAGTGTCAGACATCAGTCTCTTTGCCGTGGTCTCTGAAGTCAACATGCTGGACTCCAAGCCAAAGGAGTGGTGGCTAGACACTGGGGCCACACGCCATGTCTGCTGTGATGGAGCTGCTTTTGTTGAACTTGTACTGTCAGATTTTGGGGAGAAGCTATGTATGGGCAACTCTGCCACATCTGAGATCAAGGGCCAAGGGATGGTGTTTCTAAAAATGACATCAGGCAAGGAAGTCAAGTTGCAAAATGTGTTGTATGTGCCTGATATTCGGAAGAATCTCATTTCTGGAACTCTGCTGAGTTCACATGGCTTCAAGATGGTTTTTGAAGCTGATAAAATGGTTTTGTCTAAACATGGAATGTATGTGGGAAAGGGTTATGTGAAAGATGGGATGTGAAAAATGAATGTAATAGCTGTTAAGCCCAATTCCATCAATAAAATTAAAAAGTCTTCCACTTATATGCTTGAGTCTTCTAATTTATGGCATGGTAGACTAGGTCATGTTAATTATAATACTTTGCGTAGATTAATTAACTTGAATCACATACCCACGTTTAATATTGATCCCAAACACAAATGTGAAATACGTGTAGAGGCAAAACTAACAAGATCTTCATACCAATTGATTGATATGGTAGACTAGGTCATGTTAATTATAATACTTTGCGTAGATTAATTAACTTGAATCACATACCCACGTTTAATATTGATCCCAAACACAAATGTGAAATACGTGTAGAGGCAAAACTAACAAGATCTTCATACCAATTGATTGATAGAAATACTGAGCCATTTGATTTGATACATAACGATGTTTGTGACTTAAAATTTATTCAAACTAGAGGTGGGAATAAATATTTTGTTACATTGATAGATGATAGCACAAAATATTGCTATGTGTATTTGCTTAAAAGCAAAGATGAAGTTATTGAGAAATTTGATCTCTATAAGCAAGAAGTTGAAAACCAACTTAATAAGAAAATTAAGATGGTAAGAAGTGACCGTGGTGGTGAATATGTAGAACCTTTTAGTGAATTTTGTGCACAACATGGTATTGTCCACGAGGTTACGCCACCCTATTCACCTCAGTCAAATGGTGTGGCTGAACGCAAAAATCGTACCTTAAAGGATATGATGAATGCGATGCTGATAAGTTCTAGATTGTCACAGAACATATGGGGGGAAGCCATTTTATCGGCTAATTACCTTTTAAATAAGGTACCCCGAAAGAAAGAAGACAAGACCCCTTATGAATTGTGGAAAGCTAGAAAGCCTTCTTACAAATACTTGAGAGTGTGGGGGTGTCTTGCAAAGGTAATGGTACCTACACCAAAGAAGATGAGAATAGGTCCAAAAACAGTTGATTGCATCTTCATTGGTTATGCCCACAACAGTAGTGCTTATCGGTTCCTCATGTATGAATTTAAAAACCCTGAGATTCACAAGAACACGATAATGGAATCTAGAAATGCATCATTTTTTGAACATGTATTTCCTTGCAAATCCAAAGAGGATGGTCCAAGTTCATCTAAATGAACATTTAAGACTATTGAAGAGAATAGTCAGGATCATCAAGAAGTTGAAACCGAATATGAAGAGGAAGATCCTAGACGAAGCAAAAGAGCAAGGATAGAAAAATCATTTAGACCTGACTTTCTGACCTACATGCTAGAGGCTGAACCTCAAACTTTCAAAGAAGCTGTAAGCTCATCTGAGGGTCCTTTATGGAAAGAAGCCATAAAGAGTGAAATTGATTCCATCATGCATAATTATATTTGGGAATTAGTGGACCTTCCTCCAGGAAGTAAACCGCTAGGTTCTAAGTAGATTTTCAAACGCAAAATGAAAGCTGATGGAACAATTGACAGGTATAAGGCTAGACTTGTTATAAAAGATTATAGACAAAAAGAAGGCCTTGATTACTTTGATACTTATTCTCCTGTAACGAGAATAACCTCCATAAGAATGATTATAGCGATTGCCACTTTGTGGAATCTTGAAGTACATCAGATGGATGTAAAGACTGCTTTTCTTAATGGAGACCTTGAAGATGAAATTTATATGGAACAACCAGAAGGTTGTATTGCTCCAGGACAAGAAAAGAAAGTCTGTAAATTGGTGAAGTCTTTGTACGGGCTTAAACAAGCACTAAAGCAATGGCATGAGAAATTTGACAATGTTATGATGTCAAATGGGTTCAAAATTAATAAGTGTGACAAGTGTGTTTATGTCAAAAGAACAGACGATGGATATGCTATTCTTTGTCTGTATGTAGATGACATGCTAATCATGGGTAGCAATGATCGGATGATCAAATCAACTAAAGATATGTTGAACTCTAGGTTTGACATGAAAGACATGGGACCTGCCGATGTGATTTTAGGAATCAAAATCAAAAGGTCGCCTGATAGACTCATCTTGAGCTAGTCACACTATGTGGACAAGATACTTGACAAATTTAGTAAAAATGACACTGGCGTGACCAGAACACCAATTGATACTAGTCAACATCTGTCCAAAAATAAAGGAGAAAGTATATCCCAGGTGAAATATGCTAGAGTGATAGGCAGTTTAATGTACTTAATGAATTATACAAGACCAGATATTGCCTATGCTATAAGTAGTCTGAGTAGATTCACGAGTAATCCAGGAGATGATCACTAGAAAACGATTGTTAGAGTACTCGGATACTTACGGTATACTCGTAGTTATGAGCTACATTATATAAGAGAGCCTGCTATTCTTGAAGGGTATTCTGACGCAAGTTGGATATCTGATATACAGGATTCTAAAGCTACAAGTAAATATGTATTCACTATGAGTGGGGCAGCAGTTTCATGGAAGTCCTCAAACAGACGGTAATAACCAGATCTACTATGGAATCTGAATTTGTAGCCTTGGATAAAAGCAGTGAAGAAGCTGAATGGCTAAGGAATTTCTTGGAGGATATTCCTGAATGGCCTAAACCTATGCCTGCAATATGCATACATTGTGATAATCAGTCTGCTATTGGCAGGGCACAGAATGTGATGTACAATGGTAAGTCGAGACATATACGTCGTCAACATAATACCATTAGACAATTAATCTCAACTGGAGTCATGACAATAGACTATGTAAGGTCTAAAGAAAATATTGCGGATCCGTTAACTAAAGGTCTGAATAGAGATCAAGTTGAGAAAACACCAAGAGGAATGAGACTTAGGCCTATAAAAGAATAGGTCAAAACAGTGAAAACCCAACCTTGTTGACTGGAGATCCCAAGATCTAGGTTCAATGGGATAACTAAACTGAATAGACCGAGTAAGATCACTGTGGGGGTTACCCCAACCCATTCCTATATAAAAACAGTGATACCCGTAAGGAAAGGTTAAGCAGTTTGCTTTTAATGATTCTAAAGCGTCGAATACGTTGGAATTCGAGCGGAGTAATACAGGTTACTCTTAAGTAAGAAATCACCTATGTGAGAGAGAAGTGGGGCCGCTTCAAAGGAGAATTGCTAGGGCTCAATTCTTTAGAAACTCTTGCAGAACCAGGGAGATGTTCATGGCCAAAATGAACATAACCATGAGAATTGAAACTGTGTCAGGAAAATATCTGTGTGAGGTATGTTATCGTTTACACAAATGGCAGAACAGTTCAAGGACATCGCGTCTACTAGTCAACCAGTAAAGTAAACATACTTTCGCAAGGGAAGGTTCAAGGGTTAACGCCTACCTATCCTATGCAGATATTAACCATAGAACTCAATCATCGTGTAGTGTCTTTGTTTTTCCTTTGTAGTTTGTCAATTTCATTCATGTGGGGGATTGTTAGAAAAATGGCAATTGGATGAATGAAAAATTGATGCTCATTGGTGGAGATTAATGGAGGTCATAAACCTCATGTTGTAACACCCAAAGACATGGATGAATAGGTAATTATGAGCTTCATAATCATGGAAAATGGAGGGTTACAACCAATTGTTTAATGGGAGATTATGAGCACCATTATCATAATTATGAGCTTCATAATCATGAAAATGGAGGGTTACAACCAATGGTTTAATGAGAGATTATGAGCACCATTATCATAGAAAATGGAAGGTTGCAACCAATGTCATTATGCACATAAATTCTGAATAATGCCTCATTATAATGTGGATTGTAACGTCTATTCTCTTAAGCCTATATAATGAACTCTCCTCCGCATGTTTGTGAAACACACAATTGCATAGAATTTGCACTCACTAAGTCATAGAGTTTTTCCTTTGTTTTTCAAGTTCCATCTAGTTTTTGTTGTAGTCATTTTTTGGTGATAGAAGAAAAACAGTTTCAAGTTCTCCGGAAACGGTATCCAATAGCGCTTAAGATTTCATTGGTAGTCGTTGTATCCTGGGAGACAGACGTCCGTAGAATCCTCGTGCACAACCGGAGGGGACAAATCTGTTTTAAGGAAAGCGTGACTTACACGTGCCTCGACCATTTTCGTCTAATTTTCACGTTATGTTGCTTCAATTGAAGGTTTTGTTATATCTATTTTCTTTTTTTTCTAATTTTTTTTTTTACAATTGTAACATGTTCATATTATTCATATTACATGCTATATGTATAAAATTTTTAACATATATATCATCTCTTGTCACTCTTCCAAGAAAAATATACTTTCTGATCTTTAATTTTATTTACACAATAATGAATGCATATCTCAGGTCAATGAGCCTTTTGGTACTTGTTTTCGATAGAGAGGGTGGCCAAGTGTTGGGGTCGGGAATCTAACGGACAGAATTTGAGTCGTCAATACTTGTAATGCAATGTTAACCGCGCGAATAACGTCCCTATGATTTCCACCTTAGACCTTGTAAAAGTGCTAAATAAGGCTTGCCCTTTTGTTGAACCCGATGAAATTAAGAACTCTACCGCATTTAGCCTTGGAATCTTTGCTGGTGCTTTCACATCTGGTGTGGCTCCAGATTTTTAGTACCTTGTTATATTGTACTAATTTTATTTGGCCTCTACTTATTTGATTCTTCAATTTTCACTAGTTCTCTTGGGCAAAATTTGAAGCCAGGCACTTTTGTGGGGGAGATATTGTTTGAAGTCTTAATATCTATCTCTGGATTGATTCTGTTTTCTTTACTTATTGGCAATATGCAGGTAAAACAAATGTATTGTACACACATATATGTGTATATATATAAATATATATATGATTTTGATCCTGTACTTATATGAGCTATTTAAAAATGCAACAACTTTACTTCTTTTGTTATGATAGAAATATTTGGAATCCATCTCTGTGAGAATTGAAGAAATGAGAGTGAAGAGAGAAAGGACTAGGAGATACGAACAATGGATGGCCCAGCGGATGATCCTGGAGACTTTGAGGCAACGAGTTAGGAAATATGAACAATACAAGTGGCAAGAAACTAGAGGTGTTGAAGAAGAGAATCTAATTAGAAACCTTCCCAAGGACCTTAGAAGGGACGTAAACCGCTATCATTGTGTGGCTCTTGTCCTAAGAGTAGGCGTTTCTTCTTAGCAATTTCGTCATATTGTTCTGCCTTTTGGAGCTAATAGTGAGTAATAAGTTAATATTTGGATTTGAAACTCAGGTGCCACTGTTTGAGAAAATGGATGAACAAGTCTTGGATGCCTTGTGCGATCGTCTAAAGCCAGTTCTCTACACGGAAGACAACTGCATAATTTGCAAGCGCGATCCTGTTGATGAGATGCTCTTCAGAAAGAGGGGACGTTTGGTGGCTGTGACTACTAACGGGGGAAGAACTGGCTTCTTCAACTCGGAGTATCTTAAGGGTGGAGATTTTTGCGGCGAAGGGCTTCTAACATCGGCATTGGACCCGAACTCATCCTCTAATCTTCCTAGCTCAAGTAGAACAATACAAGCTATATCTGAGGTTGAAGCATTTGCTCTCATGCCTGATGATTTCAATCTTGTGATCTCTCAGTTTCGTCGCCATCATGGCAAGCAACTCCAAACAGACTTTTAGGCAAGACCTTTAAACCATGCATGTGTGTGTGTGTGTTTTCCCCTATTGCGATTTCTTCTTTTGGTTCCCAAATGTGTTGAGTCACCATTGAGCTGTCCAAAGTTGGTCTTTTATTGTCGCACAATACTGAGGAAATCATTAGTGCTCAACATCACCTTTTTTTTTTTTTTTTTCCTTTTATTTGATCATGTTATACGTCATGTAACAATGCAACTTCAACAAGCAAAAAAATAAAAAATAAAAAATGTAACAATGGTAAGAAATATGTGAAATCTCACCTCAATGATTAGATGGAAATCGTGCAAAGTGGAGAAAAGGATGCTTCGTGATATGGTTCGAATCAAAAGTTTAAACTTAAAATTGTGTTACAATTCAAATTTTATAAGAGAAAATATTGTAAAAAAATTAGTTTAAAACTGATATATATATTTATATATATACACTAATATTTTTACATAAAAAATAGCAAATTTCACTTTTCCAAATCTATTTATACTAAATGTCAAGTTTTGAAAATATTTGTATTAAACTACGAATCTATGATGTAAATAATTTATCTATTATTTTGTTTATAAGGTAAATAATTTTTATTTACATAATAAATAGATTTATAGTGTAAATAATATAAATACCTCATTATTTATAATGTAAATATTTTTTATTTATATAGTAAAAAGTTGTTTACATTGTAAAGCTAACATTTACTACAAATATTTTTAAAATCTGATATTTATTTCAAAAAAATTCAAAAATCTGACATTTTTCCTTATTCTCCTTATTTTTTGAATTGAATCTATATTTCCAAATAGACTTTAAGGTTTACACTTAAGTGGTGGGATACTCTAGTTTCATTTACCAAATTTTTTTCCTCAAATCTATATTCCCAAAGGACTCTAAGTTTTACATGTAAGTGATGGGATACTCTAGTCTTATTTACCTTTAATAGTTGTCTTATAGAGTGTTTTCAGAACGTAGTTGAAACTAATAACTTAGAATTAAAATATTGTATTATGTGAGATTTTTACACTGTTATATTTTATTTTAGTTAGGAGGTCATAATAAAAATTAGTATAAAAACTAGCAGCTAAATTTATATTACCGTGCCTTTATAAATCAAACTGAAACTCTTCAAAATCAGGGCACACATAAAAACATAAAAATTAGTTGCTAAGTTTAGATTCCTATGCATTTATACTTTTCTTTTACACTCTAACGATTCGAACTAATAAGTTGAAAATAAGTTACCAAACATACTCTTATATGTTGGTTTGATCAGGTTTTATTCCCAACAATGAAGGACATGGGCAGCCTATTACATACAAGAGGCTTGGTGCTGACACTGTAAAAAAAAAAAGAAAAAAAAAAGAAAAAAAAAAGAAGCTTGACAAATGCTTTTGTGAAGCAGAAAATAGAGGTAGCTCAAGCCTTAGGGCTACATTACACGCGTGGGGCTTTGTTGTCACACCACCTTAAAGATTGCAGCAGCAGAAACCTTTAGAACCCAATTTTTGCCTCATTGTTACTAGTTGAAATAATGTTTTGATCTTCAAGGCTTTTTTTTTTCCCTTGCGCTTGGGATTTTTGTTTTCGTAAACTAACACAACTGGAAAAATTTTCAAGGGTGTAATAGAACAAAAATTTAGAATTAAAATTAATGTAATTATTTTTTAACTTTGTCTTTATTTTTGTCATCGTTTTATCTTTTTTTTTTTTACATATAAATGACCTGAACATGTAATAGAATTTAATTCACTTTTTAAAACTTGAAATCCCAAAATATGTTTTAATTGTACTATAGAAGGTTTTATTTATTTATTTATTTGTAGTTTTAAGTGTGAAATATACTCATATTTTAAAGTAAAACCTTGAGATATAATTATATATTTTAAAAATTTCTACCTCCATTATTCAATTATAAAAATTAAAAGGGGCGACTAGTATAAAAATAGTGAACTTTTTCTAAGGGATAAAATTAGAAGAAGCAATTAGACTTAAGGAGTAACCGTCTCCCCTTGTGTTGCTCCGCTCCTGTTGCCCAAAATTGTTCAAAAATATGCAAATACCAATTCAAACCGATTCAAGTGCTGGCCAATTAATTGTGGATTGGATGAATAATACTTTTTCAAATCCGTACTGTATACATATCAGTTGTGGATAATCTAGATTTAAAAAAATTATCAAAACCTAGAACAGTAAGCCAAGAAGGGTATCTTTTAGAATTAAATTCTGGCCCCCAACTTTGGTCATTTGTGATAGAACAATGGGCAAACAGTTTTATTAGCTTTTCTTCATGCCAATAGCATATCAGAGATTATAGGCGCCCAAAAAATATGGGAATGATGTGAAGCATATTTGAGAAGTCTAGTTTTAAATAGATATAAGCAAAAATATCCATTAGAACATAATACCAAAATAATATTCATAATTTTATAAACTTAATCAAATAGTTGTCATCAACAAGTTTTGGAGAAAAATATCAGTTCCTTTTTTAGCTTACCTGAAATGATTTGCATCATTACTAGACTAAATTATAACATATAATAAAATAAATTTCAATTTTGTAATGGAGCTCTAGGTTTTTTCTGAAAAAAATAACACATCGGTTGATGTGTTAATTGCACAGTAAATTGAAATTAAAATATGTCAAATCTGCACCGCTACACCATCCATTCTATAATCTTGCATAGAACACAATGACTGAGCTATTTCCTTTTGAAGACATAAATAAGCCGGAAATATCGTTATCTTTTTTTTTTTTTCCCTTTTTTTTTTTTATTTTTCTCTCTACAGCCCTTGAACCTCAGCAATTCAAGCTCCAACATCCTTTGTCAAGTTAAAAGCTTCAGCAGTAGCAGTGACATGGTTTTGTCTATAGTTCCGCAGAAAAGACGCTACAAACTTCAGAACCTATTTTCTATGAAGTTATGCACATCCCAGATTTGGTTTATCTTCTGAGAATATACACTAGCTCCAAGGCAATATTGCAAGGCAAGCTTGTCCACCAGAAGATTGTAACCCTGGGCGTTCCAAATGACACTACTTTGTGTAAGTACCTCATCAATTTCTACTTCTCCTGTAATTTGTATGATTGTGCAAGCCTTGTTTTCCAAACCATGGAGGACCCTTTGGATATTTCCTTGTGGAACGGTCTTTTGTCAGCTTATACGAAGAACTCCATGTTCATTGAAGCGCTTGAGCTCTTTGAAAGATTGTTGCGTCACCCTTGTATGAATCCTGATAGTTACACATATCCGAGTGTTCTTAAGGCCTGCGGAGAAATTGGTAGAGTTGGATATGGGAAATTGGTGCACGCTCATTTAGTAAAAACTGGGTTTTTGTCGGATGTTTTTATTTCTAGCTCTTTGGTGTCTATGTATGCCAAGTGCAATGCATTGAAGCGTGCTAGCCAGCTGTTTGATGAAATTCCTGAAAGAGATGTTGCGTGCTGGAATGCCGTGATTTCTTGTTATTATCAACATGGGCAGCCTGAGCAGGTGATAGAATTATTTAAGAAAATGAAGAATGCTGGTTTTAAGCCGAATTCAGTGACGCTCACAGTTGCAATCTCATCATGTGCGAGGCTTTTGGATTTGGAAAGAGGAAAGGCAATTCACAAGGAAGCAATAGAAACTGGACTCTTGTTGGGTGGTTTCGTCCGCTCTTCCCTAGTGGACATGTATGGAAAATGTGGATGCTTAGAGATGGCTAAAGAGGTTTTCGAGCAAATCCCTAGAAAGAATGTGGTTGCATGGAATTCCATTATTGCAGGTTATAGTTTAAAGGGTGACAGCAAATCTTGCGTCAAACTTTTCGAAAGGATGAAAGGTGAAGGAACTAGTCCAACCTTAACTACTTTCAGCTGCATGTTGTTGGCTTGCACAAGGTCAGTGCAACTTCAACATGGAAAATTCATACATGGATACATAATAAGAAATAGTATAGAGGCTGATACCTACATTCACAATTTGCTTATTGATCTATACTTCAAATGTGGAATTGTCTCATCTGCCAAGAATGTTTTCGAAAAGATTCCCAAAACTGATGCAGTTTCTTGGAATGTAATGATTTCTGGATATGTTACGGTGGGAAATTATTTTGCAGCTCTTGGTATATACGACAACATGAAGGAAGCTGGTGTAAGACCGGATTCCATCACATTTACTTCTGTGTTGCCAGCTTGTACACAACTAGCAGCTTTAGAAAAGGGCAAGAAAATCCATCGACGTATCATCGAGGGTAAGTTCGAAAATGATGAAGTTGTCTTGGGGGCTCTCCTTGACATGTATGCTAAATGCGGTGCTGTGGATGAAGCGATTGAGATTTTCCATAGATTGCCAGATAGAGACCTTGTCTCGTGGACCTCCATGCTCACTGCCTACGGGTCTCATGGTCAAGCGGTAGAAGCATTAAGGCTCTTCTACAAAATGCAACGGTCTAATGTAAAACCAGATGAAGTTGCTTTCCTCGCAGTCTTATCTGCTTGCAGTCATGCTGGACTTATTGATGAAGGCTGTAACTATTTCAATCAAATGACTACCGAGTATGGAATTAAACCAAGTGTAGAGCATTACTCATGTTTGCTCGATCTTCTTGGACGAGCTGGAAGATTGCGCGAAGCGTATCAGATTCTTCGGAAAAATACAGAAATTGGGGAGGAAGTTGAGTTGTTGAGTACATTACTTTCCGCATGCCGCTTGCACAAGGACTTTGATTTGGGTTTAGAAGTTGCCAATTTTATTATTGAGAAGAATCCTAATGATCCATCGACTTATGTCAGCCTATCAAATATTTACGCTTCTGATGAAAAATGGCATGAGTTGAGGAATGTGAGATTAAAGATGAAAGAGTTGAGACTGAGAAAGAACCCTGGATGTAGCTGGATTGAAATTAACAAAGAGATCCACACCTTTTTTCTTGAAGACAAGTCTCACCCACAAGCAGAAATTATCTATGAATGTTTGAACGTACTTTCTAGTCACATGGAGAAAAAGGACGTGTATTCAAATGAGTCCTTAGACCCCAAGGAAATACCATATTGAAGGACTTTCATCTTTTCTCAAAGCTCAAAATACTATTGTTTCTCCCTCACATTACCATCAATTCTTTTATGCAGAATAATTGTCTTTTTATACGATTAATTTTCCTTAGAGTATGTTTGGTTAGAGGGATAGATGGAGGGAAGAAGAGAGGTGGAAGGAGAGAAGTGGAGAGTTTGGTTGGAGGAAAGAGAGGAAGGAGAGGAGAGATGGAAGGATATCTTTTCTTATGACCCTGTTAAAACTACTTTTTCAGTGATGAAAGGATCCGATAATATTTTATTTTAAAAAAATTATTTTATTTTTGTAAAAAAAATATTAATGAATAATGAAACGGATAACAAAATAAATAGACAAAAAATAATTATCCATCCTTTTAAGTCTTTTTTTTTTTTTTCTAGTAAACAACTTGAAAAATTATTATAATCTTCTCGATGCTGCATATTTTTCATCCTTTAATACTAAAACTTCTCTTGCCAAAGCGGAGCCTAAAGCTAAAAATCAAAATCGAATTTTTTGACTAGGGAAACACATGAATACATTTTATTTTATTAAAAAATACATGAAATAATTTGAGCATTTTTACAAACTCTACTAAGTAACAAGTTGGTTTGATTATATATATATATAATTGTTTAATTGTTAGAACAAGTCCCTCTCTCCTTACACATAAAAAAGAGAAGAAGAATTACGTGATAATATGTGTAATATTTACTAATAGTCTATATCTATATCTATATTTATTAAGGTCAAAAGATAAGAGTTCAAACTAATCGATTAAACCTTTTTTTGTTCAAAGGATGATAATTGTTGAGAACATTTCACAATAGCTTTGAGAACTTCACATTGTGAACAGTTCAAACTAGAAAGTTAGATATGTATATATATAATATACATACATCTATTCATTTATAGAAGAGCCAAAGAAGATATGGTCCCCTGTGTCGACCTCTCATTCTTTTGTGATCATGTTCTTAGTGTTGTTATTTATTTATTTGTTTTTTAATATTTAAATTTTTTTACTTTTTTGTAAGTGTTTTTTCACAACAATTTTTTACGATGTACTTTTATAAAATATCCGTAAAATTATTTCTTTTATATGTGTCCATATTTCATCTTTTTTTTTCCTATTCTGGTATGGTTAAATTCTAGTTTAATGCACTTCTTAATTTTTTTTCGTTGCTTGCTTATATTAAAATATCTTTCCAAAATATGTTCATAATTTTTTTAGTACAATACTTGAAAGTTTTTTTGTTTACTAACTCGCTCACCATAACAATTTTTTCTCAATCGACTTTTTTTTATATAGTGCTATCTTTTTAATCTTTATAACTGGTCAGCCCCATGAACTTTTCAATTCTCTATTTCTTTTACTCTATATTAAACAACATAATATATTCTCTTCCATGCTTCAAAATTCCTCAAAGTTTTTGCCTCCATGATTTCATTCTAGCAAACATAATTTTAATGTAGGCTGCACATTAACAGCCAACCAAAAGACCTCTAGTGATGAACTCTTTTTTGGTGCACTCTCTTATATTTGTAAGTGTTAACTTTTTCACTTTTTCCACTTTTCTTATTTATTTTTTTCTCTTTTTTTGTTTGTTTTTTTCTTTTTTGTTAGAGGCTCCTCTATGATCAAGTTGTTAAAAACATACAATATGTTTTTTTAAAAATACATTTTTTCCTCGTTTTGTTTCTCTCTCTATTAAACAACCTTTTTTCCTCTCACCATTTTAACAAATATTATGTTAATGTTAACTGCTTGTTAAGTCTTAACAACTATACAAGACGTTTTTTTTTATATATATAATAAACTACATAAAAACTTTGTTAATAAATAAAGTAAAAAAAATAAAAACATCAGAATTGAAACCGTAACGCAAAAAAAAAAAAAAAGGAAATAGAAAAACCATGGTTACGCACGTTTGGAGTCGCGTCAAATCCACTTACCTTTACGTCCCCTAGGATTTAGGGATAAATTAAAAATAAAAAACCAAATAAATATCAACAGAAGAAAAAAGTCCCAAAACTTGAAACTGGAAACTTGAAACTTGAAAGCAGCGGCCGCATATGTGATAGCAATAGTGTTAAATCTCCTTCTGTCTTCGGCGATTTGCAGAGTGGGAGTTGTAGCTATATAATCATACATACATAGACCTAAAAAACACAAGCACTTTTTTCTGAGATAATAATAATGGTGAGGGACAGCTGTATGGCTCGTGTGGCCGCCGGTGTCGCCGTCGGCGGAGCGGTTGGTGGCGCCGTCGGTAATTCTTCTCTCCTTCCTCCTTTTTATCTCTGAATTTCTTTTGATATATGATACATATTTGTGTATTTATCTGTTTCAATGTACTTTTTGTGTTTGTGTCATCGCTTTCCTGTGGTTTTAGTGGGTTTAGGTTTTTCTTGAATTCGTGGGCTTTTGAGTAGCATATTTGACTTTGATTCTTATAGGATTTTTTTTCTTTTATTATTTGCTTAATACTGGTATTTCCGTGGAGAAAATATTGCTTGGTGATTCTGTTAAACATTTAGGTGATTCATAAGGGGGGAAAAAGAAGAAGAAGAATAAATTCACTTGAAAGAAGCTGGGTTACTTGTTTCAAGTTGCGCCTATGAATAGGATCACTAGATATCTGAAACACATTTGGATAATGGGTGGTATCTGTTTTTCTGGATAACCATAATTTGACTTGGCTGTTGTTTTTTTTTTCTATCTTCTAATTGCGAAGTAGAAGAAGAAAGATGGGAGGTTTTTCGATAAAATTTTCTTTCGTTTATTGTCATTTATTTACAAGTGTGGAATTTTGTTCTCCGAAGTATATTCGTGTTGGCAGCATTCCTCGGGGTTTTTCCATTGATTGTTTTTGCATTGAGTGCCATTTTGAATTAGGAATTGCATTTATTAGAAGACAGGTTAAGAATATGTTAAGAGTTGGAGTTGCAATGTAAGATTGGCAGGAAGTAAGATCATGATCTTCCATCTCTAGATTTGAGCAGAACATTGTAGATGTATTGCATTTTGAGGCTGTCCAATCCGTTGCACTCTACTTAATGAACGATTTTATTTTTTCCTAGTTAAAAAGTTAAAAAGTTTCAACTTTTCTTTACTTTTATCTTGTCCAGAATGTTACCTCCATGTTGGATTTCTGTGCTTGTTCTTGTTAGTTATTCTTTCATTGCTTGGAGTTAGCCTAGCTGGATATCTAATTCTTTTTTTTTTAATGAATTTTTATCTCATAATAACTTTATATGTCCAGGTGCTGTATATGGAACATATGAGGCTATTAGGTACAAGGTATATAATCTGATCTGGCTCCTGAACTTCAACTCATGGTTTCATACTGACTCCTAAGTTGGCTTCTTTTTCTTCATTGTTATCCTTTATTGCCTTTTGCAGAAGATGTTAGCTGATGCTTTAAATTTTTCATATGGTAGTTTTAGCTGTTATTGTCTTTCTACGATGGAACAAACAAAATATATAGCCTTTTGGACATTTTACCTTAGAGCGTTATTATGAAAACAGGTAGGAAGAATCTGAACATGTATAATGACTTATGGGGCTATCTTGTTTGCTAAAACTAGTCCTCGGCTTTGTGAATTGTTGGAAGAGCTGAAAAGAAATTCCAACCCAATGCAACAAAGATGCAATTGGGTTTTATGGGTTGTGATACAGTTGGAACATGAAATGGATGGGTTTGTTATTTGATTAAACAAAACTTAACTTCAAGTTGTAGGATAAGTTAGCGTGAGATCTTCGAATCTACAGACTACAATCCATACTGTTAAAATTGAATAATCTTAAAATGGTGCGATTCTAGAGTTGAAGAAGGAATTGGTGAAAGGAGGAGGTCTTTGGGTTGAATCAGTTTACCTTATTATAAAAAAAAAAAGCAAATAGCTCTGTTGCTGTAGAACGGTTCACAGAACCTTAAGCATAAAAAAGATGAACTACGCCGGTGTAATGACTTAATTCGTTTCCTCCTGGATTTATCTTACTTGCGTTATCTGCAAGCGGTTACACTATATGCTGTTTTCTGTGTTGTTATCTTTGAAGACCAATATACGATACTTCTCTTTTCTTGCCAATGTTGGGTACCTCTAGCTTGAGATTTAAATAAGGGGAAATGAGGAATATTTATGCATTTATGTATTTGTTGCAAAATGCAGGTCCCAGGACTACTTAAGATCAGATATATTGGACAAACAACGCTTGGCAGTGCAGCTATTTTTGGTCTCTTTCTGGGTGCTGGGAGCTTAATACATTGTGGGAAGTCCTATTAAGCTCTTTTTATACTCTTTATGGTGTACTAAAATAAACTAAATTCTGTTTCATTGACAAATTCTGGCGTCCTACTTCAATGTCATATTGCGTATAAAGATGCGGAGTCCGGGTGACCAGTCGTTCCTCAAGTGTGTTCTTTTGTTTTATTGGGTCACGGAGTAGTTTCACGGCTGTGAATGTTGCCTCCGTTTCCTCCTTTTTGTTGCTGAAATTATATGTTACTTCCTTTTCCCACTTTTTGTTGATGAAATTTTATTAGTTTTAGACTTCTTTATATCCAGTTTGGTATAAAGGTTCAAAACGGTTTAAACTTGTTTAAACCATCGAGCCAGTTCAAATTGGCGTTTAGTGGAGTAATAACTGAGACGAGTTTAAATCATAGTGTTGGTTTTAAATTGGTCAAAACACTTAAAATCCAAACTTCGTCACCCCTAGGAAACGGTTCAAAATGGCGTTCAGTGAAGCAATAACTTATGTCAGTTCAAACCATGGAGTTGGTTTTGAACCGGCCGAAACACTTAAAGTTTACACGCCACCTGGTTCCAATAAGCTCGTGACCACTCTCCGAGGTGGCTTATAACAGAAGGAATAAGTGCTTAAAGTTAAGATGGATCAGCTGTTATTGGACCTCTTTCCTTAGCAAGAAGGGTTAGCAGGGAAAGGAGCCTTGTGGTCGCTTTGGTTTGGGTACCTCCCTTCGGGCAAGGGGAGGGGTTAAGGAATCTTTTTCTTACTATATTGGAATGTACCATTTATAGGTTCTCTTCATCTTTTGAGAGGGAGTCATATATGCGGTTTGAACTAATTTTTACAATAAAAATCATTCTATTTTTTTTTCTTTTCATAAATCATAATTTTTTAAACATTAGTTCTTGTTCTTAATTTGATGTTATGTTTTATTCTTGATTTAAACATTTACATTGTAAACGTTAGTTTAAAACTACCGTTTGAATCATACAGTTTAAAACCTATAGTTCAAGTCATAAAGCTTTAAATTACACCATTCTGAACCTCCTGTGCATTAGATGAACCCTTTGGTATATTTCCTTGAAGCTTTGATACTATTTATTTCTTTGTAAAGGCCTTAGGGGCCGCATCTCTATCGTACAAAGATTGCACAAATATTCCACCTTTAAAACACGGTGTTAGATTCTTTTATTTTTTATTTTATTTTTTTTTTATAACAGAAGGATATATTAAGATATAAGATTCGGGATCAATCTCCAGCTTTGGAGAAGTATATACAATGCACTTTATAGTTTATTTTATTTTTCAATTTAAGGGTATTATGGGCAATCTTTTGGGTCAAAATTGTATAAATTTATGTATTAAATCTAATTTGAAGGTGCACTTTTGATGAGATCGAAAATAAAAAGATATGATGTTTGATTATATCAATAATACAAGCTACAAAAAGGTAAATAACCCATTGTATTTTCAACCTAAACCATTATTTATGCACAAATAGTATTGTTTTAATTGTATAAGCAAGCATAGAGAATTAAGACGTACAAGGGTATTACGTCGTAAAATATACAACAATATTTGATCTTTTTGGATGATTTGTTTGGGTCAAAATTTAAGACTGATTGGAAAATTGTATAAATTTATGTATTAAATTTAATTTAAAGATGCACTTTTGATGAAATAAAAAACTAAAAGTATAATGTTTGAATAAATCTATAATATAAAGCTATAAAAAGGTAAATAACCCATAGCATTTTTAACCCAAGCCATTATTTATGTGCAAATAGTACTGTTTTAATTATATAATTAAGCACAAGGAATTAAGACGTAAAAGGTGTTACGTCATAAAATATACAGCAATGTTTGATTTTTTGGATCATCTGTGTTGGGGGTGTGCTTGGCACACACACCAAGGAAAAATCCTTAGAGTCATCGACCACCCTACTCTGGACATGTGCCACCTCTCTTTAACATTCCATCATTGCCTGATAGGCAAACATCTCGAGGTCTTCCCCAGGCTACCGCCGACCACTATGCTAGGACCAAGCCACCTCTATCTAGTGTGGATGCCCTGCTCGGCAGTAGGGATACCTTGATCGAGCATGACAACACCAAATAGGGGCAAACTGCCCACAAGACCACCATGTGGTACCATTCTAACCCTCAGATGGGAAATCTCCCTCTTAAGGAGATCTTGACATCTATCACCTACCACCCTAACACTGTAGTACAATGCACTCAGGTCATGAGGCAAACCACACTAGTGTCCCCCTTGATTTTCGAGCCATTCCCTCTTCTTGCAATTAGACACTGCAAAGCTCTGAAAGGTAGGGAAGGTACTCCAACCACCATGTGTAGCCATACGTGATGTTGATCAAAAGTGAGCCATCAACAATCTGTTTATGCATATCTTTTTTGCCCAACTCAACCAAAATAAAAGAACAAAACAAGCGCTTCACTACATCAAACCAGACAACAAGTAGCCGATCTTGGGATTGTGTTTGTCCCTTACCTACCTGGACTGGTTGCTGAAGAGCAACCAAGAAGTTTTCCCTAAAGTTCTTATGTTGAATATCACTAAAGTATGCTTCTTCGAGGAGTCCTTGAAGGTCTCGACAACGGTCGGATGAAGGGGGTGCTTAGTTATCCTTGACCGGTTATCAGATTGGATAGCTAGTAGAGGAGGTGGAGGCAAATCCTAGTTTGAAGACTCTTCCTACTCAGAAATAGGTCCTATCGACTGGGAACTAGAGGGTACATTAGGGACAGTCACCTCAGATCTCTTCCTTTTCTCGCCCACGTTACTTTTTGCCCATGCCTCGAAACTCTTGCATTCTCCAAAACCTCTACTCCTTGGACATCCTCTAGCTTGAAATATGCCTGCAACATCAAAATGAAAGCAAGTTAGAAGTCGTTCTAGAAGACTCAAACACAAATAAAAGGAACAAGTCCTCAGGTGAAACCTCTAATCCAAAACGGCCTTGGTGGGTAGAATTACCTAATTACGTCCTCGAGTTCCTCATATGCAATCGATGGTCCCAGGTTAGGGGTGCCACCAAGAGCGTCCTCGAAGTTGGACGTGGATGGCAACCCCACCGGCCCTTCGAGTCTAATAACACTCGATCTCAGGCAAGGATTAAAATATCAATATCAACGGAAATATCGGCGCTTAAATTTTACGAAAATATTGATATTAGTGGAAATTAGTGTAAAATATGAAAAGTCATTTTAAACGACTTTATTTTATTAAATGAGACTTTAAGAAACTCTAAAATTGTTAATAATACATAGTTTAAATGACTTTTTTAACCAAATTACTAAGTATGTGATGAATATAAATAGTAAAAAATGATCATGATATAATAACTAAAAAGCATACAATCTCAAATTGAACAAATTTATGTAAAAGTCAACTAATACAAGTACTTTATATCTATAGTTTTATATAAGATAAGAAAATATCTATACCAAAAAGGGCTTATAGGAGGATCAAAGGTATTTAGAATACCTTCTTGGTTCAAAAAATATTGATAAATAGAGTTTGAATAGTTACAGAGAAATTAGAGATCTCTCATGAATACAAGTGACTCGAAGATTGGAGTTCATATTTTGAATCACATGTTCCAATACACCAAATAGGTTAAAATTTGGTTTTATATCATTGAAAAGTAAATTTATGAAAGACTATATTAAAAAATGAATAAAAATAACTTGAATTTTATATTTCAAAGTAATTTAAAAAATTTCATATAAAGTTTGGATAATTTGTTATTTTTTTGAATATTTCTGCAAAAATTTTCATAAAATTTCTAGATATTTTGTCATTTTACACTATTATTTTCATGAAAATAGATATTTTCGTCAAAATATCGATAACCACAAAAAATTTCTACAAAAATTTCTAGATATTTTGCTGAAAGGATATGATTTCTATATCGGTACTTCAAAAATACATAAATATTGGTGAAAATATCAATGGAAATGTCAATTTTTCAATCCTAGTCGGGAAATCATGACTTTCTATGATGGCCAAGGAAGGGAGACTTTGTCCGGTGACGAGCTAGAGCCCTTTAACCAGCCATATTTTGCAAAGTTTCTTTTGCTCAGTAGAAAGGTCCACTGCCAAACAAAATCAGGCTTCTTCATAAGTTTCTCAATGTTCTCTCTAATTGAGGTCAGAGCCCACAATCTCATTGACCACTCATGGCCTAGCCTGAAGTTGGTCAGCACAAGTTGGTCGGGAGGGACCTATTCTCTTGGTTAGGATAACCAATTTCTCCCCACATAAAACGACTCATATTTCTAGAACTTGTCTAAGTTGGGGTTGCCGAGGATAAAATCCTTGTTGAACCCTATGAAATAATACCACTCGACCTACCAAGGGAGCTTCTTCATCTTAATCATTTGTTTAAAGTCTTCTTATGGCACCTTAAATGCATAGCTGTGCATCTAAAGGACGTATATGACGATAAGCGAGTGATAGCAGTTTGGGTTTAACTGGGCGATGCATACATTTAAGTTATTAAGTGCTCGGTGCATAAACTGTATAGGTAATAGAAGGCCTACTAGGAAGAATTCGGCATACAAGGTAATGTGCCTCTCTAGAGGATTGGTCGGAGAATCGTTGGGACCAGGCACAACTAGGTTTACATAATCAAGAATCTTGTAATCCCGACAAAGCGTAGTAAGCTGAGCCAAGGTCATGGCCAATGTGAATCTTTGATGTGGAGGTCTTCCCAGGTCGGCATACCCTATATGCCATATTTCCTTGAACTTTGGTCCCTATGAGCGGAGACACTTTTGTATCCTTCTTGGCCTCTACACTTTCTTCGGCTTTTGCACCTTCTTTGGCTTAAGCATCCTCTACCTACAATCTCTTTTCGACACCAACTGACCCTCTTTTCACTTCCATCTCTAGTCATTTCAACCTCTTTAGCATTGTCTTGACCAAAGACTCCTTGTCTACTAAGAACAACGGCCAGCTTGACTTGTTCTTGTTGGTTTACATGGGAAGTGCCCTAGGCAGCTGCTCTGTTCCTTTCTACAAGGGCAGATTAAAAGAGCCCTATCCAAGAGGTTCAAGAACTCTTGTTCAGGAGTTGTCCCTTTCCCGACGCTAAGGATTTGGGCCAGCTGAGTGATGCCATCCTAGGGGAAAAACCAGATCAGGCCACTGGCTAGGGTCCCCTCACGAATAACTTGGTGGGAGGGACCTCTCTATTCAATCTTCCTCAAATTGGGCTTCCATGTCTTGGGATTTGGTTGGTTGACTCAAAGACTCTCATCTGACTCGGATATGTTAATGGATTGGTTTTAGGAATCACTCAAGTCATTCATGGTGTGTTTAGGAATTACCTTCTCGAACTGATGTGGATGAAGTCCTTGAAAAGGTTCTCCGCATGATCTCCTATATAGTGACTCTTTTGTTTGAATCTAAGGTGAAGTAAATAAATTGGGAACCTCTATTTCTAGGCAAATGCAGCCACGAGAAACGAAGATGTGCAATAATTACACTTGTCAAGGAAACCACCAATTATAGGTTGATGCATGTTGGTTGACGTCGATCACTAAATGTAATTGAAGGAGGCTCCCAAGCAAGCTGACCCTTAAGATTTCTTAAATCCCAAGGAAACATCAATGAGAACCTAATCGAGGGTTTGATCATCATGATCGGGAGAAGTGCAACCTAGTCGAGCACTGACTAGGTGCACTAGGGGGCTATGTAGGGGTTGTGCTTGACACACACTTTGACAAAAAATCCTTGGAGTCGTTGATCACCCTGCTCAAGACATGTGCCACCTGCCTTTTGAAGATTCAATCATTGCCTGATCAGCAAACATTCAAAGGTCTTCCCCTATGTACTACTGACTACTATGCAAAGACTAGGCCACCTTGGACCAATGTGGATGCTTTCCTCGGTAGTAGGGATACCTTGATCGGGTATGACAACACCAAATGGGAGCAAACTACCCACAAGACCACTATGTTCCAACATTTCCATCCTCATATGAGAAATCCATCTCGAGGAGATCTTAATACTTATCATCTATCACCTTGACAGGGTAGTACAGTGTACCCAGGTCATAGGGCAAACCAGCCTTACACTTGGTCCATATGAAAAGTTATAAATAGAAACATTTACTCCTACCTCAAGGTGAGTGGACTCTCTCACACTTATCCTAGCGCCTTTCTTGGCCTAACGGATACCTAACTTGAGTGTCAAAGAGCCCTTGGATGGCACTACACCAGTGTCTCCTTAACTTCTGAGGCATTCCTTCTTCTTACAGGTACACACAACGAACCTAGGAAGAGCAGGGAAGGTAGTTTAACCACCATGCATAGTCACATATGGTGTTGATCAAAAGTGAGGCATCAACAATCTATTTGTGCATATCTTCTTTGTCCAACTCAACTAGAAAAAAAAGAGCAAAGCAAGTGCTTCACCTACATCAAACCAAAAACAAGTAGCCGATCTTGGGATTGTGTTTGTATCCTTTAACTCTCTAGTTACTACTTATGGATCAAACTTTACATTTTCCCAACTTATCGATGCCATGATCATATCTTCCATCAAGGAGAGCCTGAGTTGTAACAAGCTTGTTTTCATCTTTTAGGACAACAAAATAGCCATACGCTTGTTTGGTGACTACAAGGCTCCCCTATTGGCACCTCAACCAAGAGTAGAGCAAAGTGCCTTGTATCTTAGGCCATTTCTTATGGTTATATTTCCTGCTGCTAAAGTTGTTGCTACAATAGTTTCCAACCTCAAAGCCTGCTAGTTTCGCATTAGAAAAGGCAACCATTTTTGTTAAGAGTTTCAGGAGAAACATAATTAAGTCAATTAACCATTACCGACATTCTTCTATGTTGAAAATTTAACATGCCGCTCAAGTTCATCTGTTGAAGATTAGAGCCGGAGAAGACCCTGGAGCATTCCATGATGTTGTTAACAGTGATTCCACCACTCATGCATCTATTGGGCTGTTTAAAGATAGCTGCATCAATTCCATAGATTTCTGCAAGTAGTAGAAAATTAAAATAAAAGGTTTTCTTGATTAATCAAAAGTTGGAAACTGTCTAAATAACAGATCATTGATCCCTTTGGTATTTTGTACTATTTTTATGAAGAAATTTATGGTACATGGATGTTTAACTAACTTTGTTGGTGAGGTTGGGTTTCAGTTTATAGGTATAATAAAAGTTTAAATTTAGGGGAAAATAAATACCAAAACTAAATTCCAATGCATTGATTTGTGAAATTTCAAGTTATTTTCTATTCCAAATGGAGAGGTCAAGAGTAATTCTTTATTACGAAATAACTAAAAGTTAAATTATTTTTTGTGAGCAAAATTTCAAGTTATTGTCTGCTCAGATAGGATGGATCATTACTAAACATTCATCTTTTAAGCTCATTTTTTTTCCGTTGGGGTTGGTGCCCTATATGCAATGACATTATACATATTGTTAATAAATAGATAAAGTGGCATTTATAAATTATTTTGATTGCTTATATGTATTATGAATACTTTAATAAACACAAAAAATTCTATAATTATTTATGTGACTGTAAATTTAGCACATAAGTGTTATATGCTTAAGGATAAAATTTGTAAATGATAATCTAAATAGTACAAAATAATTAATTAAAGTTTTGGATCTTTCATTAAATATTAGAAGTAGGGTCCAATCTTATTTAGAATGAAATAGTCTTATCCAGGCTATTAATGTAGAGACATTAGATTAGAGGTACTTTATATAATGAGATTATATAAAATTGGGCTAGATAAACTATAAATATCTAATAATCGTCCGTGACAAATAGAGCATTCAAATTTATCACTCCCATGATCATATATATAACAGTCGTAATCTTGAGTATTTATCATATTCCTATTTATGACATTATGTTTTGACTTGCGTGGTAAGATTTGACTAAAGACATATTATAATTTATCATCTTTGAAACATGATAGAATAAATGGTTGGAAATAATATTATACAAATACGAAATCTATTCCTTCCTTATAGAGGTTAGAAAAATAATTCTCTTAAGTGATGATTCAAGATTTGAATAGTAAAGCATTTGTTCATAATAAGATTATGAATTAACTGTTTATTAGAGACTTATTGGAACTCAAGGATAAAGATATAATAAGAGAGGTGAACAAAAATTAAACCTAACTCTTATTATGAACTATTTATGGATGACTGACTTACATATAATGATTATATTAATGGACTACACGTTAATTTTTTTGAGTAATAATCACTATCATTTCAAGAGTACAGTTTTAGTTTTTTTAGTAGAGTAACATTGAAACTAATAAATTTAGCACATTAATTAAGAGTTTAATCAATTGTCAAATTTATTGGAGCTTGAATTATAGATCCATAAGTCCCTAATGCCACTTCTATAACACTGTGTTGGATTTAATGCATAGGATAAAACATACATATTTAATTTAAAATTATTGAATTCTAAATTCATTATTTCACATTTGAGATATTAATATGAGACAGAAAAATATTCTCTGTGACACATAATATAATGTGATAAATGTTATCACATTTAACTGAACATTAGTTAATTGATTGATTGATTATATTTAATTAATGATATTAATTAAATATGTATTAAATTAATTAATTGATAATGTTTGAATAATATAATTATTTGAATATATTTTAATTTTTGTATGTGACATATGTATAGTGGGACCATATTGTGTCTTTTCCAACATATTCACAAAAATTAAATAAATAATTAATTAATTTAAAATTGATTTTTTTTGAATAAATAAATATTATCAATTTTTTTGAATTTAAATGTACATGATTTGTTTAAATTAATTATATATACATAGGATTTGCTTTTTGAAACAGATATGTTATATAAATATATATAATATAGTAAACATGTACTATACGTGGAGTGGATTCTATATTTTGAATATGCATGTATATATGTGATATATATAAATGAACACAAAAAAGTAACATGTTTCAAATTTTTTTTAAAAAAAAGAAAAGAAAAACATGGAGGTGCTTTTAAAGCACCTCCACCACATACCTGATGTAGGTGTATGTGATTCACCCACTAAGGAGTTTAGTAGGTGGTTTTTAAATGTAAAAAATAAATAATTAAAATTAATTATTAACTGCTCAGTTATAAAAAGAAAAGAGATAACAATTATCTCAAGATTACGTACGTGATATTTTTTATAAAATATTTAGAGAGAAAAACTGAGAGTTCTTTCTCTAAAAAAATAGGTCTGCTATCTCATGTATTGAGTACATAACAAATTCATAAAAGTGTGAGATTAATTTATTCTTATAGGTTGACGCCCACTCGTCATTCTATTAGTGTAGAGGTTTGGCTTGGAAGATCGTGGTATCAAAAAAGAAAGCTAGGATATACTGATAGTTCTTCAAAAGGTTTAAATCAAATTCTTCTAAGCTTTCTCCATTTAATTAAAATTATATAGCTATTCTCGATTAACAAAGTCTTTAGAAAATTTTTGTTTGTCATACGATCTATTTTTCCGCTGCATTTTTATACTTAATTCCAACATATAGCATCAGAGCGGGTTATACGATATCATGTTCTTGATATATGTTTGTGTGTGCTTTGTATTTTTTGAGATTTTTTTGTTCATGTGATGAATGATTAATTTATGGATTTTTGGTCATTAATTATATGGTCCTTTTGGATTATTAATTTTAATTTCTTTTTTATTAGATCAAATTGGTGTAAGCCCACGAAGGGGTATAGGCTTTATGTAATTTTGTTATTTTGTTTTTATTTTTTTTCTTCTTTCTACTTCATTCCATTTATAAAAAAACATGAACACGTGCACAGCAACAAACCGACGGCAGTGAATCTGCATAGAATCATTGTTATCCCATGGAGCCCGATCACTATAGTCCCATGGAGGAGCCTCAGCTGCTGTTGTCTTGTAGAGAAGCCTTGGTCACTGCTGTCCCGTGGAGGAGCCGAGGTTGTTGTAGTCCTACGGAGGAGCATGGTAAAGCGTTGTGCATTTGGCTATTTAGTTTAAAGAATTCCAAATGGAAGCTAAAAAGCAATTAAGGAGTTGGTGAAGACTCATCGATCTAATCGAGGAAAGGAATACCTTGATACTGAGTTCAAAGATTATTCGATGGAATATAGTATTCTATCACAACTCACCGCACCTAGAACACCATAACAGAATAGTGTTGTTGAGAAAAGAAATCAGACATTGCTTGATATGGTGAGATCTATGCTCAACTACTCACCATTACCCACTTTATTCTGGGGATATGCACTATAAACTGTAGTATATTGTTGAAACATGGTTCCCTCTAAGTCTATTCCAAAAACACCCTTAGAGTTATGGAATGGTCGTAAACCTAGTATGCAACATATCCGTATATGGGGATGTCCATTACATGTGCTGAAAGGAAAGATCCGAAAGTCAGAACCACTTTCTAAAGTATGCTTGTTTGTAGGATACCCAAAGGGGACAAGCGGAGGTTTGCTTTATAGTCCGCAAGAGAAGAAGGTATTTGTGTCAACAAATGCCACTTTTCTTGAGAATGATTATATGATGAACTATAAACCTCGTAGTAAAATTGTACTTGAAGAGTTACTTTTTTATCAGATCAGACTGCAACGGACAATTGTTGTCAAAGGACAAGATGTTGAGTCCACATCTTTAGATCAGGATGTCATAGCACCTTGACGTAGTGGGAGGGTTATGAGACCACCTGCTCACTATAGAGAAATTGGATAAGCACATGTTGCTATCTTTGATAATGGTGAGAATGATCCATTGGAAGATCGTCTTGCAATGGAAGACTCTAAGAAGGATAAATGGCTAGAGTATATAAACCTTGAAATAAAGTCCATGTACTCCAATTCAGTTTGGGAACTTGTAGATCTACCTGAAGGGATAAAACCTATAGGGTGCAAATAGATCTACCAAAAGAAAAGAAGAGTGGGTGAGAAAGTTGAGACTTTAAAAGCTAAGCTCATGGAAAAGGGTTACACCTAACAAGAAGGGGTTGATTACAAAGAAACTTTCTCGCCCGTAGCTATGCTTAAATCCATTCAAATTCTTTTATCCGTTGTTGCATATCTTGATTATGAGATATTAAAAATGGATGTTAAAACTGTCTTTTTGAATGACTATCTTGAGGAAAGCATCTATATGGTGCAACCAAAAGGGCTTCTGATCAAAGTTTAAGAGCAAAAAATTTACAGGTTGCAAAGGTCCATCTATGGACTTAAGTAAGCTTCAAGGTCTTGGAACATAAGATTTGACGAGGCGACCAAATCTTATGGCTTTGATCAAAATATTGATGAACCTTGTTTATACAAGTACATCACAGATAAGAAGATGGTCTTCTTAGTTCTTTATATAGTTGATATCCTACTCGTTGGGAATGATATAGGGATATTATCTAATGTAAAGAATTGGCTCGCCAACCAATTTCAAATGAAAGATTTAGGAGAGGCAAGTTATGTTCTTCAAATCCAGCTCATAAGAGATCGTAAGAAAAAACTGTTGGTGCTATCTCAAGCATCGTACATCGATAAGGTGCTTATTAGATTTTTGATGCAAAACTTCAAGAAAGATAGCTTACCTACACATCATGGAGCTTATCTTTCAAAAAAATAGTGTCCTAAGACACCTCAAGAGGAATAAAACATAAGACAGGTACCCTATGTATCTATAGTGGGAAGTCAAATGTATGGCATGTTATGTACAAGACCTAATATTTGCTATACAGCGGGTATAGCCAGTTAGTATCAATCCAACCTAGGAGTAGATCATTAGGTGGCGGTTAAACACATTCTCAAGTATCTTAGGAGAGTGAAAACCTATATGCTGGTATACTCTGGTGAGAATTTGATTCCTACTAGATACACTGATTCTAATTTTCAATCAAACAAAGACACATATAAATCTACGTCTGGATCAATTTACTCTTGGTGGTGAAGCCATAGATTGAAGAAGCATTAAACAATCTTGTATTGTTGATTCGACTAAGGAAGCTGAATATGTGGCTACTTATGAAGCAGCTAAAGAAGTTGTTTAGCTCCGTAAGTTCTTGACCAATCTGGAAGTCGTTCTAGAAATGAATAAACCACTCACACTATATATGTTAACAGCGGTGAAAAGGAAAGCATATAAAGCAAAAATATCATTTGATTAGAGAGATAGTGCATTGAGGTAATCTGGAAGTTGTGAAAATAGCGTTGGAAAATAACCTTGCTGATCCTTTCACCAAGACGTTACTTGCAAAGAGCTTCATGGAACATTTGGAAGGCTTAAGTCTTCGAGACATGTTTCACCTGCTTTAGGACAAGTGGAAGATTATTGGGGTTGGTGCCATATAAGCAATGACATTTTTTGTCAATAAATAAAGAAATTGACATTTATAAATTATTTTGGTTGCTTATATATATTATGAATACTTTAACAATTATCAAGAAAATTTCATGATTTTTTATGTGACTATAAATTTAACATATAAGTATTATATGCTTAGGGATAAAATTTATATATAATAATCTAAATAATCTATAATAATTAATTAAAGTTCGAGATCTTTAATTGAATATTACAAGTGCACTCCAACTCATTCAGAATGAAATAATCTTATTCAGGCTATTAATATAAAGACATTAGATTTGAGGTACTTTGTATAATGAGATTATATAGGACTAGACCGGATAAATTATGAATTTCTAATAATAGTCCATTACAAATAGAGCATTCAAATTCATTACACTAACGATCATATATGATAGTCTTAATTCTGAGTATTTATTAGACTCTTGTTAATGATATTATGTTTTTTGACTTGCATGATAAGATTTGTCTAAAGGCAAATCATAACTTAGCATCTTAGCACCATGATGGAATAAATAGTTGGGAATAATATTACACAGATACAGAATCCATTCCTTCCTTATAGAAGTTAGAAAAATAGTTCTCTTGAGTGATGATTCAAGATTTGAACAGCAAAACACCTGTTCATAATAAGATTATGAATTAACTGTTTATTAGAGAATTATTGGAACTCAAGGACAAAGATATAATAAGAGAGGTGAACAAAAATTAAACCTGGCTCTTTTTATGAACTATTTATAGAGGTCTGACTTATATGTAATAATTATATCAATAGATTACTCACTAATTTTCTTTGAGTAATAATTACTATAATTCAAGAGTGCAGTTTCAGTTTTTTAGTAGAGTAATACTGAAACTAATGAATTTGACAAATTAATTAAAGAGTTTAATTAATTGTCAAATTTATTATAGCTTGAATTATAGGTCTATAGGTCCCCAATGCTACCTCTATATATTAGACTTAATGTATAAAATAAATTATACAGATTTAATTTAGAATTATTAAATTTTGAATTAATTATTTCACACTTGAGATATTAATGTGATACAGAAAAATATTTTTGTAACACATAATATAATGTGATAAATGTTATCACATTTAACTGAGCATAAGTTAATTAATTGATTATTTTAATAATGAGATTAATTAAATATATTTTAAATTTATTAATTGATTATATTTGAATATATTTTAATTTTTGTATGTGACATATATGCGGTAGGACTGCATTTTGTCTTTTTCAATATGGTCACAAAAATTAAATAAATAAATAATTAATTTAAAATTGATTTTTAAATAAATATGATTTATTTTTTTGAATTTAAATATATATGGTTTATTTAAATTAATTATTTATATATATATATCTACATTCAAGATTTGCTTTTTGAAACAAACTTGTTATATATATATATATATATATATATTAAACACGTACTGTACGTGGAGTGGATTCTATATTTTGAAAATACATATATATATATATATATGATATATGTGGATGAACAATGTGTTTCAAATTTTTTTTTAAAAAAAGAAAAGAAAAATGTGGAGGTGCTTTTAAAGCACCTCCTCCACATACCTGAAATGGGTGCATGTGATTCACCCACTAAAGAGTTTAGTGGGTGGTTTTTAAATTTAAAGAAATAATTAAAATTAATTATTAATTGTTCAGTTTTAAAAAGAAAAAAGGATAACAGTTATCTCACGATTACGTACGTGATATTTTTTACATAGTATCTAGAGAGAAAAATTTAGACTTCTTTTTCTAAAAAAAAAAAGGTTTGCTATCTTATATGTTGAGTACATAACAGATCTAGAAAAGTGTGAGATTAATTTATTATTGTAGTTTGACGCCCACTCATCGTTCCATTGGTGTAAAGGTTTGGCTTAAAAGATCGTGGTGTCAAAGATAAAAGCTATGATACGTTGATAGTTTTTCAAAACATTTGAATCAAATTCTTCTAAGCTTTCTATATTTAATTAAAATTATATAACTATTGCCGATAAACAAAGTTTTTAAAAAACTTCTATTTGTCAAACGATCCATTTCTTCGACTGCATTTTCATATCTAATTCCAACATTTTCTTGTCAAAAAATTGACATTTGTATGAGGCTGATCAATCAAACACATTTTCTTTCCTACGAAGATAGTTTAGCTATTGCCACGCACTTACCGACAACAATGAAGCTCAAGTTTCTCTCTGCATCCCTAAGCAAAGGATGACCACCCTCCTTTTCTCTCCAAATCACGGGCTCACAAGAACTGCTAAATGTTTTCTCACTTCCACCATCACTTAATCATTTTCTTCCATCCCTATTGGTAGACTCCTCTGTGATATTGGCAAGAACATAGCCCACCAAGCTATCGATCGTTTCCTCCCTATTTTGCAGTCGCAAGTACAAATCTTCAAGAAAGAAAATCAAACATTGATCAAGAGCATTCTGAGGAGCTCATGCCCTTCGCACATTGACTTCCACTCCTTTTTAAAACATTCGATTTCAAACTTTCTAATGCACAGTTTCATAAGTTCCATTGCTCCTTGTAAAAAAAAAAAAAATCACTGAATAGGATATCACAACATTGTAGATATTGCGTTCTTACTTCGAAACAAGCGTAAAATTAAGGTTCTTGCCAATTCCTTCAGTTGAAGTCATGTTAAACAACAATTTCTCTATGTCAATAACTCGGTCTCTAGTCATATTGAGTTAGAGCCCTGTGTATTTAGCACCTAATTAAATTCACTATATCAGTTATTGGTGTCTTCTGATCTCCCAAGAATTCGTGATGTGGGCACATCATAATCATTGACAAGATACTGAGATAAAATTAGTGAAGTTACGGCCTTTCTTATAATTCCCCTACTGGATCCTTGCAATTTTGGACCAAACCACAGAAGATAAATGGCGATTGGTTTTGTCATCGTGATCTTCCCTCAATAGTAATAAAGATCAGAAGAGTTTTCATATGAAGATGAACAAGGAACTCAAGCAGTAAAGTTAAGAAGGAAAAGTTTCATTTTTCAAAATCTAAAGAAATATGTTGAAACATAAAACTTCTAAATTTAACAAAACATGTCTTAGCATCTATGATATTGAGGTCATACTAGCCTAAATAGAATTCAAAAGTTGATAAAGGGTGGTCCTTTTAATTTTCTTAGAGGTTGAAATCTTGTCACAATGTGAATCTTGTTTGGAAGGCACAAATGACTAAGAAGCCATTTGGGTCTAACTACATTTTGGGTTAAAGGAGTCCTACAATTAGTACACATTGATGTTTATGGTCCCATGAATGAACTGGCATGTGAATGTTTCATCTTTTTTATTGATGACTACTCTAGTTTGGGTATGTGTATCTGATGCACCATAAGAGTGGAGTTTTTAATAATTTTAGAAAGTTTTATGTGGAAGTAGAGAAACAATTAGGTAGATCCATAAAAGACAATATGGAGAATATCTATCCGATGAGTTCTTAAAAAACTTAAAGAGAATGAGATCTTGTCTCATTTGATTGCACTTGGAACCCTACAATAGGTGTAGTAGAGAGAAGAAATGGGATCTTATTGGATATGATATGACAATCACAAAAACCGTTGCAATATTGTCCATCACTTACATAATAAAATGCTCAAAATAGAAGAATTACAAATTAAATAATTTTAAATTTTTATTTATTGATGTTATTTTATAACATTCAAAAATGGTAAAAATATTTAATAAAATGTAATATTTTTATATTTTTTAACGATTTGTAACTCTTAAATAAATATTTAAAAATAAGTATTTTTAAATTTATTATGAAAAGATGAGTAGAAGGAGAATTATGGTTTATTATTGAGGTTTTGTTTAGTATAGTTAAACTATGATAGCATAAGTTGCTATTGAAAAGCACCCCTTAACGTGTTTCTCCAATTCTCCTGCAAAGCTAAAGTAGAATTTACCAAACACCTTGACCTGTTATAGGTCCTTATAAAAGCTAAAAGCAGTCTTTAAAAGTAATACCAAATGAGCTTTTAAATTGTCCAGTACTAGGTACCATGTAATCTTACTACTAAAAGATTGGGTGCAACTAGGATGACGCGCTCCTCATTAAGACATATAGCCTAGCAATAGGGTTTTTAAAGAACATTCTTATTAGTTTCCAAAGGAGTCCCTTTGGTGATGTTTAGGGAACATGTTGATTGCCCCTTTTCTAGACTTTTTTTTTAATCATTAGTCAAATAAAGCAATACAATAGAACTAAGGGCTAATTTTATAAGTGGTCCTTGTAGTTTACACTCATTCATCGGTTTAGCCCAAAGTTTAGGAAATCTCATTTTAGCCCCCTAATCTTTTACTTTATTTTAGTTTTGGTCCCTCCCTCAATTGGGTGTTAAATATTTAAGTGAATATTCAATTGAGTGTTAAATATTTAAGTGAATATTCTGAAAATGTCTGACTTTAGCCTATAATCTATTTCTTTGTTTCACTTTTGGTATAATAGCAGAAAAATCCAAAAATTAATAAGTATGATTAATTTAAGATTTTTCCATAACTATGCTATTAAATTCATAGGAAAGTACAAGTTTTGGGCTTCTAAGTGTAAATTTTTGTAAAAATTATAAGGATGATAGTAGTATGGCAAATCAAGCCATACTGTATATATTGGACAAGTTTAAGAATATCCACGAGCCATCAGATAGATGGCTTAACGATGGATTGTAATAGTAAGTAACAAGGTGAATGATAACGAGAGAATTTTAAGTAATTCAATCAAAGGGTTTTGTTGGAAAACCCAAACACTTATTGTGTGTAAAGATTCTTAGAAACTCATCTTAAATTCCACGATTCTATAATTAGAGTGAATTCAGTAGTCTAAAATATCATTAAGTGTTATAAGGATATTATTGGAAATCAGTTTAAGATCAAAGGACCTTTCATCCCAAAGTCAAAGATGAATGGAGTTTATCAACAAGAAACCTAAGATTTAATGGATTAGAATTTTAAATATAAGTGTTGCATCAAAGGTGTATAGATAGACATGCTAACGCAATTAAACTATAATGATTAAGAAAATCCTAAAATTAAATATTATAATTCACATATTTAAGTTAAGAATTTTCTAGGAAATATCATATTTGATGATTTATGGAATTAATATAGTAAATATTAAAGTTAAATTTATCAACTTTTTATGATTAAATAATTTGGTTGATAATTTTTACCACGATTTAAAATAGAAGAAATTTCAATTCATAAATAACTTAAGAATTTGATTTAATTATAAGAATTTTCAAGTGGACTTCAATGTTAATAGTGTACCGAGAAACACTTTAACAGATAGAAAGTCCTTAATTGCATGTTAGTTAAAAATCAAAGCTACACGAGTAGAGTTTTCGGCTTAAAAAAATGCTATATGAGCTTGGAAATTGACACTATTGAAAAATTATGTCATTACCAAGACAAAATGTAGAAAAAGTTAACTTTAGATTTTATGAAGTCTAAAAATGATTTTAAGATTGAAAACAGTACAATTTTATCACACGATTAAGAAGTAATTTCGTTATTGAGTTATTCAGATATTGATATTGAATTATGAGTAAGCATTGAAAAAGGATCCATCAGAAAACAAAATTTCTTGTCATCTAAGTTAATCATCTACAGCCAGTATAAAACATATATGTTTTGAGGAATCTTTTGAAGATAACATTAAGGACTAGACTTGACCTTGATTAATCCATGATTTGATGAGTGTCCTTTAAGCCATCATGAGATTCTTCATCCATCTTTGCTCTCCATCAATTGGAGCCAATCTTAAAGGTTTTTAACCAAAAGTTTAAGCTTAATTAAGTGGAGTGGAAGCTTAATAAACCCTAGTTTGAGAGCTAAGTGTGATTAGTCTATTTGCCTATAAAGAGGTTCCTTAGAATCAAGAAGCCATTTTGTTCATTTATCTTCCCTTTCTTCACCAAGAGAACCGATTCTCCTCCCTTCTCTAGCTCTCAAAATTTTGCATTCTACCTTCACTAAATCACAAACTAAAAAGATTGAAGAAGAAGAGGAGACTTAGGAGCCAATCCATGTGTGTCTTCAAGGGTATATTTTACCACCTTTCTCTTATTTGAAGTATGAATAAGTTTATCGTTTTGTTTTAGTTTATGTTATTTGCTTAATATCGCATAAAATAAGCTTCTATATTGGTTTTTATTATGGTTCATGTAAGTTTAAGCTATGGTTGTAAGATTTATGTAAGTTAAGCATGGTTTAGTTTAGGTTTGATATAGCTTGTGTTTAAGAAAAAAGATTTTTCGCTTACTTTGAGCATAAAAACGGATCCTTTAGGGGCCGTTTGATATTGTTCTCAAATAGGTGAAAATATTTTTGTTTTGAAAAATAAGAATTTTTTGAAAATTGTGCTGAGAGTGTTTTTAAAATTTTTGCCTCAAAAAAACGTGCAAAAATATTTTCAAAAATTTTGAGAACAAAAAAAATGGGGCCTTAGAGTTCGATTTGAATTTTTCTCAAGCACGAAACTCTTAGATTTTGATGTTTTGAACAAATCTCCATGACCAAAGATTTCTACAGTGTCGACTCTAGGCCAGGTTTTCAGGCCACTTTATAAAACTACCCAAAGCTATCAAAAAACTACCCAAAACTATAAAAAAAAACTAGCAGTCAGTATCTTAGTGTAAATAGGCTATTTCGAGGCCAAATATTTTCACAAAACACAAAAATTTAGATCTCGACGAGACGAAAAACTATCAAGAAGAAATTTTTTTGAAAATTTGCCTTTAATATATAGTTACAGGCAAGCTAAGAAAACTGTTTGTTTTAATCAATAAAGTGGTACAGTGTTTGTTTTTTATGAAATCATCCTTTGAAATGTTTGAATCACAATTTTGCATAAAACGAAAGGTTTAGATTTTGATGAGGTGAAGAATTTTTGTGAAGAAAATTTTTTAAGAATTTGCCTTTAAGTTAGACTTTGAAGCAGATTTATGAAAAACAATTAAAACTTTTTATAGAAAATTGTTCAAATGATAAAATTTATGAAAATTAAGAAAACAAATATGTTAGAAACATAAAATAGAATTTTAATAAATACAAAAGTTTTAGATCTCGTTAAAACAATTTTGTGAATAAAATTTTTAAGAAAACTATCTCTAACATATAGTTTTGTAATGACTTTTAAAACTAACCAAAAAGTTCTTTTCGGTATTATTTTTAAAAAACACCAATTTTGTAGCAAAATTCTAATTTATGACTAATAGAAGAATTGTAGCACTCACAAAACTATAGACTTGTAGTTTACTATTTTATCAAATTTGGATGCGCTTTTAAAATATTATTTTTAGCATGAAACTTTATTTATACGAATATAGATTTCCTACCAATTTTAATGGTATTTAAATGAAAATTTCAATGGGATTTTGAAAAAGCTTAATATGTTAGGCTGCAACATCATGACGTCAAATACGGGCCCAACACCTTTATTTAATGTTTGGAACATCATAAAACACCTCTAGACCATATTGCGCTTACAAAAAAAAAAAAATAGCATCTAGATATGAGTTCTAAATAATCATAAGCCCAATATGAGTAATACAGGAATCATAGACAAGATAATTAATTAATTATCGAGTTGATTTGTTAATGGTCAACTTTAGCATGAATAAATAAAGGTAATTAAGAAAAACTACGTTATGAAGATTCGATAATTTTATACTTGTAATAAATATGATGATCTTATGAACCTTTAACAAGAAAGGATTTAATTCCTTTTTGCGATTATGCTAAATTAAATAGCATAAGATAAGCTAATCTCACACTCTCAATGGGTGTTCTTCTACAGAATTCAACAGTGGTGGATAAAAAACTTGGGCGAGTTAGCAATTTATATTGCTAGAACACAGATAAGTAGGAATCTCATTTACAGTATGAATAGTTTCTAAATAAATGTTTTACATGACTTCTAAAAAATTATGAAGTGCATGATTAGTATTATGCATACCATGTTATGATATGTCATGCCATGGCATACCATGTTATGCTATGTCATCTATTATTACTATATGATATGATAAGTACAATTGCGATATGTTTATGCCTTGTAATGTTATGATTATATAATACATAGCATGTGATATATGCAATAATAAATTATACTACTTACTCATTTTTTGTTAAGCATGTTTATGTTATATGATATGTGATTCTATGTAATAATATGTCATACTATATACACATAATAAGAAATGTTTATGTTGTATCTAAAAAGCCTATCAGCATTTGATGGATAGCAGTGAGCGGCGGACTAATGGTGTAGATATGAATGGATACCACTTACGTAAATATAATTTGTGCATTATTTTATTAAATTATGTATATATAATTAATTAAATGATATTACACATGTATGGCTTGAAAACCGAGGTAGTCATACAACTTTAGTAGAGAGAATTTTTAAGATTTAAAAGTTTCAACAAATTGTGCAATAAATATAGGTAAATTCTCAAGTAAGAAAATTATTACAATATTTAATTTTAGAAATGTTTTTGAAAAGTTTTATTTTAAATTAAGAAATGTTTTTGGAAAGTTTTAGTTTAAATGTTTTTAAAGGAAATTATAAGAAATTATTATTTCTTTAGAAAAAAGTTTTAAGAAATTATTATTACATTAAAAAAAGAAAATTTTATTCCACAAAATCTTAGTAGTTTATGTTAAATATGTTTAGGTTCAATAATTATTTAGTTAACTAACAACCACTAAGTAGGGTCATTGCATTGGTCCCTAATCTATTACTTTGTTTCACTTTTAATCCCTATATTAGTAACGTATTATTATAAAGGAGCAAATTAAGAAAAAAAACTAAAATGAGAAACTAAATATAATAATTTTGATTCATTTAACTAAAATAAAATACAATTTATCATATTATTTTTTAGATATGCTTTAATTTTTTTTTTCAAAGGTAAAGTAGAATATGTAATGTCAATGTATTATATATGCACATGTATATATATCAACCATGATATTCAAATTATGACTATATGACACTGTATATAAATATGCATACACAAATCATAAAGCATCGTTTATTATTTAAAATGAATGGTTATCTAATATGGTTATTTTGTACTTATATATTGATATTAAAAATTCTTATATTTTTCTTAATTAGAATTTATCTCACTAACAATATGATAGTTTTTTAATTACATTTAACAAAAAAAGTTATATTGTCTTTCACTTTAGATATTTCATATTTTAGTCTATAATAACTCTTTGTTATAAAAGAGAGACCATAGGTGAAACAAATTAGTAATAGGTTATGGACTAAAATGCGACATTTTAATAGGGTGTTTGGCAGTTCGGTTTGGACTATGTTTTAGACCACTTTTTCGTTATAAATTATGTAAACCTCTCATATGCTATAATAACAATAAAAAATCGTTATAGTGTAAGGCTCTCATATGCTACAGTAAAAACAGTTCTAACCAATGGTTTTAACTACCCTATCAAACATCCTATTAGTTTTTCGTTAAATATTTAATATTTAACTAACGAAAGAACTAAACTTAAAATAAAATAATAGACTAAAGGCTAAAACAAAACTTTTTAAATATTAAGAACTAAACCAAGACAAAAGGTAAACCTCAAAAACCATGTTTGAAATTAACCTTACAACTAATAAAAAGTTTACAAGTAAAGGAAAATTCCAAACAACCTCCCGTGACTTTTTTCTCTCTCATAAACTAGTCAAAAGTGCTGATCATAGCAAAAGCGAGCATCTCACATACAAACTTTTTGGTATCGCAGAACGTTAAACAACCACTGTAGCTCTTGGCTTAGCTAGACCCTTACACATCGACATCGTCATGGTCACCACCGTACTACATTGATGCTACAAAACAAAGCCCTATTCCCTGCCCTAAAAAAGCCCTATACGACACACAAAAGAAGTCGTACTTCAATTCCCAACGCACCCATTCATGCTGATTCGTTAGTTTTACCGAGCTCCTACCCCAGTCACCCTTTTCC
Organism: Artocarpus heterophyllus; assembly: GCA_025403435.1. Taxonomy (NCBI): domain Eukaryota; kingdom Viridiplantae; phylum Streptophyta; class Magnoliopsida; order Rosales; family Moraceae; genus Artocarpus; species Artocarpus heterophyllus. Next base: position 19,946,223 of record CM046337.1, read on the forward strand.
GTTCATCTTATCTCTCTGACACTCGACAGCATAACGAGTGCGTTTCATGGCAAACGGCCAAACCAAACCAGGGATTGGAAACGGCAACTCCCAGCAAAAGCTTTGCTCGTTTTGGTTGTCTCTTATCATATGAAGGGTATTATTTGGTACCCTATAACGTGGAAATTGATAAGCTGTTACTTCTATGTTTGAGAAAATTTCATTTGAGTGTTACTCAAAACATCATTTGTGTAACCTAAACCCTTTTTTGAGACATAAATGAGTCAAGATCTGCTGTTTTGTTTTTTGTCTCTTTGACTGTCTCACCAATGAATTAAATTAGTTGTTATTTCATTTGAGTGATTAAATTTTTAAATTTAGATAATATAATAAAATAGTAATAGGGAACACCAAATGAAACAGAAAGCTCGAAACAACAAATCTTGACTCACCCAAATATAATGTTTTGAAAGATGAAGAAGGGATCAATTTATTAAAGGTAAATTTTTATAGTTAGAAAGGTTTTTTTTCACTATATGAAGGCTCTCTCAATCGTTTAAATTTTGAATATTAATAAGGATGTTTGGAAATAAGATTCAAACTAAAAGTACATATCTTGAATTAAAAATATAATTACAATTCAAATTTAATAATAGAAAATACTTTAACAAAATTAATTTGAACTACTACTTTTTAGTTAGAACTAATATTTCCAAGTACACTTTTTTTTAAAAGAAGAAATTTTATTAAACCTCATAACGTGTTACAAACAAACCAAATTAATAGGGAGTTTGAAAACTCAATTCTAACTCAAGTAGTGTAAAATTTTTACATATTAGAGTATAAAGCAAATGTATGCTACAGTAAAAAGCTCTCACATGTTACGGTACTTTTAGTTTTAACTTCAATTTCAATTAACTTTTCAAACACTTTATAAGTAAATAAATTTGTAATACATAAGATCATACCCTCTGATAGGAACGGATTCCCCAGGGAATTTTGATAATGTTACTAAAGACATAATAATGGGAAAGTACCTAGATATTAAGATCGAATTTTGATATTGTTACTAAAGACATAATAATGGAAAAGTACCTAAATACTAAGATCGAGTATATATGTTACGCTCAAATATACGTATTAGACCATTGAAAAATTATTCTAATAGTTAAAAGCATTTTCAGTATACCTAATTACTCTACTGAAAAATTAATCTATAGTTAAAAGATTCTTTAGTATAGATAAATTACTCAACTGAAAAATTAATAGATATTTTGGGAAGTTAGTTTAAATTAAGAATTAAAACTGAAAATAGTATAGCTTATAAAAGATTTACAATATAACATATTTTTATTTTATATTATAATATATAAAAATTTATATGTTTAAATTATAACTTAGTTTGTTAAGACGTAACAATTAGAAGAGTTTTCACTGCTTTTTTGTTGTAGCATTCACATAAACTTGAGGTTAAGATGATATTACATCAACGGGAAGGAACATTGGGGGTTAGAAATGGTAAAGTGAAAAGGCAGCTTTTATCAATACACTCATTTATATGAAAACAGCCCCCGTGATAGCCTGCTGGCGAATAGCCTACTTGCACGTGTCATACTCAGCCCTGGTCAGTGGGCCTACTGCAAATTTTCAGAGCTCGCGTGCACCCTCTTGGCCTAAGACGGTAAGCATTCGCAGTCTTTGCAGTCATCTCAATGTTGTTCAAACACAAAAAAGACCTCCAAGCAGAGGCAAGGACCGATAATATTATTATGCATGCAACCATAATATAACCGCTGGTTCAACGCTTCTCACCGTGGTCAATAATTAATGTTCATCATAGTCTTCAGCTGAAAAAGTTTTCCCTTTTTTCACTTGTTTCGTTTTAATTATGTCTCTCTCTCTCTCTCTCTCTCTCCGTAATAAATTGTGTTCAAAGATTGTGACAAGGAAATGGTAAATGGAAGTGCTGCTGTGGAAGTGATCGTGTCCTGCAGTACTACTGAAAGCTGAAGTTTGTATGTCTGCGCATTTTGACGG
>CM046337.1:19955298-20262545 GCA_025403435.1 Artocarpus heterophyllus
TCTTTATGCCACTTATTGTTTTAATGTATAGCAAGTATTCGTACATTTATTACGTCGTAATATTATTGATCTTTTTGGATGATTTGTTTGGGTCAAATTTAAGACTGATTGGAAATTGTATAAATATGTATTAAATTTAATTTAAAGATGCACTTTTGATGAAATAAAAAACTAAAAGTATAATGTTTGAATAAATCTATAATATAAAGCTATAAAAAGGTAAATAACCCATAGCATTTTTAACCCAAGCCATTATTTATGTGCAAATAGTACTGTTTTAATTATATAATTAAGCACAAGGAATTAAGACGTAAAAGGTGTTACGTCATAAAATACAGCAATGTTTGATTTTTTGGATCATCTGTGTTGGGGGTGTGCTTGGCACACACCCAAGGAAAAATCCTTAGAGTCATCGACCACCCTACTCCGGACATGTGCCACCTCTCTTTAACATTCCATCATTGCCTGATAGGCAAACATCTCGAGGTCTTCCCCAGGCTACCGCCGACCACTATGCTAGGACCAAGCCACCTCTATCTAGTGTGGATGCCCTGCTCGGCAGTAGGGATACCTTGATCGAGCATGACAACACCAAACGGGGCAAACTGCCCACAAGACCACCATGTGGTACCATTCTAACCCTCAGATGGGAAATCTCCCTCTTAAGGAGATCTTGACATCTATCACCTACCACCCTAACACTGTAGTACAATGCACTCAGGTCATGAGGCAAACCACACTAGTGTCCCCCTTGATTTTCGAGCCATTCCCTCTTCTTGCAATTAGACACTGCAAAGCTCTGAAAGGTAGGGAAGGTACTCCAACCACCATGTGTAGCCATACTGATGTTGATCAAAAGTGAGCCATCAACAATCTGTTTATGCATATCTTTTTTGCCCAACTCAACCAAAATAAAGAACAAAACAAGCGCTTCACTACATCAAACCAGACAACAAGTAGCCGATCTTGGGATTGTGTTTGTCCCTTACCTACCTGGACTGGTTGCTGAAGAGCAACCAAGAAGTTTTCCCTAAAGTTCTTATGTTGAATATCACTAAAGTATGCTTCTTCGAGGAGTCCTCGAAGGTCTCGACAACGGTCGGATGAAGGGGGTGCTTAGTTATCCTTGACCGGTTATCTGATAGCTAGTAGAGGAGGTGGAGGCAAATCCTAGTTTGAAGACTCTTCCTACTTAGAAATAGGTCCTATCGACTGGGAACTAGAGGGTACATTAGGGACAGTCACCTTGGATCTCTTCCTTTTCTCGCCCACGTTACTTTTTGCCCATGCCTCGAAACTCTTGCATTCTCCAAAACCTCTACTCCTTGGACATCCTCTAGCTTAAAATATGCCTGCAACATCAAAATGAAAGCAAGTTAGAGGTCGTTCTAGAAGACTCAAACACAAATAAAAGGAACAAGTCCTCAGGTGAAACCTCTAATCCAAAACGGCCTTAGTGGGTAGAATTACCTAATTACATCCTTGAGTTCCTCATATGCAATCGATGGTCCCAGGTTAGGGGTGCCACCAAGAGCGTCCTCGAAGTTGGACGTGGATGGCAACCCCACCAGCCCTTCGAGTCTAATAACACTCGATCTCAGGCAAGGATTAAAATATCAATATCAACGGAAATATCGGCACTTAAATTTTACGAAAATATTGATATTAGTGGAAATTAGTGTAAAATATGAAAAGTCATTTTAAACGACTTTATTTTATTAAATGAGACTTTAAGAAACTCTAAAATTGTTAATAATACATAGTTTAAATGACTTTTTTAACCAAATTACTAAGTATGTGATGAATATAAATAGTAAAAAATGATCATGATATAATAACTAAAAAGCATACAATCTCAAATTGAACAAATTTATGTAAAAGTCAACTAATACAAGTACTTTAATCTATAGTTTATATAAGATAAGAAAAATATCTATACCAAAAAGGGCTTATAGGAGGAATCAAAGGTATTTAGAATACCTTCTTGTTCAAAAATATTGATAATAGAGTTTGAATAGTTACAGCGAAATTAGAGATCTCTCATGAATACAAGTGACTCGAAGATGGAGTTCATATTTGAATCACATGTTCCAATACACCAAATAGGTTAAAATTTGGTTTTATATCATTGAAAAGTAAATTTATGAAAGACTATATTAAAAAATGAAATAAAAATAACTTGAATTTTATATTTCAAAGTAATTAAAAAATTTCATATAAAGTTTGGATAATTTGTTATTTTTTTGAATATTCTGCAAAATTTTCATAAAATTTCTAGATATTTTGTCATTTTACACTATTATTTCATGAAAATAGATATTTTCGTCAAAATATCGATAACCACAAAAAATTTCTACAAAAATTTCTAGATATTTTGCTGAAAGGATACGATTTCTATATCGGTACTTCAAAAATACATAAATATTGGTGAAAATATCAATGGAAATGTCAATTTTTCAATCCTAGGGGAAATCATGACTTCTATGATGGACCAAGGAAGGAGACTTTGCAGTGACGAGCTAGAGCCCTTTAACCAGCCATATTTTGCAAAGTTTCTTTTGCTCAGTAGAAAGGTCCACTGCCAAACAAAATCAGGCTTCTTCATAAGTTTCTCAATGTTCTCTCTAATTGAGGTCAGAGCCCACAATCTCATTGACCACTCATGGCCTAGCCTGAAGTTGGTCAGCACAAGTTGGTCGGGAGGGACCTATTCTCTTGGTTAGGATAACCAATTTCTCCCCACATAAAACGACTCATATTTCTAGAACTTGTCTAAGTTGGGGTTGCCGAGGATAAAATCCTTGTTGAACCCTATGAAATAATACCATCGACCTACCAAGGGAGCTTCTTCATCTTAATCATTTGTTTAAAGTCTTCTTATGGCACCTTAAATGCATAGCTGTGAATTAAAGGACGTATATGACGATAGCGAGTGATAGCAGTTTGGGTTTAACTGGGCGATGCATACATTAAGTTATTAAGTGCTCGGTGCATAAACTGTAGGTAATAGAAGGCCTACTAGGAAGAATTCGGCATACAGGTAATGTGCCTCTCTAGAGGATTGGTCGGAGAATCGTTGGGACCAGGCACAACTAGGTTTACATAATCAAGAATCTTGTAATCCCGACAAAGCGTAGTAAGCTGAGCCAAGGTCATGGCAATGTGAATCTTTGATGTGGAGGTCTTCCCAGGTCGGCATACCTATATGCCATATTTCCTTGAACTTTGGTCCCTATGAGCGGAGACACTTTGTATCCTTCTTGGCCTCTACACTTTCTTCGGCTTTGCACCTTCTTTGGCTTAAGCATCCTCTACCTACAATCTCTTTTCGACACCAACGACCCTCTTTTCACTTCCATCTCTAGTCATTTCAACCTCTTTAGCATTGTCTTGACCAAAGACTCCTTGTCTACTAAGAACAACGGCCAGCTTGACTTGTTCTTGTGGTTTACATGGGAAGTGCCCTAGGCAGCTGCTCTGTTCCTTTCTACAAGGGCAGATTAAAAGAGCCCTATCCAAGAGGTTCAAGAACTCTTGTTCAGGAGTTGTCCCTTTCCCGACGCTAAGGATTTGGGCCAGCTGAGTGATGCCATCCTAGGGGAAAAAACCAGATCAGGCCACTGGCTAGGGTCCCCTCACGAATAACTTGGTGGGAGGGACCTCTCTATTCAATCTTCCTCAAATTGGGCTTCCATGTCTTGGGATTTGGTTGGTTGACTCAAAGACTCTCATCTGACTCGGATATGTTAATGGATTGGTTTTAGGAATCACTCAAGTCATTCATGGTGTGTTTAGGAATTACCTTCTCGAACTGATGTGGATGAAGTCCTTGAAAGGTTCTCCGCATGATTCCTATATAGTGACTCTTTTGTTTGAATCTAAGGTGAAGTAAATAAATTGGGAACCCTATTTCTAGGCAAATGCAGCCACGAGAAACGAAGATGTGCAATAATTACACTTGTCAAGGAAACCACAATTATAGGTTGATGCATTGGTTGACGTCGATCACTAAATGTAATTGAAGGAGGCTCCCAAGCAAGCTGACCCTTAAGATTTCTTAAATCCCAAGGAAACATCAATGAGAACCTAATCGAGGGTTTGATCATCATGATCGGGAGAAGTGCAACCTAGTCGAGCACTGACTAGGTGCACTAGGGGCTATGTAGGGGTTGTGCTTGACACACACTTTGACAAAAATCCTTGGAGTCGTTGATCACCCTGCTCAAGACATGTGTCACCTGCCTTTTGAAGATTCAATCATTGCCTGATCAGCAAACATTCAAAGGTCTTCCCCTATGTACTACTGACTACTATGCAAAGACTAGGCCACCTTGGACCAATGTGGATGCTTTCCTCGGTAGTAGGGATACCTTGATCGGGTATGACAACACCAAATGGGAGCAAACTACCCACAAGACCACTATGTTCCAACATTTCCATCCTCATATGAGAAATCCATCTCGAGGAGATCTTAATACTTATCATCTATCACCTTGACAGGGTAGTACAGTGTACCCAGGTCATAGGGCAAACCAGCCTTACACCTGGTCCATATGAAAAGTTATAAATAGAAACATTTACTCCTACCTCAAGGTGAGTGGACTCTCTCACACTTATCCTAGCGCCTCTCTTGGCCTAACAGATACCTAACTTGAGTGTCAAAGAGCCCTTGGATGGCACTACACCAGTGTCCCCTTAACTTCTGAGGCATTCCTTCTTCTTGCAGGTACACACAGCGAACCTAGGAAGAGCAGGGAAGGTAGTTTGACCACCATGCATAGTCACATATGGTGTTGATCAAAAGTAAGGCATCGACAATCTATTTGTGCATATCTTCTTTGTCCAACTCAACCAGAAAAAAAAAGAGCAAAGCAAGTGCTTCACCTACATCAAACCAAAAGCAAGTAGCCGATCTTGGGATTGTGTTTGTCTCCTTTAACTCTCTTGTTACTACTTATGGACATTTTCACCCAACTTATCGATGCCATGATCATATCTTCCATCAAGGAGAGCCTGAGTTGTAACAAGCTTGTTTTCATCTTTTAGGACAACAAAATAGCCATACGCTTGTTTGGTGACTACAAGGCTCCCTATTGGCACCTCAACCAAGAGTAGAGCAAAGTGCCTTGTATCTTAGGCCATTTTTTATGGTTATATGCCATGCTGCTAAAGTTGTTGCTGCAATAGTTTCCAACCTCAAAGCCTGCTAGTTTCGCATTAGAAAAGGCAACCATTTTTGTTAAGAGTTTCAGGAGAAACATAATTAAGTCAATTAACCATTACCGACATTCTTCTATGTTGAAAATTTAACATGCCGCTCAAGTTCATCTGTTGAAGATTAGAGCCGGAGAAGACCCTGGAGCATTCCATGATGTTGTTAACAGTGATTCCACCACTCATGCATCTATTGGGCTGTTTAAAGATGGCTGCATCAATTCCATAGATTTTTGCAAGTAGTAGAAAATTAAAATAAAAGGTTTTCTTGATTACTCAAAAGTTGGAAACTGTCTAAATAACAGATCATTGATCCCTTTGGTATTTTGTACTATTTTTATGAAGAAATTTATGGTACATGGATGTTTAACTAACTTTGTTGGTGAGGTTGGGTTTCAGTTTATAGGTATAATAAAAGTTTAAATTTAGGGGAAAAAAATACCAAAACTAAATTCCAATGCATTTGTGAAATTTCAAGTTATTTCTATTCCAAATGGAGGTCAAGAGTAATTCTTTATTACGAAATAACTAAAAGTTAAATTATTTTTGTGAGCAAAATTTCAAGTTATTGTCTGCTCAGATAGGATGGATCATTACTAAACATTCATCTTTTAAGCTCATTTTTTTTCCGTTGGGGTTGGTGCCCTCTATGCAATGACATTATACATATTGTTAATAAATAGATAAAGTGGCATTATAAATTATTTTGATTGCTTATATGTATTATGAATACTTTAAAACACAAAAAATTCTATAATTATTTATGTGACTGTAAATTTAGCACATAAGTGATATGCTTAAGGATAAAATTTGTAAATGATAATCTAAATAGTACAAATAATTAATTAAAGTTTGGATCTTTCATTAAATTAGAAGTAGGGTCCAATCTTATTTAGAATGAAATAGTCTTATCCAGGCTATTAATGTAGAGACATTAGATTAGAGGTACTTTATATAATGAGATTATATAAAATTGGGCTAGATAAACTATAAATATCTAATAATCGTCCGTGACAAATAGAGCATTCAAATTTATCACTCCCATGATCATATATAACAGTCGTAATCTTGAGTATTTATCATATTCCTATTTATGACATTATGTTTTGACTTGCGTGGTAAGATTTGACTAAAGACATATTATAATTATCATCTTTGAAACATGATAGAATAAATGGTTGGAAATATTATACAAATACGAAATCTATTCCTTCCTTATAGAGGTTAGAAAAATAATTCTCTTAAGTGATGATTCAAGATTTGAATAGTAAAGCATTTGTTCTAATAAGATTATGAATTAATGTTTATTAGAGACTTATTGGAACTCAAGGATAAAGATAAATAAGAGAGGTGAACAAAAATTAAACTAACTCTTATTATGAACTATTTATGGATGACTGACTTACATATAATGATTATATTAATGGACTACACGTTAATTTTTTTGAGTAATAATCACTATCATTTCAAGAGTACAGTTTTAGTTTTTAGTAGAGTAACATTGAAACTAATAAATTTAGCACATTAATTAAGAGTTTAATCAATTGTCAAATTTATTGGAGCTTGAATTATAGATCCATAAGTCCCTAATGCCACTTCTATAACACTGTGTTGGATTTAATGCATAGGATAAAACATACATATTTAATTTAAAATTATTGAATTCTAAATTCATTATTTCACATTTGAGATATTAATATGAGACAGAAAAAATTCTCTGTGACACATAATATAATGTGATAAATGTTATCACATTTAACTGAACATTAGTTAATTGATTGATTGATTATATTAATTAATGATATTAATTAAATATGTATTAAATTAATAATGATAATGTTGAATAATATAATTATTTGAATATATTTTAATTTTTGTATGTGACATATGTATAGTGGGACCATATTGTGTCTTTTCCAACATATTCACAAAAATTAAATAAATAATTAATTAATTTAAAATTGATTTTTTTTGAATAAAGAAATATTATCAATTTTTTTGAATTTAAATGTACATGATTGTTTAAATTAATTATATATACATAGGATTTGCTTTTTTGAAAACAGATATGTTATATAAATATATATAATATAGTAAACATGTACTATACGTGGAGTGGATTCTATATTTTGAATATGCATGTATATATGTGATATATATAAATGAACACAAAAAAAGTAACATGTTTCAAATTTTTTTAAAAAAAAGAACAAGAAAAACATGGAGGTGCTTTTAAAGCACCTCCACCACATACCTGATGTAGGTGTATGTGATTCACCCACTAAGGAGTTTAGTAGGTGGTTTTTAAATGTAAAAAATAAATAATTAAAATTAATTATTAACTGCTCGAGTTATAAAAAGAAAAGAGATAACAATTATCTCAAGATTACGTACGTGATATTTTTTATAAAATATTTAGAGAGAAAAACTGAGAGTTCTTTCTCTAAAAAAATAGGTCTGCTATCTCATGTATTGAGTACATAACAAATTCATAAAAGTGTGAGATTAATTTATTCTTATAGGTTGACGCCCACTCGTCATTCTATTAGTGTAGAGGTTTGGCTTGGAAGATCGTGGTATCAAAAAGAAAGCTAGGATATCCTGATAGTTCTTCAAAAGGTTTAAATCAAATTCTTCTAAGCTTTCTCTATTTAATTAAAATTATATAGCTATTCTCGATTAACAAAGTTTTTAGAAAATTTTTGTTTGTCATACGATCTGTTTTTTTCGCTCATGTTTATACTTAATTCCAACATATGCATCAGAGCAGGTTATACGATATCATGTTGATAATATCATGTTCTTGATATATGTTTGTGTGTACTTTGTATTTTTTGAGATTTTTTTGTTCATGTGATGAATGATTAATTTATAGATGGATTTTTGGTCACTAATTATATGGTCCTTTTGGATTATTAATTTTAATTTCTTTTTTATTAGATCAAATTGGTGTAAGCCCACGAAAGGGTATAGCCTTTATGTAATTTTTTTTTTATTTTTTTCTTCTTTCTTCTTCATTCCATTTATAAAAAAACATGAACACGTGCACAACAACAAACTGACGGCAGTGAATCTGCATAGAATCATTATTGTCCCGTGGAGGAGCCTGGTCACTATAGTCCCATGGAGGAGCCTCGGCTGCTGTTGTCCTGCAAAGAAGCCTTGGTCACTGCTGTCCCGTGGAGGAGCCGAGGTTGCTGTAGTCCTACGAAGGAGCATGGTAAAAGCGTTGTGCGTTTGGCTATTTAGTTTAAAGAATTCCAAATGGAAGCTAAAAAGCAATTAAGGAGTTGGTGAAGACTCATCGATCTAATCGAGGAAAGGAATACCTTGATACTGAGTTCAAAGATTATTCGATGGAATATAGTATTCTATCACAACTCACCGCACCTAGAACACCATAACAGAATAGTGTTGTTGAGAAAAGAAATCAGACATTGCTTGATATGGTGAGATCTATGCTCAACTACTCACCATTACCCACTTTATTCTGGGGATATGCACTATAAACTGTAGTATATTGTTGAAACATGGTTCCCTCTAAGTCTATTCCAAAAACACCCTTAGAGTTATGGAATGGTCGTAAACCTAGTATGCAACATATCCGTATATGGGGATGTCCATTACATGTGCTGAAAGGAAAGATCCGAAAGTCAGAACCACTTTCTAAAGTATGCTTGTTTGTAGGATACCCAAAGGGGACAAGCGGAGGTTTGCTTTATAGTCCGCAAGAGAAGAAGGTATTTGTGTCAACAAATGCCACTTTTCTTGAGAATGATTATATGATGAACTATAAACCTCGTAGTAAAATTGTACTTGAAGAGTTACTTTTTAATCAGATCAGACTGCAACGGACAATTGTTGTCAAAGGACAAGATGTTGAGGTCCACATCTTTAGATCAGGATGTCATAGCACCTTGACGTAGTGGGAGGGTTATGAGACCACCTGCTCACTATAGAGAAATTGGATAAGCACATGTTGCTATCTTTGATAATGGTGAGAATGATCCATTGGAAGATCGTCTTGCAATGGAAGACTCTAAGAAGGATAAATGGCTAGAGTATATAAACCTTGAAATAAAGTCCATGTACTCCAATTCAGTTTGGGAACTTGTAGATCTACCTGAAGGGATAAAACCTATAGGGTGCAAATAGATCTACCAAAAGAAAAGAAGAGTGGGTGAGAAAGTTGAGACTTTAAAAGCTAAGCTCATGGAAAAGGGTTACACCTAACAAGAAGGGGTTGATTACAAAGAAACTTTCTCGCCGTAGCTATGCTTAAATCCATTCAAATTCTTTTATCCGTTGTTGCATATCTTGATTATGAGATATTAAAAATGGATGTTAAAACTGTCTTTTTGAATGACTATCTTGAGGAAAGCATCTATATGGTGCAACCAAAAGGGCTTCTGATCAAAGTTTAAGAGCAAAAAATTTACAGGTTGCAAAGGTCCATCTATGGACTTAAGTAAGCTTCAAGGTCTTGGAACATAAGATTTGACGAGGCGACCAAATCTTATGGCTTTGATCAAAATATTGATGAACCTTGTTTATACAAGTACATCACAGATAAGAAGATGGTCTTCTTAGTTCTTTATATAGTTGATATCCTACTCGTTGGGAATGATATAGGGATATTATCTAATGTAAAGAATTGGCTCGCCAACCAATTTCAAATGAAAGATTTAGGAGAGGCAAGTTATGTTCTTCAAATCCAGCTCATAAGAGATCGTAAGAAAAAACTGTTGGTGCTATCTCAAGCATCGTACATCGATAAGGTGCTTATTAGATTTTTGATGCAAAACTTCAAGAAAGATAGCTTACCTACACATCATGGAGCTTATCTTTCAAAAAATAGTGTCCTAAGACACCTCAAGAGGAATAAAACATAAGACAGGTACCCTATGTATCTATAGTGGGAAGTCAAATGTATGGCATGTTATGTACAAGACCTAATATTTGCTATACAGCGGGTATAGCCAGTTAGTATCAATCCAACCTAGGAGTAGATCATTAGGTGGCGGTTAAACACATTCTCAAGTATCTTAGGAGAGTGAAAACCTATATGCTGGTATACTCTGGTGAGAATTTGATTCCTACTAGATACACTGATTCTAATTTTCAATCAAACAAAGACACATATAATCTACGTCTGGATCAATTTACTCTTGGTGGTGAAGCCATAGATTGGAGAAGCATTAAACAATCTTGTATTGTTGATTCGACTAAGGAAGCTGAATATGTGGCTACTTATGAAGCAGCTAAAGAAGTTGTTTAGCTCCGTAAGTTCTTGACCAATCTGGAAGTCGTTCTAGAAATGAATAAACCACTCACACTATATATGTTAACAGCGGTGAAAAGGAAAGCATATAAAGCAAAAATATCATTTGATTAGAGAGATAGTGCATTGAGGTAATCTGGAAGTTGTGAAGATAGCGTTGGAAAATAACCTTGCTGATCCTTTCACCAAGACGTTACTTGCAAAGAGCTTCATGGAACATTTGGAAGGCTTAAGTCTTCGAGACATGTTTCACCTGCTTTAGGACAAGTGGAAGATTATTGGGGTTGGTGCCATATAAGCAATGACATTTTTTGTCAATAAATAAAGAAATTGACATTTATAAATTATTTTGGTTGCTTATATATATTATGAATACTTTAACAATTATCAAGAAAATTTCATGATTTTTTATGTGACTATAAATTTAACATATAAGTATTATATGCTTAGGGATAAAATTTATATATAATAATCTAAATAATCTATAATAATTAATTAAAGTTCGAGATCTTTAATTGAATATTACAAGTGCACTCCAACTCATTCAGAATGAAATAATCTTATTCAGGCTATTAATATAAAGACATTAGATTTGAGGTACTTTGTATAATGAGATTATATAGGACTAGACCGGATAAATTATGAATTTCTAATAATAGTCCATTACAAATAGAGCATTCAAATTCATTACACTAACGATCATATATATGATAGTCTTAATTCTGAGTATTTATTAGACTCTTGTTAATGATATTATGTTTTTTGACTTGCATGATAAGATTTGTCTAAAGGCAAATCATAACTTAGCATCTTAGCACCATGATGGAATAAATAGTTGGGAATAATATTACACAGATACAGAATCCATTCCTTCCTTATAGAAGTTAGAAAAATAGTTCTCTTGAGTGATGATTCAAGATTTGAACAGCAAAACGTCCGTTCATAATAAGATTATGAATTAACTGTTTATTAGAGAATTATTGGAATTCAATGACAAAGATATAATAAGAGAGGTGAACAAAAATTAAACCTGGCTCTTTTTATGAATTATTTATAGAGGTCTGACTTATATGTAATGATTATATCAATGGACTACTCACTAATTTTCTTTGAGTAATAATTACTATAATTCAAGAGTGCAGTTTCAGTTTTTAGTAGAGTAATACTGAAACTAATGAATTTGACAAATTAATTAAAGAGTTTAATTAATTGTCAAATTTATTATAACTTGAATTATAGGTCTATAGGTCCCCAATGCTACCTCTATATATTAGATTTAATGTATAAAATGAATTATACAGATTTAATTTAGAATTATTAAATTTTGAATTAATTATTTCACACTTGAGATATTAATGTGATATAGAAAAATATTTTTTATAACACATAATATAATGTGATAAATGTTATCACATTTAACTGAGCATAAGTTAATTAATTGATTATTTTAATAATGAGATTAATTAAATATGTTTTAAATTTATTAATTGATTATATTTGAATAATAAGATTATTTGAATATATTTTAATTTTTGTATGTGGCATATATGTGGTAGGACCACATTTTCTCTTTTTCAATATGGTCACAAAAATTAAATAAATAAATAATTAATTTAAAATTGATTTTTAAATAAATATGATTTATTTTTTTGAATTTAAATATATATGGTTTATTTAAATTAATTATATATATATATATATATCTACATTCAAGATTTGCTTTTTGAAACAAACTTGTTATATATATATATATATATATATATTAAACACGTACTGTACGTGGAGTGGATTCTATATTTTGAAAATACATATATATATATATATATATGATATATGTGGATGAACAATGTGTTTCAAATTTTTTTTTTAAAAAAAAGAAAAGAAAAATGTGGAGGTGCTTTTAAAGCACCTCCTCCACATACCTGAAATGGGTGCATGTGATTCACCCACTAAAGAGTTTAGTGGGTGGTTTTTAAATTTAAAGAAATAATTAAAATTAATTATTAATTGTTCAGTTTTAAAAAGAAAAAAAGGATAACAGTTATCTCACGATTACGTACGTGATATTTTTTACATAGTATCTAGAGAGAAAAATTTAGACTTCTTTTTCTAAAAAAAAAAAGGTTTGCTATCTTATATGTTGAGTACATAACAGATCTAGAAAAGTGTGAGATTAATTTATTCTTGTAGTTTGACGCCCACTCGTCGTTCCATTGGTGTAAAGGTTTGGCTTAAAAAATCGTGGTGTTAAAGAGAAAAACTATGATACGTTGATAGTTTTTCAAAACATTTGAATCAAATTCTTCTAAGCTTTCTATATTTAATTAAAATTATATAACTATTGCCGATAAACAAAGTTTTTAAAAAACTTCTATTGGCCAAACGATCCATTTCTTCGACTGCATTTTCATATCTAATTCCAACATTTTCTTGTCACAAAATTGACATTTGTATGAGGCTGATCAATCAACACATTTTCTTTCCTACGAAGATAGTTTAGCTATTGCCACGCACTTACCGACAACAATGAAGCTCAAGTTTCTCTCTGCATCCCTAAGCAAAGGATGACCACCCTCCTTTTCTCTCCAAATCACGGGCTCACAAGAACTGCTAAATGTTTTCTCACTTCCACCATCACTTAATCATTTTCTTCCATCCCTATTGGTAGACTCCTCTGTGATATTGGCAAGAACATAGCCCACCAAGCTATCGATCGTTTCCTCCCTATTTTGCAGTCGCAAGTACAAATCTTCAAGAAAGAAAATCAAACATTGATCAAGAGCATTCTGAGGAGCTCATGCCCTTCGCACATTGACTTCCACTCCTTTTTAAAACATTCGATTTCAAACTTTCTAATGCACAGTTTCATAAGTTCCATTGCTCCTTGTAAAAAAAAAAAAAATCACTGAATAGGATATCACAACATTGTAGATATTGCGTTCTTACTTCGAAAACAAGCGTAAAATTAAGGTTCTTGCCAATTCCTTCAGTTGAAGTCATGTTAAACAACAATTTCTCTATGTCAATAACTCGGTCTCTAGTCATATTGAGTTAGAGCCCTGTGTATTTAGCACCTAATTAAATTCACTATATCAGTTATTGGTGTCTTCTGATCTCCCAAGAATTCGTGATGTGGGCACATCATAATCATTGACAAGATACTGAGATAAAATTAGTGAAGTTACGGCCTTTCTTATAATTCCCCTACTGGATCCTTGCAATTTTGGACCAAACCACAGAAGATAAATGGCGATTGGTTTTGTCATCGTGATCTTCCCTCAATAGTAATAAAGATCAGAAGAGTTTTCATATGAAGATGAACAAGGAACTCAAGCAGTAAAGTTAAGAAGGAAAAGTTTCATTTTTCAAAATCTAAAGAAATATGTTGAAACATAAAACTTCTAAATTTAACAAAACATGTCTTAGCATCTATGATATTGAGGTCATACTAGCCTAAATAGAATTCAAAAGTTGATAAAGGGTGGTCCTTTTAATTTTCTTAGAGGTTGAAATCTTGTCACAATGTGAATCTTGTTTGGAAGGCACAAATGACTAAGAAGCCATTTGGGTCTAACTACATTTTGGGTTAAAGGAGTCCTACAATTAGTACACATTGATGTTTATGGTCCCATGAATGAACTGGCATGTGAATGTTTCATCTTTTTTATTGATGACTACTCTAGTTTGGGTATGTGTATCTGATGCACCATAAGAGTGGAGTTTTTAATAATTTTAGAAAGTTTTATGTGGAAGTAGAGAAACAATTAGGTAGATCCATAAAAGACAATATGGAGAATATCTATCCGATGAGTTCTTAAAAAACTTAAAAGAGAATGAGATCTTGTCTCATTTGATTGCACTTGGAACCCTACAATAGGTGTAGTAGAGAGAAGAAATGGGATCTTATTGGATATGATATGACAATCACAAAAACCGTTGCAATATTGTCCATCACTTACATAATAAAATGCTCAAAAATAGAAGAATTACAAAATTAAATAATTTTAAATTTTTTATTTATTGATGTTATTTTATAACATTCAAAAATGGTAAAAATATTTAATAAAATGTAATATTTTTATATTTTTTAACGATTTGTAACTCTTAAATAAATATTTAAAAATAAGTATTTTTAAATTTATTATGAAAAAGATGAGTAGAAGGAGAATTATGGTTTATTATTGAGGTTTTGTTTAGTATAGTTAAACTATGATAGCATAAGTTGCTATTGAAAAGCACCCCTTAACGTGTTTCTCCAATTCTCCTGCAAAGCTAAAGTAGAATTTACCAAACACCTTGACCTGTTATAGGTCCTTATAAAAGCTAAAAGCAGTCTTTAAAAGTAATACCAAATGAGCTTTTAAATTGTCCAGTACTAGGTACCATGTAATCTTACTACTAAAAGATTGGGTGCAACTAGGATGACGCGCTCCTCATTAAGACATATAGCCTAGCAATAGGGTTTTTAAAGAACATTCTTATTAGTTTCCAAAGGAGTCCCTTTGGTGATGTTTAGGGAACATGTTGATTGCCCCTTTTCTAGACTTTTTTTTTAATCATTAGTCAAATAAAGCAATACAATAGAACTAAGGGCTAATTTTATAAGTGGTCCTTGTAGTTTACACTCATTCATCGGTTTAGCCCAAAGTTTAGGAAATCTCATTTTAGCCCCCTAATCTTTTACTTTATTTTAGTTTTGGTCCCTCCCTCAATTGGGTGTTAAATATTTAAGTGAATATTCAATTGAGTGTTAAATATTTAAGTGAATATTCTGAAAATGTCTGACTTTAGCCTATAATCTATTTCTTTGTTTCACTTTTGGTATAATAGCAGAAAAATCCAAAAATTAATAAGTATGATTAATTTAAGATTTTTCCATAACTATGCTATTAAATTCATAGGAAAGTACAAGTTTTGGGCTTCTAAGTGTAAATTTTTGTAAAAATTATAAGGATGATAGTAGTATGGCAAATCAAGCCATACTGTATATATTGGACAAGTTTAAGAATATCCACGAGCCATCAGATAGATGGCTTAACGATGGATTGTAATAGTAAGTAACAAGGTGAATGATAACGAGAGAATTTTAAGTAATTCAATCAAAGGGTTTTGTTGGAAAACCCAAACACTTATTGTGTGTAAAGATTCTTAGAAACTCATCTTAAATTCCACGATTCTATAATTAGAGTGAATTCAGTAGTCTAAAATATCATTAAGTGTTATAAGGATATTATTGGAAATCAGTTTAAGATCAAAGGACCTTTCATCCCAAAGTCAAAGATGAATGGAGTTTATCAACAAGAAACCTAAGATTTAATGGATTAGAATTTTAAATATAAGTGTTGCATCAAAGGTGTATAGATAGACATGCTAACGCAATTAAACTATAATGATTAAGAAAATCCTAAAATTAAATATTATAATTCACATATTTAAGTTAAGAATTTTCTAGGAAATATCATATTTGATGATTTATGGAATTAATATAGTAAATATTAAAGTTAAATTTATCAACTTTTTATGATTAAATAATTTGGTTGATAATTTTTACCACGATTTAAAATAGAAGAAATTTCAATTCATAAATAACTTAAGAATTTGATTTAATTATAAGAATTTTCAAGTGGACTTCAATGTTAATAGTGTACCGAGAAACACTTTAACAGATAGAAAGTCCTTAATTGCATGTTAGTTAAAAATCAAAGCTACACGAGTAGAGTTTTTCGGCTTAAAAAAATGCTATATGAGCTTGGAAATTGACACTATTGAAAAATTATGTCATTACCAAGACAAAATGTAGAAAAAGTTAACTTTAGATTTTATGAAGTCTAAAAATGATTTTAAGATTGAAAACAGTACAATTTTATCACACGATTAAGAAGTAATTTCGTTATTGAGTTATTCAGATATTGATATTGAATTATGAGTAAGCATTGAAAAAGGATCCATCAGAAAACAAAATTTCTTGTCATCTAAGTTAATCATCTACAGCCAGTATAAAACATATATGTTTTGAGGAATCTTTTGAAGATAACATTAAGGACTAGACTTGACCTTGATTAATCCATGATTTGATGAGTGTCCTTTAAGCCATCATGAGATTCTTCATCCATCTTTGCTCTCCATCAATTGGAGCCAATCTTAAAGGTTTTTAACCAAAAGTTTAAGCTTAATTAAGTGGAGTGGAAGCTTAATAAACCCTAGTTTGAGAGCTAAGTGTGATTAGTCTATTTGCCTATAAAGAGGTTCCTTAGAATCAAGAAGCCATTTTGTTCATTTATCTTCCCTTTCTTCACCAAGAGAACCGATTCTCCTCCCTTCTCTAGCTCTCAAAATTTTGCATTCTACCTTCACTAAATCACAAACTAAAAAGATTGAAGAAGAAGAGGAGACTTAGGAGCCAATCCATGTGTGTCTTCAAGGGTATATTTTACCACCTTTCTCTTATTTGAAGTATGAATAAGTTTATCGTTTTGTTTTAGTTTATGTTATTTGCTTAATATCGCATAAAATAAGCTTCTATATTGGTTTTTATTATGGTTCATGTAAGTTTAAGCTATGGTTGTAAGATTTATGTAAGTTAAGCATGGTTTAGTTTAGGTTTGATATAGCTTGTGTTTAAGAAAAAAGATTTTTCGCTTACTTTGAGCATAAAAACGGATCCTTTAGGGGCCGTTTGATATTGTTCTCAAAATAGGTGAAAATATTTTTGTTTTGAAAAATAAGAATTTTTTGAAAATTGTGCTGAGAGTGTTTTTAAAATTTTTGCCTCAAAAAACGTGCAAAAATATTTTCAAAAATTTTGAGAACAAAAAAAATGGGGCCTTAGAGTTCGATTTTGAATTTTTCTCAAGCACGAAACTCTTAGATTTTGATGTTTTGAACAAATCTCCATGACCAAAGATTTCTACAGTGTCGACTCTAGGCCAGGTTTTCAGGCCACTTTATAAAACTACCCAAAGCTATCAAAAAACTACCCAAAACTATAAAAAAAAACTAGCAGTCAGTATCTTAGTGTAAATAGGCTATTTCGAGGCCAAATATTTTCACAAAACACAAAAATTTTAGATCTCGACGAGACGAAAAACTATCAAGAAGAAATTTTTTTGAAAATTTGCCTTTAATATATAGTTACAGGCAAGCTAAGAAAACTGTTTGTTTTTAATCAATAAAGTGGTACAGTGTTTGTTTTTTATGAAATCATCCTTTGAAATGTTTGAATCACAATTTTGCATAAAACGAAAGGTTTAGATTTTGATGAGGTGAAGAATTTTTGTGAAGAAAATTTTTTTAAGAATTTGCCTTTAAGTTAGACTTTGAAGCAGATTTATGAAAAACAATTAAAACTTTTTATAGAAAATTGTTCAAATGATAAAATTTATGAAAATTAAGAAAACAAATATGTTAGAAACATAAAATAGAATTTTAATAAATACAAAAGTTTTAGATCTCGTTAAAACAAATTTTGTGAATAAAATTTTTAAGAAAACTATCTCTAACATATAGTTTTGTAATGACTTTTAAAACTAACCAAAAAGTTCTTTTCGGTATTATTTTTTAAAAAACACCAATTTTGTAGCAAAATTCTAATTTATGACTAATAGAAGAATTGTAGCACTCACAAAACTATAGACTTGTAGTTTACTATTTTATCAAATTTGGATGCGCTTTTAAAATATTATTTTTAGCATGAAACTTTATTTATACGAATATAGATTTCCTACCAATTTTAATGGTATTTAAATGAAAATTTCAATGGGATTTTGAAAAAGCTTAATATGTTAGGCTGCAACATCATGACGTCAAATACGGGCCCAACACCTTTATTTAATGTTTGGAACATCATAAAACACCTCTAGACCATATTGCGCTTACAAAAAAAAAAAAAATAGCATCTAGATATGAGTTCTAAAATAATCATAAGCCCAATATGAGTAATACAGGAATCATAGACAAGATAATTAATTAATTATCGAGTTGATTTGTTAATGGTCAACTTTAGCATGAATAAATAAAGGTAATTAAGAAAAACTACGTTATGAAGATTCGATAATTTTATACTTGTAATAAATATGATGATCTTATGAACCTTTAACAAGAAAGGATTTAATTCCTTTTTGCGATTATGCTAAATTAAATAGCATAAGATAAGCTAATCTCACACTCTCAATGGGTGTTCTTCTACAGAATTCAACAGTGGTGGATAAAAAACTTGGGCGAGTTAGCAATTTATATTGCTAGAACACAGATAAGTAGGAATCTCATTTACAGTATGAATAGTTTCTAAATAAAATGTTTTTACATGACTTCTAAAAAATTATGAAGTGCATGATTAGTATTATGCCATACCATGTTATGATATGTCATGCCATGGCATACCATGTTATGCTATGTCATCTATTATTACTATATGATATGATAAGTACAATTGCGATATGTTTATGCCTTGTAATGTTATGATTATATAATACATAGCATGTGATATATGCAATAATAAATTATACTACTTACTCATTTTTTGTTAAGCATGTTTATGTTATATGATATGTGATTCTATGTAATAATATGTCATACTATATACACATAATAAGAAATGTTTATGTTGTATCTAAAAAGCCTATCAGCATTTGATGGATAGCAGTGAGCGGCGGACTAATGGTGTAGATATGAATGGATACCACTTACGTAAATATAATTTGTGCATTATTTTATTAAATTATGTATATATAATTAATTAAATGATATTACACATGTATGGCTTGAAAACCGAGGTAGTCATACAACTTTAGTAGAGAGAATTTTTAAGATTTAAAAAGTTTCAACAAATTGTGCAATAAATATAGGTAAATTCTCAAGTAAGAAAATTATTACAATATTTAATTTTAGAAATGTTTTTGAAAAGTTTTATTTTAAATTAAGAAATGTTTTTGGAAAGTTTTAGTTTAAATGTTTTTAAAGGAAATTATAAGAAATTATTATTTCTTTAGAAAAAAGTTTTAAGAAATTATTATTACATTAAAAAAAGAAAATTTTATTCCACAAAATCTTAGTAGTTTATGTTAAAATATGTTTAGGTTCAATAATTATTTAGTTAACTAACAACCACTAAGTAGGGTCATTGCATTTGGTCCCTAATCTATTACTTTGTTTCACTTTTAATCCCTATATTAGTAACGTATTATTATAAAGGAGCAAATTAAGAAAAAAAACTAAAATGAGAAACTAAATATAATAATTTTGATTCATTTAACTAAAATAAAATACAATTTATCATATTATTTTTTAGATATGCTTTAATTTTTTTTTTCAAAGGTAAAGTAGAATATGTAATGTCAATGTATTATATATGCACATGTATATATATATCAACCATGATATTCAAAATTATGACTATATGACACTGTATATAAATATGCATACACAAATCATAAAGCATCGTTTATTATTTAAAATGAATGGTTATCTAATATGGTTATTTTGTACTTATATATTGATATTAAAAATTCTTATATTTTTCTTAATTAGAATTTATCTCACTAACAATATGATAGTTTTTTAATTACATTTAACAAAAAAAGTTATATTGTCTTTCACTTTAGATATTTCATATTTTAGTCTATAATAACTCTTTGTTATAAAAGAGAGACCATAGGTGAAACAAATTAGTAATAGGTTATGGACTAAAATGCGACATTTTAATAGGGTGTTTGGCAGTTCGGTTTGGACTATGTTTTAGACCACTTTTTCGTTATAAATTATGTAAACCTCTCATATGCTATAATAACAATAAAAAATCGTTATAGTGTAAGGCTCTCATATGCTACAGTAAAAACAGTTCTAACCAATGGTTTTAACTACCCTATCAAACATCCTATTAGTTTTTCGTTAAATATTTAATATTTAACTAACGAAAGAACTAAACTTAAAATAAAATAATAGACTAAAGGCTAAAACAAAACTTTTTAAATATTAAGAACTAAACCAAGACAAAAGGTAAACCTCAAAAACCATGTTTGAAATTAACCTTACAACTAATAAAAAGTTTACAAGTAAAGGAAAATTCCAAACAACCTCCCGTGACTTTTTTCTCTCTCATAAACTAGTCAAAAGTGCTGATCATAGCAAAAGCGAGCATCTCACATACAAACTTTTTGGTATCGCAGAACGTTAAACAACCACTGTAGCTCTTGGCTTAGCTAGACCCTTACACATCGACATCGTCATGGTCACCACCGTACTACATTGATGCTACAAAACAAAGCCCTATTCCCTGCCCTAAAAAAGCCCTATACGACACACAAAAGAAGTCGTACTTCAATTCCCAACGCACCCATTCATGCTGATTCGTTAGTTTTACCGAGCTCCTACCCCAGTCACCCTTTTCCGTTCATCTTATCTCTCTGACACTCGACAGCATAACGAGTGCGTTTCATGGCAAACGGCCAAACCAAACCAGGGATTGGAAACGGCAACTCCCAGCAAAAGCTTTGCTCGTTTTGGTTGTCTCTTATCATATGAAGGGTATTATTTGGTACCCTATAACGTGGAAAATTGATAAGCTGTTACTTCTATGTTTGAGAAAATTTCATTTGAGTGTTACTCAAAACATCATTTGTGTAACCTAAACCCTTTTTTGAGACATAAATGAGTCAAGATCTGCTGTTTTGTTTTTTGTCTCTTTGACTGTCTCACCAATGAATTAAATTAGTTGTTATTTCATTTGAGTGATTAAATTTTTAAATTTAGATAATATAATAAAATAGTAATAGGGAACACCAAATGAAACAGAAAGCTCGAAACAACAAATCTTGACTCACCCAAATATAATGTTTTGAAAGATGAAGAAGGGATCAATTTATTAAAGGTAAATTTTTATAGTTAGAAAGGTTTTTTTTCACTATATGAAGGCTCTCTCAATCGTTTAAATTTTGAATATTAATAAGGATGTTTGGAAATAAGATTCAAACTAAAAGTACATATCTTGAATTAAAAATATAATTACAATTCAAATTTAATAATAGAAAATACTTTAACAAAATTAATTTGAACTACTACTTTTTAGTTAGAACTAATATTTCCAAGTACACTTTTTTTAAAAGAAGAAATTTTATTAAACCTCATAACGTGTTACAAACAAACCAAATTAATAGGGAGTTTGACAAACTCAATTCTAACTCAAGTAGTGTAAAATTTTTACATATTAGAGTATAAAGCAAATGTATGCTACAGTAAAAAGCTCTCACATGTTACGGTACTTTTAGTTTTAACTTCAATTTCAATTAACTTTTCAAACACTTTATAAGTAAATAAATTTGTAATACATAAGATCATACCCTCTGATAGGAACGGATTCCCCAGGGAATTTTGATAATGTTACTAAAGACATAATAATGGGAAAGTACCTAGATATTAAGATCGAATTTTGATATTGTTACTAAAGACATAATAATGGAAAAGTACCTAAATACTAAGATCGAGTATATATGTTACGCTCAAATATACGTATTAGACCATTGAAAAATTATTCTAATAGTTAAAAGCATTTTCAGTATACCTAATTACTCTACTGAAAAATTAATCTATAGTTAAAAGATTCTTTAGTATAGATAAATTACTCAACTGAAAAATTAATAGATATTTTGGGAAGTTAGTTTAAATTAAGAATTAAAACTGAAAATAGTATAGCTTATAAAAGATTTACAATATAACATATTTTTATTTTATATTATAATATATAAAAATTTTATATTGTTTAAATTATAACTTAGTTTGTTAAGACGTAACAATTAGAAGAGTTTTCACTGCTTTTTTGTTGTAGCATTCACATAAACTTGAGGTTAAGATGATATTACATCAACGGGAAGGAACATTGGGGGTTAGAAATGGTAAAGTGAAAAGGCAGCTTTTATCAATACACTCATTTATATGAAAACAGCCCCCGTGATAGCCTGCTGGCGAATAGCCTACTTGCACGTGTCATACTCAGCCCTGGTCAGTGGGCCTACTGCAAATTTTCAGAGCTCGCGTGCACCCTCTTGGCCTAAGACGGTAAGCATTCGCAGTCTTTGCAGTCATCTCAATGTTGTTCAAACACAAAAAAGACCTCCAAGCAGAGGCAAGGACCGATAATATTATTATGCATGCAACCATAATATAACCGCTGGTTCAACGCTTCTCACCGTGGTCAATAATTAATGTTCATCATAGTCTTCAGCTGAAAAAGTTTTCCCTTTTTTCACTTGTTTCGTTTTCTAATTATGTCTCTCTCTCTCTCTCTCTCTCTCCCGTAATAAATTGTGTTCAAAGATTGTGACAAGGAAATGGTAAATGGAAGTGCTGCTGTGGAAGTGATCGTGTCCTGCAGTACTACTGAAAGCTGAAGTTTGTATGTCTGCGCATTTTGACCGGTTTTGTATTGGTGGACTATATTGTAAACGTTCCTGACATGAAATACGAAAAAGTCTGGAAAGGAAGTTAAAACCATTAAATTATAACAAAATTTTACCCTATACCATATTTTGATTTACATAACATCATATAAAAATTTTATATCATAGACAGTCAAAAATTTCATATCTTCACAAAACTATAACTAATAGTTTATATACATTTTATATGTGTTTGATAAAAATAATTAGAATTAATTTTGTAATTTAAAATACTGTAGCATATAAGAGTTTTATACTGTATTAATTTTTTACCTATGTAAAAATTTCACACCATTTAATAACTACAAAGTTGATATTAACTACACTTGTCAAACATCTTATTATTTTTAGTTGATGAATAATAAAAAAGAACTAATGTTAGTACTATCAACTCTAATGTAAACTTTTCGTACCAACTTTTAAATTCTTGACAGTTTATTGATAGTTGCTATTTATTGGTGTCACATTTTTTAAATACTTTTTAATTAAAACATGACAACTCAAGGTAAGTACTAAATTTGGAATCCTTACTATTTTTCATGGAAAAGACCATCCAACAAGTTAAGAAAAGAAATTGTAAATACCAACTGAGAAAAAAACAACAGAACTTTTTAAGTTCTTTGTTTCGACTTTATTTTTATTAAATTATCTTTGATCATAACTGGTAGGTATTCTCTATGGTAAAAAAGTTCCTAATTTCAAACTGTGGCGTAGCCTCCATTCAAATTTTTTGAAACTTATATTGTAGCCCTTTAATATTTGTACGGTATCAAACGTGCTCCCACTAAAATTTTTAAAAATTAAGTTATTAGAATTAAAATCTTACAAAATATCATTTGTGCCCTATTCAAATTTTAAAATTTTGAGAATTTGTTTTAAAATTCTCATAAAATATCAATTGTGCTTTCACTATGCTGGAAAATTCATTAGTGCTCCTACTAAATACTGTATCCAAATTTAGTAAAAATTCATCTAATTTTTTGTAGTGTCTAAAAAAATTATCTGCCTCTTGAACCCTATCCAACAAAAAGACAAGCGTCGTCCTTTTTAGAAGATGCAATATAGGTGCATGAGTAACTCACGAGACCAAGATGTAAATCACTGTCGTACATGTATGAAGGTGACACCGTCTATTTTTCTTCCATGTCTTTTAGGGTCCGTTTGATTTGTGTATATTTTAAACTCAATAGACTCAAATTTAAATTCAAGTATAAAAAATTCTTTGAATATGTGTTTATTTTCCCCCAAAATTCGAATCAAATGAGTATCAAGAATTCAAGTTTTTAAAATCCTAACCTCCTTCTAAACTCTTGATACTTAAATATCTTTGCTACAGTAAAAGTTAAAATTTTTTCTCCTATATTTAATAGAAAAAAATTATAACTTTTTTATTTGATACCCAAATAAAATGATTCTTTTTTCATCATGTTCCTAGTGAAGAGAAAAATAAATAAAAATTCATATTGCATATTTTTTTAGAATTATTAGCATTAAAATTCTTTTAGATTTATTAATAAATCAAAAAAATTACTATCTCTCTAAACGTAATTTTTAATTTTGTTCTATGCTCATATTAAAACTTAAATACACATCCAAACGTCAATTTAGATAACAATTTAAAGTATTAACTCAAATCCTAATTCAAACCATATAACTCAAACCCTAATCGCTAATTTAAATCAATTTTTTCAAACAGACCTTTGATTACATTATTCAGATTGATACCGTATTGACTTTATGTTTAAAGAATTAAGATAAAACTGGTCAAATATCTGAACCCTTTTTTTTTTTTTTGTGGAAAACCAAATATCCAACGTGACCACTACAATATGTATAACAACTAGAGCCTAGACTATACAAATATAATTATAAATATGAGAAGAATATTCAAAAGTTAATGTCAATCATCATGTAATATAACGGAGATTCTGAGAACATTCTTAATAGCTTGATTCATTATCAGATTCGTACTGCAGCTATATATCGAAGCTACCAGGGATCAACATAAACTTCATCTCCTTTGATTATCAAATTTATCCTATCAAACCCGGAAACAAATTTACATATTACGATATCACAAAAAAAAAATAAACGTACAGAGTACGACAAAGAAGATGGGATCAAGCCTTCATGAAACGACGAAGAAAAAGCTAATATCAAATTCCATGGTCCTGTCTAGTCGTAGCCGTAAAAGCGGGTGTTAGGAGTTTGAAACCTTTATACATGGTTTAGTCTAGTCTTTCTAATTTCCATGATTGTACTTGCAACACACACTCTCTCTCTCTTTCTCTTCTCTCTCCCCCCTGTTTCTATTTCTATATCTTGTTCTTTCTTTCCCCTAGCGAATTGTGTCGTATTCATGCTTTGCTTTGGGGATAGCAAATAAGCCCCTTCCCGAGACTCCTGACATCTCCACCCCACCAAACCAGCAACCAACACTATCCTCAACCCAATGGACTTAATTCTCACTCCAAACCCTGTCGCTTTCTTAGAAGAAAACACGACTCAAGGCTTTTTTCATGTCCAACTAAACAGTTATTTGTCTCAAATAAAAAATTAAAAAAAAAAACAGTTGCGCAATACAACTTGTTAAGGAATCGATAACAGAAGAGATAAATTAATATCAACAAACGATAATGAACAAAGGCAGTGCTAGTAGAAGAAAAATAAAGAGTTATAACAATTAATTAATCACAAGTTGTTTGCCAAAAGTCTCAATAATATTCAACCCTAACTAGATAAGCTAACATATATCTCCATAAAACTACGTGCCAAAAGGGTGGGGATGGACTAGCCTAATAAGAATATTTTGCTAGCTTAATTTTGTAACACTAAAATGGCAACTAGGTACGAGCGAGCGGGACATTAAAGGTTTGAAAGCTAACAATAATATTGTCAATTAATAACAATACTTGCAGAGAGACAAATGAAAATGGGTTCAGTAGTAAACTTATAGAATCAGGACCATATGATTAGAATGTCCGACCATCTTCTTCTTTGTCTTCTTGTTGTCGTTGTTAATAAGGAGAACGAGAGGAGTGGCCCCAACTAGGAATGACATGGTCGGGAGAAGAGAGCTGGCAATTGATCGGCGTCGGACTTACCACATGAGCACTAGTAGCGGTAGGACTAGTACTAGTGCTAGTGTAAGCAGTAGCCTCTTGATTCCCACCAACGACACAAGGCTTGGTCTCCTGATGATCCTGATTATGACCTTCAACATCCTGATTGTTATCTCCAGGGAGCCTATGAAACGACGCGTTCACGAACGTCGTCGCCACAACCACAACAGCGCTCGCAGCGATAACCTTCCCTCCAACAATCCCACCAAACACCTGCCCCTGTGCCCCCGCCAGGCATATTCCGAACGACGGCTTCGACGACGTCGTTAAAGGAGAAGACGAAGACGACGTCGTTTCGGCAGGAGAGGAGGAGGCGGCTGCGGCTGCGGTCGGGCCCACGACGGAGCCGGAGAGGGAGAGGAGAGTGAAAGGGCCGTGGAGGGAGAGTGCGGGCGCTTGGGACATCGGGTGGCGAAGCGTGACGTTGGAGACGGAGCCGGAGCCGCTGAGGATAGTGACGCCCACGCGCCGGCGTCTGGCGAACTGGACGACCGACTCTATGACGTCGGATCCGGGAGAGATCTCGAGGACGACGGGCTTCATGGCGGAGTCGGAGTCCTTGGTGATGACGATGGGGGGCTTCGGCTTGTTCTTGGAGCCCGGGGGGCGGCCTCTCGGCTTCTTCGGCTGCTCCGCTGCGGCCAAACGGGGCGAGGAGGAGGAGAGGGGAAGCATCAATGACTTTCGGTGCTTGGACGACGTCGTTGAGGGGAGGCTGCCGGGGCTATGGTCGGAGTCGTTGTTTTGGTCGTCGGAGGTCGGGGAGAGGTCTCCTCCGGCTCCGCCTTGCGAGAGAGACATGGCGGCGCCGGTGTAGTCAGCCATTTTTAGGATTTTAACTAGTGAGAGAAAGTTGGAGAGAGAGTGTGTGCAACGGAAGACTGCATGTTAAGCTTTGTTTTATAGTGGGGAGGATGACTGAGAAAGGCTGGTTGGTTTGAGACTGGACGGATGTCGAGGACCCACAGAAGTGGGACCCAGGGTGGTGGGTTCTATGTCGTCTACAGAGATGATTGGGGTGATGTCCTCTAGATGGATGGAGAGAGATTTAGAGAGAGAAAATGCGAATTTATTTCTTGGCGTCCTTTTGTCCTGTTTCGAGAGGGGAAGACCATCTGGATTGGCCACAGACCGGAGACTTATGACACCAATTTGGGGCCCACAAAATTTAAAGTGGGGCCACGAGTTTCTCGCTCTTTCTTTTCTTTCCTGGGAACTCTTTGAACGACCGCCTCCACTGATAATATGATAATAGATGTCTTGAAACTGTTATATCTGAGTTTTTAGGCGGTCATAAAATAGATATATATTGGTCGACATTTTTTTTTGTTTTCACTAAAAGAATTGTTTCTTTTTCAATTTAATTTAAGAGAACACAAAATATAAAACCTGTTTGTCTTTAGTTGTAGCCAGTTTTTTTAATCAATAATTAAACGTTTCACATTTAATTTATGATCAAAAACAATTTTAGAGTCTATTTTAGAGAATAGGTTTAATCCTTTTTTAGAGTCTGCTTATAGGGTGTTTGGAAGGGTGGTGTGAACTACTTTAATTGTACCATGTGAGAGTTTTATACGGTAACATTTTTTTTTATTGTTACTGTAGCATGTGAGAGTTTTACACTGTTTATAACTGAGTTTTGTGGTGAGAACTGAGTGGTGGGAACCACTGCCAAACAATCTTTTAGTTTATTCATGGTCTAAACTATAAATTATGGTTTAAACTTATTTTTAGTTCAAACTAAATAAAACTAGTATTTTCGTGCATGTAAATTTTTAATGTGCACGGTATAATTTAGACATTAAAAATCTCGATAAGGAAAAAAAAAAACAATTCCTATAATATTTGAACCCATAAATTTTTCTATTCTTTTTTGGTTTTATAATAAACAGTTTCTGAAACATTATTTTATAGACTTATGCAATAGCCGAAGCACTTTTTATTTTTCTTTTTTCTTTGTTAGATATTAGATCCTATAAGCATAAGGTCGAATCATTATCATACAAATCTTTTGTCATATTTGTTCCAATTTTATCTTTCGCTTGCACATATTGGCGTATTTTCTGCCAAGCAAGAACTATCAAGCAAAATATAACAGCATGCACCGAATTTCATTCCTGTACTTTGCCTGGTGATCGTGCCATTGACGACAGTATCCATTTGTTCATTTGACTGCGCTTTTGGTATTGCCATTTGGTTTGGAGAGGTGAGAGATTTTAGTTAGAATGGTGGTATGATGTCGTTAGAGGTCACACGAGCTGCTAAGCTTCCGTTGTAACTTCAATTGCAACTGACCTTTTAAGTTTAAAAACTGTAGCATGTGAGGGCTTTACACTATAACAAATTTTTTTCAACTATAGATATTGAGAACTTTACATTGTTTACAATTTAATTAATAGGTTGAAACTAAAATTCTAAACACCCTTTAAAAATAAGCCCTCCTATACTGGGATAGCTCCCCGGGCCCAATGACTGCTATTCTTCAAATTCAGCATAAAATAGATGAGTTTAAAAGCCTCTGCAGTTGTTGACTCGGGGATGGTGGGCGATGGCGCATGAGTTTGTGCCACCATGGACTCCGTCTCCTTTGGAAAAGATTAAAAGTTCAATTTATGCTTATTTTGGCTATGGTTAGTCTAGAAATAGGGGCGAGGAATAGCTATGGAATAGTTGTTGACATATGTGGTACAAGCGTATTGAGCGGTTGTTGTGGTTTTTGGGGAGCCCTTGGTGGCTTTGTTAAGGAGTTGAAGTTGTTGTCGATTGGAGGGTGATGACGATATAATGGGAGGCTTTGTATAAAGAAAGCTCAAATTGGGAGGTGGATTTTGTTGAGGATCAAGTGGTTTGTGGCTTGGACTTTCTAGTCATCCTCTGTGACACCCGTTATTCTCCTAACGGGTATTGAGGTAATTAAATTAATTTTTAATGTATAAAAAAAATTGCTTCATTTAAATTTATTTTATAATATTTATTTTTATCTATTTTTAAATTTTTTAAAATTCTCCTATATTTATTTAGTATGATTACTAAAAAGCCTTAGAACTTCTAATAAATCTCAAAAATGTCATATTGGCATTATGTGTGTTAAAGTCTTTAGATGAGACATAAGGATATCTTTTCCAACTACTCTTGACCCTCATTTTCTTTATTTCCTCCGTGACATGCTTCAACATGTCTCCTCTATAATTGTTTCTATCACTTCTCTTCAAAGACTTCATCTTTTCTTCCTTTCTCTTCCACGGTTCCCACACTCTTCTTCTTATTTCTTTGTTGAAGCAAAATACTTAGAGAACTTCTTCAAGGCAGCCATAAAAATCAGCCGCCATCACCTCCATTTGAGCAAGAATTTCAGTCATACCGAACTAAAGGAACCTGTTTTGAAACCATTTCAAGCTTCCAACTAACCATAATCCGAGGTTAGAATCTTATGAACAAATTTAGTCTTTCATTTATAAATTTTCTTTTATACTAAAGGATTATTCAAATTTGCGTTCTTAAACCTAAGTATATGTTTGTTGTTATTTTGGAGCATATGTATGAAGTCTAAGTGTATATGCCCTAGACAGAAAATTTATATTGTTAAACTTTGTAATACCTCTATGGGCAGTGGTTATTTCTTGAAATTCTAAGATTAAATTAAAATGAATTTTATGAATTGGTTTGCATATTTGAAAAGTAGCATCCTAGGCTTTCTAACGAGCTATCATAAACCTAAATCGGAGTTGTATTTTATTTTCTAAGAATTATTCAATTTTTGTATTGGAAACTAGTAAATCTGCCAGTTTGTTATGGTATACCAGCTGCTAACCTGAACCAAGAACCCATCTTTGCTCACCACCTAATTCTTTAATGTCTTGCAACCCTTCCAATATTATCCTAAGTGATTGATGAATCTTATTAGGGACTAAAACATATAGATTACTTGTTCACATTTTATATTGTGTTAAGACAAAAATTGTTTACTGTGGTATTCAAAAGAGATTTATATAAAAGCTTTAATGGCATACTAGTAAGATAGGTTTACACATGATTTATTTATGAATGTAGTTGTATGTTGTGCTTTAGTTTTAATTGTCCTTATGCACGCCTTAGGATCAAGGGAGTATGGAGCTAACGTTAATTGATTCTAGGATTAAAAGACTGTTGATAAGCTTGAAAGGTAGGGATTCTATTACTCATCTTTTGTGAGGTTTTTATAGAATTAAAATTGATTGTTTTGCCGCAATATATATATATCTATGTTGAACTGATATTATATGATTATCACATATGAAACTATGACATGGACTCGTCTTGTATTGTACGGCGAGGAACATAATGAATTGACACATGTTATAAATTGAGAAGCATGGTTAGGAAAACTAACTCTATTAATAATGATTCAATATAGAGAAATTGTGAGACATGAAGAGGGCGACGGTTACGTCCTTGGGCATGAATACCCTAAAAGGTAAAGTAGGGGGAAGGCGATGACGCTTTCTTGGGTTGAAAGTCCCAGAACACACTGTACAGGAATTGATTTGGTGAGGACTCGGGGCTTGATGTCCCCTCACCGGAACACCCTTGGAATGTTTATAGGGTGATCAAGTGCGCCCATTTGGGTTTCGATGAGTTGAGTGATACTCAATTTAACATGGATACCTAGGAACAATGATGATTGGTAATATTTGTATAAATGTGTAATTATGACACTTGGTAATGATTAACTACGGTATCCATAAGATGTGATCATAATAAACCTCATAATCTGGAATATGATGTAACTTACTAACCATGCAGATTTTAATGTGGTAATGATAGAGGTGAGTAATGGCTTTCTCTACTGAGCATAGTGTTGCTCATTCCCTTATGTTTATATCTTTTCAGGACTCACTAAGTGTGAGGTGGCTACGAGAAATATAGTTGAGGAAGTGATGTAGCTATATTACATTGGGACTGCTTCAATCGTTGAGAATGTTCTTAATGATAATGTAAGCATCAATTGTTACTTTCTGTGACTGTATTACAATGTGTTGAGGGTTAAAATGATGATGACAACAGTTTATATTATTAAATTTAAGGTGCTACATTAAAACTGTGGTTTATTTGTCGTTTATATTTTTATTTTTGAGTTGAGAGTTTTCATTTAAGTCCCGGGCAAATTTTATTTTTAAGGTTTTACTTTTATTATTTATTTTTATTTTATCTTATTAAAAACTGTTAACCCCCATATAGGGGCGTTACAGAATTTTTGGTATCAGAGCCTAGGTTCGGTTAACCTAGGGAGTGTAGCACCACTTTAAAAAAATATATTTTTGAGATGGTTTTGAAGCTGAATTTTCATTGTCATCATCAAAATGAACCTTCACATTAATTTATACAGTCTAGAAGGATGTAACATGGAAAGGCCATAGAATGAAAATACTAATGGTTATATGAGTACAATAATTATATAGAAGGAAAGTATTAATAGTTATGAGGGAATGATAATTATATGGAATGAGTTTATAAGTAGAATGCTTATGAGAGATTCGTATAATATTTGGATCTATAAGCATATCTAATTCGTATAAACGATGAGAAATTCGTGTAGATACGAGGATTTAAGAGCCTTTTGTCTCGTGAAAAACAATAAGAAATATAAGGCTTGATTTATTGATTTTAAAGTTTGGCATAGATATGCCAAATTTTTCGTAATTGATTCAAACCTAAGTAATGATTATGTGTGGATTCGATGGAGCACATAAGTGTCAATGTCTTTTCTTAAAAGTTCTATATATTCGAGGAATATGATATAAGTTGGGAATCATGGTATTGAATCTTGAGAGAGATAAATGTTAGACTTTTGGTCTGTTGAGACTGTGTAAAGTCTAGAATGCATGAATCTCAAAATTGAAATATTTCGTTACGTACATTGTATTTAAGTGTATCAGTGAATCTTTTGGTTACTTAAGGTTTTGTTATATGAGGAAATTATATATTGTATAAGTAGAATTGTGGGGATTGTAGATGTTCTTAAGTAGTAACATCAAGTGTCTTTGTTCGTTGATATGGTCTACGTTGAAAGACGTAAATCGTATTGATTTCAAGGTTAGTCACATTCTAAACCCTTGGTAGTAATGATGATGAATCCATTGATAGATGTTGAGTATTAGGAATAACATATGGGTGTATGTATTGTTCAATAAGGTTTTGATTAAAACAAAATTATTTGAGTTGCTGGAGGATTATGTTGTTATGAAATGATTTTAAATATCATTCAGGAAGATCCTTGTTGTCGTTAAATTAGATTTGTTGTTTATAGTTAACTTTATCTATAGTGGACTTTGAATTGGGTTTAAGATTCATACGAATTGGTTTTCAATTTTATGTTTGTTATTTAACTCGTTCCAAATGTGTTAAGGCCCGAAACAACCTGACCATTTTCAACTTAGAACATTTGGGCCTAGTTCAAATCTTAAATCAGTTTGATTCACACTGTCTCTCCCACGTGGTCTCTATACGTGTCATATACAGTGGTTTAATCATTGTTTACATATACGTTTACTGTGCCTAGGAGCTTATTTCTCTGAGTTTACTTTTTCTCTCTTAATTTGTTATTTTCTCTCTAAATCGCAAATCCTCTTCTTTTTCACTAGAAATTCTTCTTTCCCTCTAAAAAGAAGAAGGTATTCTAGGATTCTGCAATTTACTATCTTAATTTTTCCTTTCTATTTACTCTTCTTTCATCTCATCATGGACCCAAAGTACCAACACCTGAGAAAGTATTTCCCATCACTCTCCCAAAAGATTCTCAGAAAGAAATACAAGGCTAGAATTACTCGGTTGTGGATTCTTATGCGTTTTGGTATCCCTTGTGATGTGAGAATGTTAATAGAGGGGAAAATTCGTCCGAGTGACTTTAGTCAAGATGTCGGTTTACCAGGAACAAGTACCAGTCGTAGTGCAATGAAAAGAAGAGCTCGTGCCATCGTGGTCACTTGTAACAAATGTGGAAGACAAAATTGTAACGGTAAATGTACTTCACCTGGTTATATGTCAACGAATAGAGAGGATAAAATAAGGTTTTGTAGGGATGGACTTTCAAAGGAGAACTTGGATAGCATCCATCCTCCTCTCCACGGTCACCCTAGTGGATATGTTCAAGGAGCTATTTTTAAACTCTGGCCTAAATTTTATACAGAAAGACAACGCCTCAGGAATATGGTATTTCTAGATCCTGTTTGTCAAGCCATAAGAAAACTGGATGGGGAATAAGTCATCGCTCTATAAAGGTTATTTAGTCTTTACTTATTTGAAGCAGTTTTAGCTGATGTTCAACAGTTTGTGTTTTTCTTTTACTCAGAATATTTGCTTTTGTGTTTGAAATAATTGTGATTATTAGATTGATACAGTAAGTGTTAATATCTTATTTAATTTATGATTTTCTTAAATATATATATAATAAAATATATTATCTTATCAGACACGTTACATACGGTACAGTAATATGTTTGAATTTTGAAAAGCTTATCCAGATATTTCAAGATTTGTGTCTCAAATTTCAAAAGTTCTACAGTATTTGTCGTTTATATTAAATTTCTAGACTTGGTGTATATTTGTTAAAAAGTCTACAGTTGTGTCATGAGGGTCTTCTGTCGAATTGTTCTCAATTGTCAAAAGTTATACAATTAGAGTCTAATCTTTTTCAAAAAGTGAATCAGATTTTTTGTAAACTATCAATCACCTTATCTTACTTTCTTATCCGCACAAGATTTTGTTTAAATCTTTGGATTACCTTTTCATTACCTACTCGTCTATCTCTTTAGCCCTTTTTGTATATTTCTCATCTTTAAAATCTCATGTAGAACCCGAAGTCTAAGTGGAGCAGACATTAAGCAACCACTTCTATAAACCAAATATGTCTACCTCCCAGTCCACGAAGAAAATAAAGAATGTCTGTGTCTTTTGTGGTTCCAGCCTTGGAAAAGATAAAGCTTATTTAGAAGCTGCAAATCACTTAGGGCAAGTCCTAGCACGCAAGAAGATTAACATAATCTATGGGGGTGGTAGTATAAAAATGATGGTAAATATGGCACTAGCAGCTAGGTCTAGCGACGCTACTGATGTAAGAATTTGGCCTCATATTCCAGTTGAAGGAAACCTTTGTAAGGAAGCCATAAGTAAGGGAGAAGGAGTCAGGAGTATCCCTAAAAATTTTAAAGACATAATCTATAATTCTGATGCTTTTATAGCATTACCTGGTGGTCTAGGTACTCTTGAGGAAATATTTATAGTTGCTTGTGGGCAATTGTTGGGCTTTTATTCCAAACCTTTGGGACTGCTGAACGTAAAGGGTTTTTATGACGGTCTTTTGAAATTTCTAGATTACGTTGTGGAAGAAAACATCACTACAGAATCGGAGAGACAAATCTTTGTTACTGCTTCAACAGCTGAGGAATTGATAGATAAAATGCAAATCATACATCCAGAATCCGACACTGCAACATCCAAGCTTGAATGGGAAAGGGAAAGCCGGGAGCGGCCAATTGATTTGAATCTCCATCTGTAATCTTTTTGTTTTATCTTTGGCATGTAGGCATGTGTGTCCATATTTCGTGTGTTACGAATAACCGTTTGCCTTGTATTCTGTGTTTCTTGTGGTACGTCGTTGTTCAATCTTTTAGATTCATTGAGCCTAATGCCGGGATGGCTGTATACGGAGTACTTGATGCTCTCGAAACGCATCCTTCTTAAGGTCCGATCTTTTGTTTATCGATGTTTTTGTATCCTCTAAGCATGCATGATATGGATAGCTGGGTACGGAGTGCCTTGTACTCTCGAAACGTATCCGTATTATGTTTGTAATGTGAAATATTCTGTTAATATTATGTGGAAGTACCAGAGTCAGTTATGATGATATTCCATATGAAATATGAGTATATTATTTGGATTGAATGTTTGTGTCATGAAGATAGCTGTTTAATGAAAAATATGTCGGGTTTGTCTGCAACTCTGAGATTCCGTTTAATATCTCTATGAGTAAGTTTAATGTATAGTTTTGAATAAAAGTGTTTGTGATATATGTTTTATGATTATGTTTTAGTTTATTAGTTGAGGTATGAAATCAAATATATTTGACTTTTCCTTACTCAAAAAGGAAAAGGAACCTAAAGATGAAGTAGATAAAATTTCTCTGGCAATCTCCTTAAATGTGATTGTAAATCACAGTCCATGGACAATGAAGGACTGAAATCATGGTATGGTCAATATGTATGCCTGATCAGATTCTTAGACCATTATACGGTGTTATAAGTTGAAACTTGTCAGAAATACTCTCATTGAGGGATTTAGGAGTAAGATTTATTATGCAAGTAAATAAGTGGAGATACGATAACTTAAATTTGGAGGACAAACAACATTAACGGTTTAGACTCGGAATTGGAATCATAATGGAATTAAAATTTTTACTAGTATTGCTAGAATTGAAATTTCGAGGACGAAATTTCTTTAAGGGGGGTAGAGCTGTGACACCCGTTATTCTCCTAACGGGTATTGAGGTAATTAAATTAATTTTTAATGTATAAAAAAAATTGCTTCATTTAAATTTATTTTATAATATTTATTTTTATCTATTTTTAAATTTTCTAAAATTCTCCTATATTTATTTAGTATGATTACTAAAAAGCCTTAGAACTTCTAATAAATCTCAAAAATGTCATATTGGCATTATGTGTGTTAAAGTCTTTAGATGAGACATAAGGATATCTTTTCCAACTACTCTTGACCCTCATTTTCTTTATTTCCTCCGTGACATGCTTCAACATGTCTCCTCTATAATTGTTTCTATCACTTCTCTTCAAAGACTTCATCTTTTCTTCCTTTCTCTTCCACGGTTCCCACACTCTTCTTCTTATTTCTTTGCTGAAGCAAAATACTTAGAGAACTTCTTCAAGGCAGCCATAAAAATCAGCCACCATCACCTCCATTTGAGCAAGAATTTCAGTCATACCGAACTAAAGGAACCTGTTTTGAAACCATTTCAAGCTTCCAACTAACCATAATCCGAGGTTAGAATCTTATGAACAAATTTAGTCTTTCATTTATAAATTTTCTTTTATACTAAAGGATTATTCAAATTTACGTTCTTAAACCTAAGTATATGTTTGTTGTTATTTTGGAGCATATGTATGAAGTCTAAGTGTATATGCCCTAGACAGAAAATTTATATTGTTAAACTTTGTAATACCTCTATGGGCAGTGGTTATTTCTTGAAATTCTAAGATTAAATTAAAATGAATTTTATGAATTGGTTTGCATATTTGAAAAGTAGCATCCTAGGCTTTCTAACGAGCTATCATAAACCTAAATCGGAGTTGTATTTTATTTTCTAAGAATTATTCAATTTTTGTATTGGAAACTAGTAAATCTGCCAGTTTGTTATGGTATACCAGCTGCTAACCTGAACCAAGAACCCATCTTTGCTCACCACCTAATTCTTTAATGTCTTGCAACCTTTCCAATATTATCCTAAGTGATTGATGAATCTTATTAGGGACTAAAACATATAGATTACTTGTTCACATTTTATATTGTGTTAAGACAAAAATTGTTTACTGTGGTATTCAAAAGAGATTTATATAAAAGCTTTAATGGCATACTAGTAAGATAGGTTTACACATGATTTATTTATGAATGTAGTTGTATGTTGTGCTTTAGTTTTAATTGTCCTTATGCACGCCTTAGGATCAAGGGAGTATGGAGCTAACGTTAATTGATTCCAGGATTAAAAGACTGTTGATAAGCTTGAAAGGTAGGGATTCTATTACTCATCTTTTGTGAGGTTTTTATAGAATTAAAATTGATTGTTTTGCCGCAATATATATATATCTATGTTGAACTGATATTATATGATTATCACATATGAAACTATGACATGGACTCGTCTTGTATTGTACGGCGAGGAACATAATGAATTGACACATGTTATAAATTGAGAAGCATGGTTAGGAAAACTAACTCTATTAATAATGATTCAATATAGAGAAATTGTGAGACATGAAGAGGGCGACGGTTACGTCCTTGGGCATGAATACCCTAAAAGGTAAAGTAGGGGGAAGGCGATGACGCTTCCTTGGGTTGAAAGTCCCAGAACACACTGTACAGGAATTGATTTGGTGAGGACTCGGGGCTTGATGTCCCCTCACCGGAACACCCTTGGAATGTTTATAGGGTGATCAAGTGCGCCCATTTGGGTTTCGATGAGTTGAGTGATACTCAATTTAACATGGATACCTAGGAACAATGATGATTGGTAATATTTGTATAAATGTGTAATTATGACACTTGGTAATGATTAACTACGGTATCCATAAGATGTGATCATAATAAACCTCATAATCTGGAATATGATGTAACTTACTAACCATGCAGATTTTAATGTGGTAATGATAGAGGTGAGTAATGGCTTTCTCTACTGAGCATAGTGTTGCTCATTCCCTTATGTTTATATCTTTTCAGGACTCACTAAGTGTGAGGTGGCTACGAGAAATATAGTTGAGGAAGTGATGTAGCTATATTACATTGGGACTGCTTCAATCGTTGAGAATGTTCTTAATGATAATGTAAGCATCAATTGTTACTTTCTGTGACTGTATTACAATGTGTTGAGGGTTAAAATGATGATGACAACAGTTTATATTATTAAATTTAAGGTGCTACATTAAAACTGTGGTTTATTTGTCGTTTATATTTTTATTTTTGAGTTGAGAGTTTTCATTTAAGTCCCGGGCAAATTTTATTTTTAAGGTTTTACTTTTATTATTTATTTTTATTTTATCTTATTAAAAACTGTTAACCCCCATATAGGGGCGTTACATCCTCGTTCGATTGGATGAAGAGGACCAATGATGTCGCAACTCATACAACATTAAGTCGCTCACCCTTTTTTATTCTTCTTTTTTCTGCCTTGCTTAGTGCAAGGCATTTCTTGTTTGTTTATTTATTTATTTATTTTGCTAATGAAAGTCTTTCTGATAAAAATGGTATTGATTTCATACGTAAAAGTACTTAGGTGATATTTGGTTCGATGAAATGAAAAAAAAAAGGGGGAATAAGAATAGGAATAAAATGGAACGAGAATAAGAATGGATTGAATTAATGGTTTATTCACATTCTTTTATTTTGGTTTGACATGAATTGAATTAATGGTTTATTCACATTCTTTTATTTTGGTTTGACATTGGATTTAATATTGGAATAAAAATTATTACGTTTATTTAGTCATTAAAAAAATGGAATAGTAATTGTTTGGACATAAATATCCCTTTCATTTAATCATTAGTGGAATAATAATTAAAGTAATTATAGAATATTGGGACTCTTCTCTTAAAAAAAGACTATTGGGAGGGAATATTTATGGAGAGAGAATTTTAATTAGTATTAGTTGTGGAATGGAATTCAACCGGTTTACTCTTAGAATTGTCATTCAATCATTTTGATGGAATAACAATTCTATCGAAATGCCTCTTTTATGGCTATTTGTCTAACCAAACAAAACATAAGAATAAAAAGGTATTAGGAATTGTCATTTCATTCCATCCAATATAAAACACACCCTTTAATTCTATTTTATAAGAATGATTTATCTAATCTTTTATTCATTAATTAAGCATGTAAGGGTCACGTAGCCCATTTTATTGATTTTTTATAGCAATTTTTTTGAGAGAAGGGCCAAACACATCACTTTTTCGTATATTTATTTAAGTGTTGCATGTAACAAATTTGGGGGCATAATTGCGCCGATTAGTATAGTTCCCGTCAAAAATGAAATTCGCCTTTATATATATATATATATGTATGTATGTATGTATATATGTATGTATATGTTTTCGTTCACTTAAACATTGAACACAATTACAGCGTTATTTGATATAATAAGTTCAAAAACTTATATTAAGGCATCTTGTCCTAAAACCTTATTTTCTACCGTGTTGTTGATGCCGTACATGCCATGCACGCTAGCTTCTGTTTCCATGATCCTAAGAATCTTTTTTTTTTTCAATTCTCTTTTTATATTTGTTTATATTTATGTTATTTCTTAGAGATTAGATACTTAGTTAATTAAGCATCTTTCAAGAAATTGTGTACTTTAGATTGTTTGGTATTATTTTAAAAATAAGTGAAAATATTTTTATTTTAAAAAAATATTTAAATTTTAAGAACCATAGTAAATGTGTTTTTAAAATTTTTATCTAAAAAAAGTACTAAAACATCATTAAAAATTCTAAGAACAATTGTATCGCCTATCTAATGACCAAAATAAGCGTTCTGTTATAAATAATTACCAAATAAACATTGGTTTTCAATTCAATGTATTTGACTAATGATACTCGTCTGCAAAAAAGTGTTCTCTCTCTGAGTCTTTCTCCCCTCCCCCGAGAGCATCAACGCGGCTGTTATTCTGAAGTATTGAAAGCTCAAGAAA
Organism: Artocarpus heterophyllus; assembly: GCA_025403435.1. Classification (NCBI taxonomy): domain Eukaryota; kingdom Viridiplantae; phylum Streptophyta; class Magnoliopsida; order Rosales; family Moraceae; genus Artocarpus; species Artocarpus heterophyllus. Next base: position 19,994,791 of record CM046337.1, read on the forward strand.
GCAGGCCTGACAAGAGTACGTGATAATAAGGGCCGTTTGGTTCGAGTATTTAAATAGTATATTTAAATGAAGATTTAAATTTTTATGAGAAAAAATACTGTAATAAAATAATTCGAACTGTGATTCAAGTATCGAAACAAACGGGCCATAAATATACGAAAATGATGAGTTATGCTACAAGCAAAATTCGATTCAAAGACAGAAAAAGAGTTCAATATATACACGTGAGTACAACGTTGATGAGTACAAATAATTACTTTAGAATTTATTTATTTTAAGTATTATTTAGACTTAATAAATTTAAATTTAGATTTAAGTATTAAAATTTTTTTAAATATGTATTTATTTTTTAAAAAATTTAAATCTTTTGAGTATTAAAAGGTTGTTTGGTTTCCTTTTCAAAAACGTTTTTCCCATTATCAAAAATTATAAAAATGAAAATGATTTTCAAACTATGTTTGGTAGTACTTTAGGCTCAAAATTTTTTTGAACACAATTCTCAAAATTTGATTAAAAAAAGAGCAAAGATGAAAACAAAATAAACGTGTCTTCATTTTTCCAAGCTCTCTCTTTATCTATCTATCTATCTCTCTCTCTCTCTCTTCAATACATGCTGCCCCATTCTCATCCTCCTCCTCCGCCCACTCCACCGGCGACCCAAGTGACCCACCTAGCCTGCCGGCGATGGGAAATCTCGTCACAAAGCTTGCCGTCGAAGGTGGAACTAGGTCGTTGGGAATGGAGGCGAGGGTCCGTTAAGGGTGGGACTCCGTCAGTGGAACTGTTCCCCAAGAGTAGGGGCAACGGTCCATCAAGGGTGAAACTGGGTTCATCAAGAGGGGGCGCGCAGGGCTTGGCTGGTCGGCGGAGTGGGTGGGCTAGTCGGCATTGGGAGGGGGCACACGAGGCTTCAATGTCAGCGTTAGGAGGGGAGAGGCGGGCTTGGCTAGTCGACGTGGGTGGGTCAGTCGGTGTCGGGAGGGGCCGCGCAAGCCTTCACTAGTCGGCGTTGGGAGGGAAGAAGGGAGCTTGGCTAGTCAGTGTGGGTGGACCGGTCGGCGTCCGGAGGGGGCGCACAGGGCTTGGCTGATCGGCGTGGGTGGGCTGGTCACCGGCGTCTCTTCTCGTCAAAGGAGAGGAAGATGAAAGTGTCTTCCTTTTGTTGATGTTAATAAAAAAAAAAATATTAATATATTAATAATTAGTTTTTTAAAAATTAAATTTAGGTTTTATTTATATTAATAATTTTTTAATTAAAAAATAATTGTTTTTAAAAATATACCACTATATACAACCAAACACAATTTCAAAAACAGTCCTAAGAATCATTTTCAACTTTCAAAATATTCTCATTTTCAACTTTTTCTAAAACAAAAAACAAAATAAAAACACTACCAAATGGGCCCTAAGAATCCATGTTTTTAGAGTCCTCATCCCTCCTGAACTTTGATATCGGATATCTTTGTTACAGTAAAAACTAAAATTCTCTCTCTTATATTTAAGGAAAAAAAATCATATCTTCTTCATTTGATATCCAATTGAGATGATTCTTTTTTCATTGTATTCCTAGTAAGAGAGGAATAAATTAAGATCTATATTGCATTTTTTTAGGATCATTAGCATTAAGATTTTATTAGATTTTTTAATAAATCAAAAACTAATTTCGCTACTTCTCCCAACACAAATTTCAATCTTATTCCATACTCAGATTAAGACCTAAATGTACATCCAAATACCAATTCAGATAACAATTCAAATCACTAACTTAAATCATATAAACTCAAATCAAATCAATAATTTGAATATATTTACCAAACGGACCCTTTAAGTACATTGTTTCTTGCTCATGACTAGTTGCGAAATATTTTAGGAATAGCATGCGTTTGATAAATGAACGAGATAGGAATGCTAAAGCTAAGTCTAAATAAGTTTTAAACCTCACTTAAAAGATGAAGAAAATGAATTTCAAATGCTTTATAAATGTTTGAAATGTGTTGCATTTGTTATGCATACTGTTTTAATTTGTTATGCTATGATGTGCATAAAATTTTAATAGTCCAAGTTATGATTTGCACTGTGTATGCAATTGCTATGTTTACTTCATCAGATATTAAGTTATGTCATGTATCATGATCACTAAGATTACAAGATCGACAATCTAACCCTCAAGTTAAGATAAATAAGTGTTGCACCAGTCTTCTAGATGTGAGGTTTACAAGTTATGTCAAAGTTACGACCTTATTGTTCGATGGTCTTAAGTCTTCCACAAGAGAAGCATTATGCTCTCATGATTAATGATATTGATACAAACACCTAAGTTCACAAGATAAAGAAAAGATAAGAATGATGATAAGAACTTCAAGTAAGTTAAGAATGATAATAAGGAGTTCATAATTAAACATTCATAATTGAGCATAAATGAAATAGTGCATTATGATATTGCTTGTATTTATTTGAAGTAATGCTTTTATGAGGAACGTTTCGTGAAAACATTTTATGAGAAATGTTTTACGAGAAACATTTATGAAAAATGTTTTACAAGAACTGTTATAAGTAAGATGTTTTAAGAGAAAAGTTTTATGAAAAAGGTTTAATGAAGAATGCTTATGTTTTGTAAGATTATGTTTAAACTTACTAAGGAAAATCTCATTATAAGTTCCTTTATGTTGCATGTAGTTCTACAAAAGACTAGCAAAGGTGCTTGGTGTTGCGGTGACAGATACGGAGATTGGGTATGGATACTACGTACTACGATAATTTTTTGCTGTTCTAAGAAAAAGTTTTCCACTATTTGAATAGTGTTTTAAAATTTTTTAGAAAGTAGATGTTTATGGAGATGTTTTATAAGAAATGCTTTACGAAAAACATTTTAAAATATATATTCTACGAAATGTATTAAATGTTTATTAAGCCAAGTCTTGAACAATGTTTTAAGTTTACGTTGCAACAGATGTTGCAACTGTTTTTAAATTATGTTTATAAAGAATTACCTAGTATTTTTTTATTAGTAAGTAAGATTAAAGTTTAAGAAATCATGTTTAAGAAAACTAAATGATGACCCAAAAAAAGGGTTCGTTACACACTTCTCGTGGTTAAGCTTTATGTTGTATTTCCTCAAAATATCAAAGCATTCTTGCAAGTGCAGGATATAATGTTGGGCTTGGAGAGATTTCACCAGCATGTCATTGACGTAGACTTCCATATTCTTCACAATTTGTTCTTTAAACATAATACTAACGAGCCTTTGGCAGGTAGCACTTGCGTTTTTCAATCTTAAAGGCCTGAACTTGAAGCGGAAATACCATGCTTGATGATGAAAGCAGTCTTCTTTTGATCTTTTGGGTGGAGAAGGATCTCATTGTAACCCGTGAATACATCCAGGAAGTTTAAGATTTCATGTCCAGCGTTGTATCAACCAAACAATAGATGGTCACAATAGATGGTCACAATAGATAGCTGTCTTTCAGGCCTGCTTTATTTAGATCGATAAAATCCATGCATATTCTTCACTTGTCATTCTTTGTTCGTATGATTACGAGGTTGGTGAGCCAATTGGGTTATTATACAGGCCAAATAAATCTAGACTTAAGTAAACGCCTGACCTCTTCCTTCATTATTTGATTTTGCTCAATACCAAGTCACCTTTGATTCTGCCTCATAGGTCAGTAATTAGGGTCGGCATTCAATTGGCACATGATAATACTCGGGTTAATTCCTGGGCATGTCTGCATGTGATCAAATGACACAATCTTTATTTTTCTTCAAGAATTCAATTATTGCTGCCTTTACAAATTGCTCAAATATGGGCTCCCTCTTTCTTGCTTGCTTAATCCGCTTGATGAGCTCATCTGTAATTGCTATAATGAAGCCTTCCATTTATGCTTGAAGGCGTTGAGGTAGCAGTTCCTTGCAGCATCTTGAGTCCCTTTAATTTCTCATATGTCGTGCTTTGTAGGAAAATGAATCCTCTCATGGTACGTGGATATGACTGCCTTCATCGAATGTATCCAGGTTCTCTCAAGGGTTATGTTATAACTGGTCAGGCAGTCCATAACGAGCAAATTCGTCCTCCTATTTTTTCCTGCAACAAAATGGAAAGCTTTATCCTACCTATTGTCATGGTTGCCTCACCATTGAAAACAACGAGCATTGTATTGGTCTTTTCAATTTCGTTCTCATTGATCCCCATCTCTCTTAGAGTTGATAGAAAAGTACATCCACCGAACTTCCATTGTAAACCAAAATGCAACTGATCCAACAATTGGCTATGTTGAGCTTGATTACAAGTACGTCATCATGCGGTCTGTCTAGCCTTGATGCCTTATTGCTATGGAAGGTTATCGAGTGGTCTCTGAACTCCTCATCATGAATGACACTTTTTGTTGGTTGGCTTGCTCTCCTTTGGTGAGCCTTCATTTTGTTAGTAGTGTCTCTACTACGCACTAAGCCTCCATAAATAGCTTTGATCATCTTCCTTTCTAATGGTGGTGATGATGCCTTCTCTTGGGCTCGATCATTCTTTTGACCGCTTCACTCATGGTCGAGTCTATACCTCTAACGCCTTCTTTTTGATAAATACTATCTTAGGTATCCTTTCTTTAGCAGCTCCATAATTTCTGTTTGCAAAGCCTTACAATCGATCGTAAGATGTCCTATGTCTTGCCGGAATTCACAATAGTTGGATTTGCCTCAAGATTAGTTTAGGCCCATCTTTCTTGGCCAACTGACATAGTCCTTACCTTCGAGCTAAGCGACCAGCTCAGTTAGAGAAATGTTGAGAGTGTACTTTGGTGCGACAGAGGCTGCTTGTTTCCCCCAAATGGACTTTGGTCATCTTTCCTCCACTCAGTTTACTGAGGAGTCCTAGTTCGATCTCTTTGTTTTAGCCTCGTCTTGGGAGGTGGCTTTTTTGCTCTCTAATTCGTTGATATGCTCCACGCTAACTCTCACTCATAGCACTAGTTCTCCTCATCTAGGTTAATAAATCCTTTGGCTCTCGATTACAAGCCTCCTAGACGGTCTTCGGGTAATCCAAATAGATGCTATCCTTGAATTAAGACTTTTGCAGAAGTCCATTCTTCAACATTTCCCTTGTTGTCTCATCTTCAATGGCTAAAATCTCTACGACTACTTTGTAGAACATCTTGAGAAATGCTAGTAATGATTTGCCATCGTAGCACTTAAGAAGTTTTTAGTACATTATATATGCCAAGAATTTTTTAGTGCATTATGTATGCAATGTTTAAGAGTTATGTTAAGTAATTTATGTACAAGTTTTGTAAGCAAAAAGCTACGCTCAAAATTTGTTAAATGTTTAAAGAGTGATTTTATTGCCACGAGGATTTTTGTTAAATCCAAATTTAGTGACAAATATTCATGAAGTCAATATTTGAAGACATTAAGATGAAAGTTGAATAATGAGTAAGCAAAAAGAAAGTTGGAAGTAAAGTAGTCAAAGAATTTGTCATAAGAGATTCTACAATGGAAATATAGTATAAGAGGTATACTGCGTAAAATAATACAATATAAGAATTCTACTGAATAAAAAAATAGAATCTAGTGGAAGGTTTTAGGAAGGATACTAACAGTACATGAAAACTTCTATGCAGTATAAACTTGGACCAAAAAGTCAAAAGAAAAGACAAACTTTTCTTCTTCAAAAGTGTAGAAAATTTGTCACGCCCCGGAGTACGGGAGGTGACGTGGCGGAATATTTAGATTAATTAAAAGAGAATTTAATTAAAATTAAGGGTTTAAAAATCCAATTAAGCAAGAAATAAAGAGATTTTTCCACCACATTTGATAAAGAATTTAAAATCATTACACAAATAACAATAATTGAATAAAAACCGCGAATATGGGTTCCACAACCCACAACTTGTGTACACACATGGATCTGACAATATCACAAATACAATTACAGTCCAAGTACAAATAAAGTTAAGTCTTACATGCCTTGATTAATAAATACAGATTGTAAATAAATTCTCCTATTGCTCCTGAGTTCGGTCCGAAGAATCTTCTCCAAACCTAAATGGGAAACCACCTAGAAGGGGGGGGAATTTAAAACAGATAAAACGTGAGCGAAAGGCTCAGTAGGACTAAGTTTTATAAAATAATTTAATGCAAAGAAACATAGCATTATCAGGAGTTATGCAAGAAGAAACTGGAATAAATAAATAAATAAATAAATTGAGTAGAACCGTTCTGACACAGAACAGTCTACTCGTCAAATCAAAACACCAGTTTACTTTTACCTAGGCAAACCATGAAATCACCACCGTAGTGGCCCAGCTGGGTTTCGGGACCTGCCCCCAAGGTCGATCACGACCCGATCTCTGATATGGCATCATGCCCATGTGTTTATTATCATTATCATTCAAAACCCAATTACCGAGTGTTGTCAATTACATTCATTATGAAATTCATTTCATGTCACGGTATGTAAAAATATAACCGATAAAATCATTTTCAAACAACCGTTGAAAACATTTTGATAGAAATCCTTTTCAAAGCCAAATCATTTCAAAACCAGGCTACCAAAGAAATAGGATAGAAGTCCTACCTCAGTACTCGTGCCGGTACCCCACACCGTAATCCCGATCCGCTATACGTTAGCTCCACGGAACCACGAACAATCCTAGATACAAACTAAGTCGATCAATATCTAGTTCGAGACATTCTATGTTACTAAATCATTTCATGATGTCCTAGTGTGCCATTTGTATCATTAAAATCATCCTATAAGGTTGGGATTTAAATCAGGGTTCAAAACAGTGAAATCGGGTAAAAATCACAAAATTTTCCATGCCTCGGTCGGCCTGCCGGACGCCCTGCTTCGGCCTGCCGAACTGTACAGTTCGGCCTGCCGGAAGCAAAGTTCGGCCTGCCGAACATTTCCCCAGATTCGGCCTGTCGGTCGGAAGAACACCGGCCTGCCGATCATCACTCCGGCCTGCCGAACATGAACTTCGGCCTGCCGAACTGGGAAGATCCAGAAATCCCAGCCACGGGTTTCTCGATCCCCAAAATCCAAATCTTGTTTCTAACCTGTTTTTCTCAAATCCCAGGCATGAAAAACAACTATAGTTGATAGAAAAACATTCTAGAACATGTTTGGAATCATTTAAACAACATTTGAACTCGAAATCCTCAAAAATCCAAAAATGAGAAAAAGAGGAGAAAAATGAAAATCTTGAATTCAATCCGTTTTTCTTCAATCTAGGTTTAGATTCTAGTTGTTTTAAGCTCATTTAACACAAATCCACGGTTTTCTAAGCTAAAACAAACTTAGATTTCAAAAACACACAAAATTAAAAATTTTGTAAAAAGTTTAGAAATTTCGAATCTAACCTCGAATCGAAGCTTCAATCCGCGTTCTCGGTCGCCGAATCACGTCCCCGAGCTTCCTCCTTGCTGTTCCGAAGCTTGGATTCGAATGGAAATCAAAAATTTTTGAAAGAAATTGAGAGAGAGAGAGAGGCTGCTGAGAGAGAGAGGAAAGAGAGAGAGAGAGAGAGCCCGTGAGAGTGAAGAGAGAAATAAATAGAGAAAATCGGTGGGCGGTTTTACTGTGCGAAAACCATGTGCCGCCCACGGTTTTGTAAAACGGAGTATTTTTAACATTTTACAAATTGTTGTGTTTTAAAACTCAAAACATCATTTTAAATCAATAAGAAATCTTTTGAACACATCAATTTAACAAAACAACCAAAAACTAAAAATCCAACCAAATAATCTAATTAAAGTTAAAACTTTAATTATGGCACACTAATTCATCATTTACATTACATTAATATTAAATAAATTTCGGGACGTTACAGCTCTCCACCCCTAAAAGAAATTTCGTCCTCGAAATTTACAACTCATCTCAAAAACAAAACAAATGCGGATACAATTTCCGCATACCCGACTCTAATTCCCAAGTGGCTTCATCAACACCGTGATGCTGCCACACGACCTTTACCAACGGTATCTCACGACGACGCAAGCTAATCACTTTTCGGTCGATGATCTGAATCGGCACTTCTTCGTACGTCGTATCCTCCTGAACCTGTACATCGCGAAACGATACTATCTTACCCTGCTCAGGTGGACACTTCCTAAGCATAGACACATGAAACACATCGTGCACATGAGAAAGTTCGGGTGGAAGATCAAGCCGATAAGCGACCACACCAACACGCTGAGTGATCTCGAACGGCCCAATATACCTCAGCGCGAGTTTTTCACTCACTTCGAACCGCATAGTTCCCTTACGAGGTGACACCCTCAAGATAACAAAATCTCCAACCGCGAATTCTAAAGGTCTACGTCTCCTATCTGCGTAGCTCTTCTGCCGACTCTGAGCTGCTCTCAATCGATCCCGTATCACCACGACTTTCTCGTTGCTGTCACGAATCTCATCTGGCCCAAGAATAACTCTATCCTCCGGCTCGGCCCAACACACAGGTGACCGACACGGTCGCCCATACAATGCCTCAAATGGTGCCATACCGATACTCGCCTGATAACTATTGTTGTACGAGAACTCCGCCAAATGCAAACATTGCTTCCAATTCCCGCCGAAGTCCAACGCACAAGCACGCAACATATCCTCGAGAACCTGAATAACCCGCTCAGACTGCCCATCAGTCTGAGGATGAAACGCCGTACTGAAGTTCAAATCTGTACCCAAAGCCTCCTGAAAACTCCTCCAGTACTTAGCATTAAACCTGGTGTCTCGATCAGAGGTGATGGACAAAGGAACTCCATGCAACCTCACAATGTTCTGCATATACAACTCCCCGAGAATCTTCCTGGAACACGTCGACCTAAACGGAATGAAATGCGCCGATTTCGTCAACCTGTCGACTACAACCCAAACTGCATCATGCCGCTGCTCCGTCCTCGGCAAACCTGAGAGAAAATCCATCGTCACATGCTCCCATTTCCACCCTGGAATAGGAAGCGGCTGAAGCTGACCTGCAGGCTTCTGATGCTCGGCTTTCACCTGAAGACACGTCGAACACTTGGCCACGTACTCGCAAACATCTTTCTTCATGCCTCTCCACCAATAGTGCCTCTTCAAATCACGATACATCTTGGTGCTCCCCGGATGAATAGCGAACTGAGACCTATGAGCTTCGTCTAGAACGGCTTTCGTCACCTCGGCGATAACTGGAACTGCAAGAAGCTCCCGGAAGTACAACGATCCATCTGCATGCACGCTCCATTCCTCGAACTGCTCCCCGTTCTGAATCCGCGACCAAATCCCCTGCAAATGTCGATCCTGCCACTGACCTTGCTTCACCATCCGAACAAGAGCTGGAGTCGCTTCCACATGATACAACAAAACTCGATCACCGTCGTCATGATACTGTAGCCAATACTCACTCACTGTCGCATCCCTGCTCCAGTCCTCAAAAATCAAACAAGCGAGAATCCCTGAAGACTTCCTGCTAAGCACGTCCGCTACCACATTAGCTTTTCCGGGATGATACTGCAACGCGAAATCATAATCCTCCATGTACTCCACCCATCTGCGCTGCCTCAAGTTGAGATCCCTCTGAGTGAACAAATGCCTCAAACTCTTGTGATCGGAGAAGACCTGAAACGATGCTCCATACAAGTAACATCTCCAAATCTTCAGCGCGTAGATCACCGCTGCAAGCTCTAAATCGTGAGTAGGATAATTCCGCTCGTGAGGTCGTAGCTGTCTCGATCCGTACGCAACCACACGTCCATGCTGCATCAACACGCATCCAAGTCCGCGCCCTGAAGCATCAGCATAAACCTCATACGGCTCGTCACTACTAGGAATAACTAATACTGGAGCTGAAGTCAACCGGTTCTTCAATTCCTGAAAAGCAGACTCACAGTCTTCATCCCACTCAAACCTGACGTTTTTCCTGATCAACCTCGTCAACGGAGCTGCAATCTTCGAAAAGTCTTTTACAAATTTCCTGTAATACCCAGCAAGACCTAAGAAGCTGCGAATCTCCGCTACATTCCTTGGTCATTCCCACTCTAATATAGCTTCAATCTTGGACGGATCCACTGAAATACCATGCTCCGAGATGACATGACCCAGAAACTTGACCTCAGTCAACCAGAACTCACATTTTTCCCTCTTAGCATACAACTGGTGCTCCCGCAGAGTCTGAAGCACGATCCGAAGATGCTGCTCATGCTCCTCCCATGTCTTAGAATACACAAGAATATCATCGATGAACACGATCACAAACTGATCCAGATACGGCCTAAATATCCTGTTCATCAAATCCATAAAAGCTGCTGGAGCATTCGTCAACCCGAAAGACATAACTAGAAACTCGAAGTGCCCATACCGAGTCCTAAAAGCTGTCTTGGGAATATCCTCTTCCTTGATTCTGAGCTGATGATAACCTGACCGCAAATCAATCTTCGAGAAGTATCGCGAACCTCCCAACTGATCAAATAGCTCATCAATCCTAGGCAAAGGATACTTGTTCTTCACCGTAACACGATTCAGCTGCCGATAATCCACACATAACCTGAGAGTCCCATCGTGCTTCTTAGCGAACAAAACTGGTGCTCCCCACGGAGATGTGCTATTCCGAATATATCCTTTATCAGCAAGCTCCTGAAGTTGCTTCCTCAATTCCTTCATTTCTACCGGCGCCATCCGGTAAGGTGCCATAGAAATCGGTGATGTCCCTGGAAACAACTCGATACCAAACTCAATCTCCCGATGCGGTGGTAATCCTGATAACTCATCGGGGAAAACATCCTCGAACTCATCAACCACCGGAATCGCTACACTACTACTCGAAACATAGGGCTCGCAATCTAGATTGGCAAGAAAAGCAAAACAATCTAGATTCCTTCGCCCTCCTAGACATGACTTCATGAGACGCTCACTCATTAGCCAATCACCACCACCCTGGTAAGTGATTACTGTCCCACTTTCAGACACTAGGGTCACTTTTCTAAGTTGGCAGTCCACAACTGCACTATACCTGGACAACCAGTCCATCCCTAAAATCACATCATAGGAACTCATGGGGAGTATAATCAAATCACTTTTCAAAATCTCATCCCCAATCTTTATTTTACAAGATTTACACATACAATTCACACACACCCGCCCCAAAGGAGAAGTTATAACTAGGGGTTCATTAAACTCTTCTACTTCTAATCCCAAGGCATGTACAAAGGAACTCGAAATGAGAGAATGAGAGGCACCGGTATCAAATAAAACGCGAGCTAGAGATCTAGAAACCAAAACCATACCATCGACAACCGCGTTGCCAATCTGAGAATCTGACCCTCCAGATGCCATTGCATGAACCTGCACTGGCGCCTTCCCTTTTCCTCTACCGACATTGCTGGGTCCCGCATTACTCGGTCGATACTGCTGAGATGGAGATGACTGCACACTACCTGTACTCGGAGCTCTATACTGAGGAACACTGCGCTGAAAATACTGCGGCTGCTGTCCCCGTGCCGGATATGAGAATTGCTGAGGAGAAAACTGCGGATACTGCAACTGCGGGTACTGCAGAGGCGGAGGTAGGGTCTGAGGCTGAGGCTGAGATGAACGACTGGCATCCTCCCCGGTCTGCGATCCAAGACGAGCACTCCTGATCGGGCAATTCCTCTTGATGTGTCCGGGCTGCTGACAGAAATGACAATGGAAGCTGTAGGGATTGCTGCGCCCGCTGCCAGACGAACTGCTACTGCCACTGGTCGCACCGCCTTGTTTGCCTTTCCCCGGAGCTGGACGACTACTGATGCTCTTCCTGCCACTCCTCTGCGGTCCTCCTGAAGCCTTGGCTCGGTCCTCACAATACTGCACGTAATCATTCTCCACGGAGATCGCCGACGACACAAGCTCTCCGAAACTCCTAAGCCGTAGAGCAACCAACTGCCGCCGAATAGGAGCCTTGAGTCCTTCCTGGAACTTGATGCATTTCTCGCGCTCCGATGCCACAGCTGATGGAGCAAACCTAGCCAACTCGCTAAACTTTGCCTCATACTCCCGAACTGACATATCACCCTGCTGCAATCTATAAAACTCAGCTGCTTTCTGATCTCTATATCCCTGCGGAAAATACCGATCATAGAACAGATCCTTGAACTTGTCCCAACCGATATCGCCACCGCGCTCCAGACGCTTAGTTTGTTTCCACCAGGTGTTAGCGCCACCCTCGAGCTTATACGCCGCAAACTCCACACGATACTCATCAGGCACACCAAGGGTATCAAGATGCTTCAAGATCGAATCCAACCAATACTCTGCTAATTGCGGATCCCCATTGCCATCAAAAGTCGGAATAGACGCCCGCCGAAATTCCTTAAAGAAAGCATGCCGACTACCAACACTGGAGTCTTCCGGTCTAGTCCTGGCTGCCATCTGCCGGAAAGCCGCAATCATAGACCTCATCAGGCCCTCATCATTTCCGAACTCGGCGTCAGCTGTCGAACGACGTCTAGGTGCCATTCTCTCACTTCTGAAAACAAAATTTGGACTGTCAGAGGTATTTCATTGTCAAACCTATGTGTGCACAATTCCCAAGGTTCATAACCTTGAGCTCTGATACCATTCTGTCACGCCCCCGAGTACGGGAGGTAATGTGGCGGAATATTTAGATTAATTAAAAGAGAATTTAATTAAAATTAAGGGTTTAAAAATCCAATTAAGCAAGAAATAAAGAGATTTTTCCACCACATTTGATAAAGAATTTAAAATCATTACACAAATAACAATAATTGAATAAAAACCGCGAATATGGGTTCCATAACCCACAACTTGTGCACACACATGGATCTGACAATATCACAAATACAATTACAGTCCAAGTACAAATAAAGTTAAGTCTTACATGCCTTGATTAATAAATACAGATTGTAAATAAATTCTCCTATTGCTCCTGAGTTCGGTCCGAAGAATCTTCTCCAAACCTAAATGGGAAACCACCTAGAAGGGGGGGGGGAATTTAAAACAGATAAAACGTGAGCGAAAGGCTCAGTAGGACTAAGTTTTATAAAATAATTTAATGCAAAGAAACATAGCATTATCAGGAGTTATGCAAGAAGAAACTGGAATAAATAAATAAATAAATAAATTGAGTAGAACCGTTCTGACACAGAACAGTCTACTCGTCAAATCAAAACACCAGTTTACTTTTACCTAGGCAAACCATGAAATCACCACCGTAGTGGCCCAACTGGGTTTCGGGACCTGCCCCCAAGGTCGATCACGACCCGATCTCTGATATGGCATCATGCCAATGTGTTTATTATCATTATCATTCAAAACCCAATTACCGAGTGTTGTCAATTACATTCATTATGAAATTCATTTCATGTCACGGTATGTAAAAATATAACCGATAAAATCATTTTCAAACAACCGTTGAAAACATTTTGATAGAAATCCTTTTCAAAGCCAAATCATTTCAAAACCAGGCTACCAAAGAAATAGGATAGAAGTCCTACCTCAGTACTCGTGCCGGTACCCCACACCGTAATCCCGATCCGCTATACGTTAGCTCCACGGAACCACGAACAATCCTAGATACAAACTAAGTCGATCAATATCTAGTTCGAGACATTCTATGTTACTAAATCATTTCATGATGTCCTAGTGTGCCATTTGTATCATTAAAATCATCCTATAAGGTTGGGATTTAAATCAGGGTTCAAAACAGTGAAATCGGGTAAAAATCACAAAATTTTCCATGCCTCGGTCGGCCTGCCGGACGCCCTGCTTCGGCCTGCCGAACTGTACAGTTCGGCCTGCCGAACATTTCCCCAGATTCGGCTTGTCGGTCGGAAGAACACCGGCCTGCCGATCATCACTCCGGCCTGCCGAACATGAACTTCGGCCTGCCGAACTGGAAAGATCCAGAAATCCCAGCCACGGGTTTCTCGATCCCCAAAATCCAAATCTTGTTTCTAACCTGTTTTTCTCAAATCCCAGGCATGAAAAACAACTATAGTTGATAGAAAAACATTCTAGAACATGTTTGGAATCATTTAAACAACATTTGAACTCGAAATCCTCAAAAATCCGAAAATGAGAAAAAGAGGAGAAAAATGAAAATCTTGAATTCAATCCGTTTTTCTTCAATCTAGGTTTAGATTCTAGTTGTTTTAAGCTCATTTAACACAAATCTACGGTTTTCTAAGCTAAAACAAACTTAGATTTCAAAAACACACAAAATTAAAAATTTTGTAAAAAGTTTAGAAATTTCAAATCTAACCTCGAATCGAAGCTTCAATCCGCGTTCTCGGTCGCCGAATCACGTCCCCGAGCTTCCTCCTTGCTGTTCCGAAGCTTGGATTCGAATGGAAATCAAAAATTTTTGAAAGAAATTGAGAGAGAGAGAGAGGCTGCCGAGAGAGAGAGGAAAGAGAGAGAGAGAGAGAGCCCGTGAGAGTGAAGAGAGAGAGAGAAGAGAGAAATAAATAGAGAAAATCGGTGGGCGGTTTTACTGTGCGAAAACCATGTGCCGCCCACGGTTTTGTAAAACGGAGTATTTTTAACATTTTACAAATTGTTGTGTTTTAAAACTCAAAACATCATTTTAAATCAATAAGAAATCTTTTGAACACATCAATTTAACAAAACAACCAAAAACTAAAAATCCAACCAAATAATCTAATTAAAGTTAAAACTTTAATTATGGCACACTAATTCATCATTTACATTACATTAATATTAAATAAATTTCGGGACGTTACAAAATTCTACATTATTCTAAGGCGAATTTCGTGGGCCATAAGGAGGGGGAGAATTTGGAAATTTTTAATTACAAAAATGCTACTAGATTTGGCCTATAAATACCTAAAGGTGCATTTTAAAGAAAACTTTTTCTCCACTTTTCCTCTTAAAAATTAGCCACTCTTACAGCCTATTTACTCTCAAATTTTGTTGGTTCTAACCTTCAATCATCATTAAAGACAAGGTTTAGAACTCTAGAAAGATCAAGGAAGCTTTTGATGGATAAGTTTTGATTATGATATGGTTATGTTCTGGCTATGTTGTTGATTCATTTTTAAAGAGAATTAAAGGCTTGTGAATGTCAAAGTTGAATATAAGTGTTTTGGAAACTTGGGAACACAAACCCATAGTAAGGTTATATTTTGACTGGTTATGCATGCCAAGTGTTTAACAAATGTTATGGACTATGGTATGAAAGAAAACTTATATGGCGTAACTGGTTTGTGCAATATGTGTTTGAGGATATGGCAAAAAGACTAAAAAAAGACCTGCACACATGAGAAAGCTAATCTATTACAGATTCTATTGGAATATAAATAACAAATTTTAGAAATTTATATTTTTGGGGCATTTAAAAATTGAATTGATTTCTAAGCTTAGCATAAGATTTATTGGAAATGATGACATGAACAACTTTCATGAAGAAAGTTTCCTCAAATTTTTATTGGATCAAGTTAAAAAGGAAGGTTTTCAATTTTTTCCGTTTGAAAAATGGCTAAAAGTCTATTAAGATGTTTGATTTTGGAAAAAGTTAGAACACAAATATTGTAGACCTCATTGTGGCTGTTAAGTTTTGTGAAGGAGATTTTAGTCAATTCTATATAGATTTTAAGTTATGAATTTTATAGTATTTAGTTACGAAGATTTTCAAAATGATTTGAAAACAAGCCTAAGCTCTTCGAATTAGGCTAATGCCTTTAAGCAAGAAATGTTTCGCATTATTTTAAGTATAAGATCATATGATGGAACGTACGATCTGACAATAGTTGGTCTATATTATGAAGTGTCGAAATAGATCATCAATAAAGATTTAAGCTAATAGTCAAGTGTCATTTGAATAGGAGACATAGCCAAGTAATAGAAGGAAATGATTAGGTTGGAAAGTGCTAGAGCGGAATCCAAATAAGTTTCAAACTAACCTATGGCTTGAAGAAAAAGTTTTGTCAAGTGCTATGTTTGATTTTCAATGCTTGGTGCTTGATTGAATAATCTTTGCATTTGTTATGCTTACCAAGAAACAATGGTCTTGCACATTTGGTACGTACACTCAGGCACAAAGTTTAAGATAAGTAAAATGGAAATAAAGTTCATAATGAAGCATGATTCATAGTGCATTTTCTTGTATTCCTTTATGAGAAATTTTTACATGAGAAGTTTTATGAGAAAGGTTTTATGAAATATGTTTTATGAGAAAACATTTTGTGATAAGATTTTACACGAAAATGTTTTCTGAAGAATGTTTTATAAGAAAATGTTTTATGATATAGTTTTTCTAAAAAATTTATGGACCAAAGTTTTATGAGTTTTGTGAAAAATGCTTTATAAGAAACATTTATGAAAATGTTTTACAAAGAATGGTTTTATGTTAAAGTTTTAAGAGACACTTTTTTTTGAAGGATGCTTTGCACGATATGTTTAAGCTTATTGAGCGAAAGCTTATCAAAGTTCCTTTATGCTATAAGAAATAATGCAGAAGGACATTATGAATGTCTTATGGGCTTGGTAAGCCGATAGAACCAATGCGAAGGTTAGGTTTTGGATACTACTACAGTTGTTTTCTGTTGTATTGAAGAATTCTGTAATTATTAAAGTATGATTATATGTTTTGAAATTTATGTTTCTATTAAAGTTTATATTGCAAGAAAAGTTAAAATAATTTTAAGTATGTTTTTTAGATAAAAAAAATTACTTTGTATTTTCTTACTAATAAATAATATTGAAATTAAAAAATGAAGTTTAAGCAAGTTAATTAACAACTCAGGCAGTTGAGTCGTCACAGCCATGGCCTTGGACAACTCCCTATAGGTCTCTAGTCATATTGCCATCTTGATGTGTACAGAACATGCTTTAACGAACAAATCCGCCAAGACTTCAAAGCTGACAGTCGATTCATGTTGGAGGTTGCTGAACCAATGCAAGGTTGATCCCTTCAAACTTCGTACAAAAAGTTTGCACTTCATTTCATCAAGTATGCTGTCTACAATGTTCATCGCCCTCACTATACTTTTATATTGCAGTAAGTGGTCTTTCGGAGGTCCAGTCGAATTGAGAGAACATCGGGTTGCCGGACTTTAGTGGGACAACCATTATTATACGCCTAGTAAATGGAGTCTTGTAGATGTTTCTAGAGATGTCATCAATAGTTGGAGTTCTGGTTATTGCCTTCGTTGCTTTCTAGTCGATCTTCTCTTCGACCAATTTTGTGTTATGGTCTACCATTGCTGCATCATCTATTGAATCGATTTTGCGGTCAATGGCGTCAAAGCTAGAACAACCCCTAGTTCTTGTGTCGTAAGATCTACTTCCACCTTTGGCAACATGGAGTCTCTATTTGCTTGTCTATCAGTGTTTCTTTGGGTCGTTGTGGTTGCTATAGTCGTTGCTGTTGCAGGCGGTGTCCCTTTAAGAGCATATAAAGGTTACATTCTACTTACTAGGCTAAACACAGGCTACTGTCTAGATGGTTGCGACATCTGGTACTACCATAGGGCTATCGGTCCAACCAAATATCTGGAGTATGGATAATAATAGTGTGAACATGCTAAATTTGGGAGTTGACTTGGCTTCTATGTGACCTGTGCTTGCTGCTTAGCACTTCAAGGCATCGATTTCACTCGTGGGATAGTGGTGCTTGCTCCTGCAATAGGGCCCTCAAGCTTTCTACTTCTGCAGTAAGCAAGCTCAATTGCTCGACTCCTTCAATAGCGTCTTGAATCTTTCGGTCACTCAAATCATCTACCATTGCTTGCTTTGAAGGTGTTGCTATAATTCCTCGAGTTGGCAATCCAAGAGCCCCATAGTGGGCACCAAATTGTAGATGTTGAATATACAATTAAACTTAACTTAGCTAAAATTGAGATTTATAGATAAATTAAGAACAATTGGCCCCTCCAATTACTATTTTTAGGTTATAACAAACATATACGTAAATTTATAATGGTTCCTTCTTGAATAAGCTACGTCAACTATTGTTTGCTTCACTATCTGTAAGATTTGGTATAGATTTCAAGAGCTCTTTTGAATGAAGTCTAAATGAACCTAAACATAAAGGTTTTTTAAGAGAGTTTAGTTTCTGCAGTGTTTCTAGCTTATGTTCCAATTTTGGACGCCTTCTACCAATGCCTTTAGCTTGTATTTATAGACCTCACTTTGAATTACTGGGCTTTAATCATGTGGAAAATGGATCTCTGTATTGCCTAAGAAAATAGGGCACGTGTAAGACTCTCATTGGGCGTCAATTTTAGACCATTTTCTTATAATCTTCCTATACCAAGTTTGATTCCAAGCTTAATATATCAATCCAAAAGAGTAAAGAGATATAATTTTCCACTTAATCTTTAACCATCTCTAACCATTCGTATTGAGCCTAACGAACCTAACATAACCGTCAAATTGAACAACATCAATATGTTGGTATTGAACACATCGAACCCTTTCTTAATGTAATATGATGAATAATCTGGACGAGCTCGATCTGTTTAACTTACAAATTAGGACGCATTCATTGGGCCTTTATTCTTTGATTTGGGCTCGTCTAAATCATACCCTAATATATATGTCCTGCTTTTTTCTTATCTTAGATTAAGATTTTGTTATATTTTTAAACATTATGTTATACAAAACATGCCTCCATTTTAAAGGCTTTATATCGTAGGCCCAAACCGTAGAAGCCACTAAATCAAATCTATAAAAAATCCAAAATCTTGGAGTTAGGAAAGTGGGAAATTGTATAAAATAGACCATTTTCAGATGTTAATTAAAGTAATAGACATATTTAGTTATTAGGTTGATAAATAGCACTTGTTACAATTTTAAAATATTTTGAATGCATGATTTCATCATTTTGCCTTTTTGCCTTTTTTTTTTCTAACCAATGTTTGTACCATTTTCTCTCACACTTTATTTTCTTTCTAGTATTCATTTCTCTCTCCCACGTTGTTTGTCTTTTGATTTCTCTCCTTCTGTTTGCCATGGCTGACAAAGCCAAAGTAGAAAGGAGCCTGTCTTCTTCACCGATGACTTCACCTTACCATCTCCTACTTCTCTGACACTAACGATGAAGGAGGTCGATCACCAGCAAACGTCTCCTCTACACATAAGATTGTGGCGAGAAACCAAGGAACTAAGCTTCATCTTTCGAGTCTGGAACTCAATCACCACTAATAAGAAAAGTTTCTCCAAAGTCGTCAAAGTATGTAGAAATTAAAGCGTGTCGTCTAAGATCCTGTCTCCAGGATCTTCCATTCTTGCTAATTTTCTTTTAAGAATTCCGATTGTTTTTCCCTAGTAAATCAATTAATTGATGGTGATTTAAAGCTGTTCTTCTTATTGGTTTTTAGAGTTGAATAACAAAGATATTAACTAAATGCTATTAAGTATTAAGAATTTTAGATTTCCTTCTCTTTTTGTTATCTGGTTAGTTTTTTATTCTTTAATATTTGAATTGTGAACTTACTCAGTTTAGGATTACTTTTATAAACTTTATAAAGATTCAGTTAATCAATGGAAAGGCCATGCCATATTTTCTCCTCTTTTTTCTTTATATGGTATTATAGCAATTTTTCTAAGACTGAGATTTCTCCTTCAAACTTAAGTTTCTTTTTTTGCCCACTTAACGCCTCGCTGCCTCATAACCATCGCCATCCAACAGTTGTCGCTGCCAAATGGTCATTTTCGTTGCTTATCTTAGGTTAGCCACCATGCCTCTCCGTCATGGGCCACCACCTTGCTCACCGCAACGCACTCTACCTGTTGTCGCCGTACTGCTGCCTACACTCTCTATGCCATCGCGCCATCCACCCACCGCTATCGCCTCCTCTACATCACTAATGGCTACCAAAATGACCCAAGTCACCATTCCCAATGCACAAGAAGCCCAAAACACTCATGGTTATTCATGTCAACAATATAGCCAAATTACTTCCACCAATTACCTCTCATGGAAATGAATTAAAATATTTCATGATAGATCACAAGGATTGTTGGGGTTGTCTCAAAAAGGCTATATTAACAAAGTTTTAGAGAAATTTAAGATAGACAAATGCTCAACATGCATAGTTTTGATTCAGAAGGGGGGCAAATTTAGTCATATGCAATGTCCAAAGAATGAATTGGAACGAGCGCAAATGAAAAAATTCCCTATGCATCTATTGTTGTAGCTTGTTGTATGCTCAAACTTGCACCAGACCCAACATTAGTTTTGTTGTTGGTATGTTGGGAAGATATCAAAGTAAACCAGGAATAGATCATTGGAAAGCTGTAAAGAAAGTTCTCAGGTATTTGCAAGGAACAAAGGACCATATGCTCACTTATAGAAGATGTGATCATCTTGAAGTCAAATGGAGGCCTTTCTCATTGGTTATTACTTAAAGAAATTCATTAATGGGTTTCATCCTTCTCTTCCCACCATTATTACCGAAGACATATAATCTCTTAAAATCCAACATACCTACCTCAGTGCGATAGGATAAATTAATCTTTGGTGCAATAGTTGTGTCCCCACCCTCTTTCTCATCCCCTTCATTACTTAATCTACCACTTCTTGTAACGCTTGGACTGCTTTGGCTAATACCTATGCCTAACCTTCCTATGACCACATTAGATAAAGGAACAATTTAAGCACACCTTCAAGGACTTTCAGACGATATCTAACTATTAATTAAAAGTCATGCTGATGAGGTCGTGACCCTTGGAAAGCCTATGGACTATGAGATTCTCATTGAGGAATTCCTTATTGGTCCCGATGATGATTATCAACCCATAGGTGACGTGACCAATAGCCAAGTTACACCAATCTCTTTCGACGAGATATATGAAAAACTAATCAACAAGGAGAGCTCCCATCACCCTACTCTACCTAACTCATCTCTATTATTGGCCACAACAAATCTAGCTCGATCATGACCTAGCCCATAATGCTCTTTTTGGGCGTCTCCATCTCTCACACTAGGCCCTCCACTCCTTCGGTTGTCATCTCTTGGGATGGTAGCTCCCACCTAGATCCTTTTTCGTTTGTTGTCAATGATGTCATGAACAAGGGCACATGATTCAACAATGCCTCTTGTTTTGCTTATTTTTGTCGAATCCGAATTCGACTCTCGAAACTCATCCCTCTATGTCTTGGCAACCACATCAGCTAATATAATTTTGGGCTTGTGCAAATGTGGCCACCACCACCACAACTAGCACACCACGTTGACTTCTCGATAGTGAAACATCACACCATATTACTACTAACTCGAGCATTCTTTCCCTTCATGATCCTTATGATGGTCTTAACGACATTGTGATTAAAGATGGCACAGGTCTTCCTATTATCCATATTGGTTTTATTTCCCTTTTTACACCACTAAAACCTCCTCTTAGATGATGTTCTTTGTGTTCTTACTCTGCGAAAGAATCTTATTTCTATTTCTTAATTTTGTCACTCTAATAACACTTCGATTGAATTCTTACCTACTTCCTTTTGTATGAATGATCTACAAAAAAAGGGCAATTCTTTTGCAAGGTCGGACTAAGGATGGTGTGTATGAGTGGCCGGCTTCATCTATCAACTTCTCCATTAGTTGCTTTTTCAAATGTCTAGTCCACTTCATCCGAGTGGCATCATAAATTAGGTCATCCATCATCCTTAATTCTTAGGCATATTATTTTCAACTTTAATTTACAAATATCGAGTCTTTTGTCCTTGAACTATAATTGTAATGCTTGTTAATGCAATAAAAGTCACAAGTTATTATTTTCAATTTCTTCTCTTGTCCCCTTTTCTCCACTTTAAATTATCTCATTTGATGTATGGACTTCCCATATCCCTTCTACTGATGACTTTAAATATTATGTTATTTTTGTTGACTATTTCACGAAATATATATTGTTATATCCACTCAAACAAAAACCTATATTTCTAATGTCTTTATTCGATTTGTGGCACTCGTTGAAAAAATCAAAAAATTATCACACTTAACTTGACAATTGGGGGAATGTCGAGCATTTACTTCTTTTATTGCCTCTTATGCATATCATATCTCACTTCTCCTTCCCATACACCATAACATAGTGGGTACTCTATCATCGTCACATTGTTGAAATCAGTTTATCCCTCCTTTCTCATGATTCTATGCCTTTGTCGTATTGGTCTTATGTGTTCTTAATTGTTGATTACCTCATTTTAATCGCATGCCCACTCCAACACTTCATCTTTCCTCTCTACATCATCACATGTTTCAGTCTCTACCTAATTATTCTAAGCTTCGTGTTTTTGGGTGTCTATGTTATCTGTGGCTTCGTCCATATTCTTCTCGTTCATCTTCATGTGTTTTTCTAGGGTATTTATCCATAGATTGACCCTAAAACTACCATCAACTCTACTCTTGGCCCTTCTCTCAATCCCAATGCAACTCTCCCTATGTTATTGTCACTAGATACCAACATAACATCTACAAATCAATCCAAAAACTCAATCTCACTACCAACTTGCTAATTCTATCGAAATTGAACCCACTACCATCACCTAAGCCCTCAAAAATCCCAAATGGCATTAGGCCATGTCTGAAAAGTATGATGCTCTTGTTTGGAATGGGACATAAGAATTTGTTTCCTCAAACCTATCGTAGAATATTGTTGGATGCAAGTGGATTTTTCAAATTAAGTGTTTTCCTAATGAATCTATTGATAGGTATAAAGCCCAGTTAGTTACAAAAAGGTTCTATCAATGCCCAAGAGTTTACTATAATGACACCTTTAGTCTAGTTGTCAAGCCAACCACTATTTTTCTTGTTATCACTCGAAGAAGTTTTCCCAAGCAACTTGATGTTAACAATGCTTTTCTCTAGGACACTTTATCTGAGGATGTTTTCAAGGCTCAGCCATCGAGATTTATTGATCATAATCGTCCTCAACATGTCTGCAAATTACGTGAGGCCATTTCTGGTCTTAAGTAGGTGCCTCGTTCTTGGTGCATAAGTCACGTTAGTTTTTTGTTGTCTCTGGCTTTGTTAACTCTCATGTAGACACCTCTTTCTTTGCCTTCAACATAGGTGGTATATTGATCTATCTTTTAATCTATGTAGATGATATTATTGTTATAGGTGACGATGATGGGGTTGTACAACAGTTCATTTCCCTTCTTGCGTTTTTCACTCAAGGACCTTAGGGCCTTGACATATTTTCTAGGTGTTGAGGTCATTCCCCATCCTAAAGGCTTACTTCTGTCACAAGGACAATATATCATCAATCTTTTAGCTTGCACTCATATGACAGATGTTAAGCTAGTCACAACGCCTTCTGGAACTACCCTTATACTTGCTCTTCATTCTAGTACTGTCTCTTCTGATCCTTTTGAGTACCAGACAATTATTGCCAACTTGCAATAGTTGTCATTCACTAGGCCTGATATTGCCTATACGGTGAATAAACTGTCTCAGTTTATGCATCGCTCTACCAGTGACCACTAGAATGCCATAAACCAGCTACTGCACTATCTTTGTAGAGCTCTTGATCATGGTGTGTTTCTACATCTCTAGTCTTCCTAATCTATCCATGCGCTCTTTGATATTGATTGGGTAGGCAATAAAGATGACTATACTTCCACAAGTGTTATCTTATTTACCGAGGTCACATCTCTTGAATTTCGAGGAAACAACGAACAGTAATTTGCTCCTCTATTGAAGCGAAATATCATTAGATTGCTGCCACTGTTGTTCAGTTGAGTTGAGTTGGATTTGTTCTCTCTTCATAGAACTTAGTATTAGTATTACTATTCCACAAGGACTAGTTATCTACAATCACAATGTTGGTGCCACCAACCTCTGTGCTCAAATCTAGTATTTCATTCTCTCATGAAGCATGTTGCTATTGACTATCACTTCATTTGGGATCAAGTTTAGAGTAGTGCTCTTCATGTCACTCATGTCTCTTTTAAGGTTCATTAGGTTATTGTTTTCACCAAACCACTAATGCATGCACATTTTCTATCTTTGAAGGACAAGATTGGACTCTCCTCTTTAAGCTCCATCTTGCAGGACCATAACAAAGGTATTACTTAAATGATATTAAATAAATTAAATTTTGTAAATATTAGGAATTTTAGATTTCTTTTCCTTTGTTATCGAGTTAGTTGATATTATCTAGTTTTCTATTATTTAATATTGAATTGTAAACTTATTCGTTTAGGATTACTCTTGTAAATTTTATAAATAATCAGTTGATCAATAGAAAGGCCATGCCATATTTCTCCTCTCTTTTATTCTCTCTATTGAAATTCAACTGATCTTGATTGTCACCACTTTGCAGTTTAGAAATTTGTTTGACAACTTATTCGATTAATGACAGTGATCGTATATATGGAGAGAGAGAGAGAGGGGAGGAGAAAGATGAGAGAAGAAGACAAACAGAGAGAGAAGGAGAGAGAAAGAAAGGTTGAAAGTTATCTGTGTAATGTTAATATATTAAATGGGGTATTTTTGGTATTTTCTATTGTGGCAAATAGAGATTTATAAATAAAATACCATTTACTAACTTTATTCAAAACTTATGTTATTAATTTTTATTTCCCGTTTGAAGTGTGTTGTTTTTCTCTCATTCTCCCGGATAAAGTTAGGTAGTATGTCACAACTTTTATGTATTTTTGAATTTATGTTACAAAATTTATTATCCCATATTTTTATGGTCTAAACCAAACCTCTAATACCCAATGGTATAAATCTAAAGGTGTGGCTTATTTGTGACATTATTTGTGGCATTCGTCAAAATCACACTTTAATTTGATTTGTGGTTTGATGCAGAATTCATAAAGATCAATCTACGAACATCTTTATGGTTTTAAAATGTTTAAAATATTTTTGTCTTTTTATTCCTTTTTTGTTCAAAAGAGTGAGGAATGAATTTACACAAATCTAAATCAGAAAAATATATTTTGTTTCCAAAAAAAAGATCAATTGAGATAGAAATAAAATCAGACTAAAATGCATATCTACATAATAAACCTTTTTAAATAATTAATCAGTATTAACTCAAACACAAATAGAAATTTGTGTATGGCTCGAAGACTTCACCAATAATTCACATTTTTAAGTTGTTAGATATAGTCAAAATCATTTTTTTCTTTTCTACATATTTGACAGCTAAATACGAAT
This sequence comes from Artocarpus heterophyllus, assembly GCA_025403435.1. Classification (NCBI taxonomy): domain Eukaryota; kingdom Viridiplantae; phylum Streptophyta; class Magnoliopsida; order Rosales; family Moraceae; genus Artocarpus; species Artocarpus heterophyllus. Next base: position 20,019,892 of record CM046337.1, read on the forward strand.
GTCTATTGATGAGTTACTTTTCATTACTTACAAATATTATGTCACCAACTCATGGTATGTGTGTGTGTGCCCACTTAATAGCAGCAGAGTAAGCATTGTTGGAGGAAGTCATGAAGACTATAGTAGTGGCGTGCCGCTGACTAATCCACGTGCATTCTCCTCATTGATCAATACCTTCGAACTCATGCTTCAAATGTCTTCATGAACATATAAAAAAGTGTAGGCTGCGGGGCATGTAGTCCTCACTCAAATACATCATCACGTGATGTGACCAACTACATATAATGTCACGAGTGAATTTAGCTCGGGCCCAAAGGGACCACTAGAAATAAGAGGGCTTGTCTTGACACTGCATGTTGTTAGTTATTTTTTGGGGTCTGGTCGATCAGAGGGCCAATTTTTGCCTTACGTACAACAACTTATGTTGAAGAAAACAACTGGAGAAACAAAATTCACTGTCCATCTGCCATGACCTAAACATCCATTTTCTCTCAAATTCAATCTCAATTTACCCTACCACTGGTGGCAGTCACATAGCGGTTTAAGGGTCATCAATAGGCGTCCTCATGCTCCCAACACAATTTCGATTCTCGTCTGTCTCACCTACACTTTGGTATATTTCAGAGGCTAAGATTGAGTTCTGAGTCCTGTGTTGTAAACACCAGGGACATTTGAGGTCCCTTACTATTTCACTTAGAATACGAGTAGATTCTCATAATGGTGCTAGTCCGGGGGTGTGAGGACGCCCACCAACTTTTTTATTCAAAAAAAATCTCAAGCACAAATTAGTCCTATGATGAGCTGTGATTAATTGTAATAAACTTATATGGTTATATGTCTTTTGCAGAAGATACATTTTAAAGTAGAATCAGTTAAGCAATCATTTTCTTCTTAATTTGATTTCATGATAAATCAATTCTGTAAAAAACTAATTAGACGTGTCAATGATTTATCACGTTCAAGCGATCTCTACTTTCATGCATTTCTCCATTATAACAAGAAATGTTTTTTCTTCTGCTCTTTTCCTTCTTCCTCCCCCAAATCGTCTATCCTCCCTCCTTTGAAATTAACGTTCACGTTGACTTCCTTTAACTGCGAGTTTCCAACTGCCATTAATGGACCTCAAAGACACAATACATACATACATATATATACATATACATATAAATATATGAATTAACTCCCTATAATGTACTTTTTTTTTTGACATTTTTCCACCAATTCTATGCATCCAAGAGATTTTCCTGTCCGGTTTTCACTTAATTTTTTTTCCCTCCATTTCCATCCAATAATATTGGAGTGGTTTTGTCCCCCTCAAAAATCCATGTAACTAACTGACAATATTGATGCCAACACCTCCACCTAGCCTCGACAATCCAAATATGTACACTTCCTAACTTACTACATTTTTTGGCCCCAGAGAAAAACGCAAGGACAATGGAATATTCCTGTGGTTGAGAGAGACAAGGATAAAAGAGACTACTACATTAATTTTGTTTTTTCAGTAATAAGATAAGATTTGTGTGTGGGAAAAAGGAAAAAAAAAATGAACATGTGAAGTGTGTGGATTGTATGAGATCACAGGGTTTGGAAAGCTCCTACTCCAACATTATATATAGTACCGGACAGATATATATATATATATATATATATATATATATATCATATCAAGCATGTTCCACGTATTCTTTGTATGTAAATGTCACAAACCTTTACAATTTGGAGAGAAACGTAAGTAGGGAGAGGGATGAGGTATTAGTAGAAAGATATGGTACTTTGATTATTTGGTAGAATTTAAAAAAAAAAAAAATGAGAGAGCACATTTGGTAAAAGCTTTCAAATCCTTCAAATTAATTGCCCAATTTAATCTCGTCAAATTATATGGAGAAGTTGAAGAAGAGAATCCATGTCAAACACAATAAGAGGAAGATTATTCATTTTCTCTCTTTTTCACTTGACATAAATTTGTCTTTATATTTCCTTTCTATTTCTTTTCCTCCTTACTAAACATAACTTGGTCTACGAGATTTAAAAAAAAAAAAAAATCGTTCCTATAGTTAAAAAAAAAAAAAGGTGGAATGGAGAACTGCTTCATTGCAATTCAATCTCTCTATTTCAACCCTTTTTGCCAAAGTGATAACATCTATAAATCATTTGTTAGGGTTTATCTTTTTGTTTTTGGTCACGAGTCCTTTCATTCTTGCACTTAGAAGCAGCAAAGGAGGCGTGATGCGCTTGATAACTAGACGTGTGCCCGTATATTACTCCCGCTGGGTAACTTCAGATCTGAAAAGACCAATATCAAAAAACTTCGGTGCGAAAAGGCATTAGCCATTGCAAGATTACGTCTTTTTAACCATGCCATAGATCATTGATTGACAGTACTGACATTGAGCGGGGACGTGAAGACACCATTAAAAAATAAACTATGCAATATTGTATACATTATCATCCATATTCATATCTATGATTGTACTGTTATTATATCTAAATGTAATAAGCTGCAGCCAGATAATTATTTCTAATATTTATTATTGATATATATATATATATATATATATATATATATATCATCCATACTAACTAGTGATTCTCGACATCCAATAAAATAGAAAAAAGGTCTACATTTCAAGCAGTTGTTATTCTTAAGGGGAAAAACAGTGCATCGTTTTGGAATGGAACTGTATTTGATAATCGTGGTAAGAGAGTATTAATTGTGCCCCAGCTAAGATCATGATCTTTTACTCCAAGACTTAGCCTGAATCAATTCTAAATTTCTACGATAAATCAAACGGACCACTTAAGTCATTACCTGCTAAGAGTCAGAAAGATTTTACCAAACATTAGTTATTTGATTTTTTTTTTTTTTGATTCGAAGTTATTTGATTTTGGGGAGCAACATTCTTTACTTTTGATAATGATAATGAAGAACAAGAACAAGGAAAAGATTAAAAAAGTATCAACCAAGCAAAAGGCATGAATAAAATTAGTTCAAGAAGAAAGATAACAAAAATGACAAAGCCCCTATTCCCACCTCCTCAATTATTTTCAGATCAAAGAAACAAGAAGGACCATATGGCCACTTGTACAAACCTAAAACCAAATTCAACTAACTTGAAAGAAACCAAAGACAATGGCAAAACAAAACATGGATAGGGGTGTTGGACATTATCAATCTCCATCAACTTCAAGCTCAAGCAGATCTCCCGGCCGGCGGTTTCTTTTCCTGCACCGACGAGTTGGCGGCTGAGACTTCTTGCGGGACTTTTGGTGGGTTCACCGTTGAAATGCTCTCGGCGACGCTAGTACTAGTGCTGGAAGCAGTGCTGCCACTTGAAATGACGTCGCCTAAGTCATAGCCCCTCAGCGGCTCATTGCGGGCAATGAGCTCCGGGGGAAGGGCTAGAGAAGCCTGCCGGAGGTGACGGGGCATTGTTCTAGATATTCTAGAGAGAGAGAGAGATGTGAAGAGAAGGAGGCAGTGAAAACAAAACACAACAAAAAACAATAGCGTTTTGTGTTGTGGTGTGATGAATTTATGGGAGGGGTTTGGTGTGTGCAGGGTTGTGGGAGGAGTGTAAATAAATCTCACGCGCAATGAATGGAGCCTGGATTATACGCGTAAGAGGCATATATAGAGGGCTAGATTTGTCGGAGTGGGCAATGCCTGGCTCAAGGGTAGGAATTTGTAACGCATGCAAAGAATGTGTTTTCTTTTTTTCTCTCTCTAATGTTTGTAGAGAAACTAGTCAGTGAGCGTTGGCTATGTGCAGTCTTTAGGCCACTTATTTGTTGTTTCTCTCCCCATGTTGCAGGGTGTTTAGCGGCCAAAGAAGGTGTGAATTTCGTGCGCTCTTGTGGCTTGTCATTTTTGCTTTTTAGAAACGGATGCGCTTAATGATGTTTATACTCTTGAGAAGACGACTCCGCAAAAAGCTCAAGAGACTAATGTCATTAATGACATTAAATTTGGTATCGATGAGCTCGATGTGTTTCTGTTTGCGATATTTGTTACAAAAGAATGTTTGTAACCGCATTTTAGTTAAAATTTTAATTCAATTACATTATGTATAGAATTTTTGTAAAATTTAATGGTTTTGTTGATTTAATGAATTCAAGGTTTTCCTTAAAAATAAAAAATAAAAACCCTTGTCAGGTAGAGTTAATTGCCATAGAAAGTATGTGTTTTCAAAAGCAATTTACATTATGTAAGAAAAAGGCTTTGGCCCGTCGATATAGATAACCATGGAGTGGTATAGTATTCGTTCTATATAATAACGACTTTAAGAGTATATAAACAAAAAGTTTACTCATCCTACAAGAGTGTCAAAACCATTTAATGTTATTGTTATATAAAGTAAATGTCATTTTATTTTTCTTCATGATTTAGTGTAGGAAAAATCCTTTGTAAAAAACTCTAAGAAAAACTCAAATAAGGAATGCACAGATTTTAAGAGAACCATTACCATTTAGAAATATTAATTATCATTATTAAAGTATTCTTTGATACATTAAATAGGATTTTTACCAAGCATCGTTAAGCTGACTGGCTTGACTTGTATCACAAGAAGTGGGCTTCATCGCTGCATCAATTAAGTACGACTCATTTAGTGCGAACTACTGAACTAAGTTCCACACTGCCTTATAACGTATTCTGTATATGCTTAATTACTTAATTATTCTATATACATATTTTTTGCCAAAAATTGTAATAAATATCACTTTTTTCAAAGCTAACTCTAATAAATATCAAGTTTTGAAAATATTTGTTGTAAATAAAAGATTTACACTGTAAATAATTTATTTATTTCCTTACTAATATTGTAAATAATTTTTATTTACATGATAAATAGATTTAAGGTGTAAATAATTTATTACCTTTTTGTTTATAGTACACTTATTGACACATTAAATAAATTATTTATATTATAAATTTACTATTTACTATAAATATTTTCAAAACATGATATTTACTTAGAAAAATTTTCAAAAATCTGTCATTTCTCCCCTTGAATAGTTATTAATATAATGGTATCTCCCCAATGGCATCTTAACTTAAAGAAGGGTGAGAATAGGAGTTAATCATTTGTTTACTTTAGGAGTCGATAGGCGGCCTCGTAAATAAAATTAGGGATTTTCAACCCTATGTCTCCCTCTAGATCAATGAGGCTGTCAATACAGGAAAAAGGCAGGTAAAGGACTGTTTTTCCGTCCCCATCCAGGCCCCTAGGACAAGCCTTATCTCTTCCGCCATTCCTACTCATAGGGTGTTTAAAAAAGTGATAAAAATTAATAGGAGGAACTATTTTTATTGTAGCATATGAGAGTTTTATACTGTAACATATTTTTTTATTATTATTGTAACATATAAAAATTTTACACTATTTATAACTAAAATTATAGTAAAAATTGAATAATTTCTACCACTGTCAAATACCCCCTTAATTTAAAAAATCCCTTGGGGGAGGGGGTATGGCTTTTCCATTCCATGTCCCCGCCCCGCTTCTGACTCAGGGACAAGAAGTTGTCCACATCCATGTCTTCAAACCAATCAGCAATCTCCCATTCCCATCTAATTGACCCTACGGAGATGGGTATCATCCCTAATTGAGACTTTAAATTCGAATAGTTTTAAATTACTAATTTATCCTTGATTTAGTTGTAAATTATTGAACAAAAAAGGAATGAAAAATTATCATTACAACCGATTTTTATTATTTTAGTTATCAGAAATTGCAATAATTATAATTTTTAACTGGAGTGCAATAATGTAGTTAAACTTTTGACACACCATTTTTTATTCACAAAGTAATTGCACCAGTTACATTTTTTTTTTTTTGTTGTCCTAACATTGTATAATTAATTTAATAAGTATACAATTTATATTTTTTTGTAACTTGAAATCACAGAATTTACAACAATTGATTTTGATTCTGAATTTAAGTAAAGACATAAGTGATATTCTTAGGGTGTGTTTGGTTTGAGCACTTCTTTTACTCGAATCACGGTTTGAATCATTTTGCTACAGTATTTTCTCTCATAAAAATTTAAATCTTCATTCAAATACTCAATTCAAATACTCAAACTCGGATTATGAATATTGCAATCCTAAGTAGACAATGCATTACAACTCTTGATCCTCGCCTTAAATTTTGCCAACTCTGAATCTTGCTAATTTTAATTCATACTTATTCCGATTATGCATGAGTAATTGCACGCCATAGTAATTCAATTATCAATGCAACTATTTTTTTAATACACGAGCGTGTTTTTCACTATAAAAAAGGGAGAAAAATATAACTATAATAGAACCATTATATTACAGTTGAAAAGTTGATTGATAATTGCTAGAAATATAATATTTGGTCGCTAGAAGATATTGCGACCAAATTCTTAATCATTAAAATTAATTTTTGGCGATTAACTGATTTTGCGACCAAATTTTGGCTACAAAAATATACTTTTAGCGACCAAATACTTTCCGCAACCAAAGATTTGGTTGCAAAATGCTGTTACCATACCTATATTTTGGTGACCAAATTTTCAAGGCAACAAAATTTGGTCGTAAAAACTTTCAGTGACCAACACTCTTCGAACAAGGGGCAATTGAATTTTTTTTTTTTATTTGTACATTTTGTGATCAATTTTTGGGTTGTTGAAAAATCGGATTTCTTGTAAAGCATGCCTTGTATCGGGAATGCGTGGCAATTTCAGGTTTAACTCTAATTTGGACCGTCAATTCATAAGGGTGTAAGTTCAACCCTTGGATCAGGACTGTTATCATGTGCTTTCATTAAAACCGTTTCTCTCGTGCTATTTGGGCATTCTACAGCCTTTTCAAGTGCTATGTAATCTGTAGTTGTGGTATGTACAAGGGCCTTTATGTGTTGTGTCTTAATATTAATTTTCGTGCGCTTCCATGAGGCCTTAAACGAATTCAAATGATGATCATTTAAATAAAATACTATTAGTTTTTTTTTTTTCTCCCCTCTCACTTTTCAGCTACTTTGATCTATTTAAACGCTATTGTTTTAAACTTTGACCAAAACACGGTCCATCATTGCAAGAAAGACTTATGCCATTGTTTTATTTGTATTTTTGTGTTTTTTGTGTTTAGAGTGCAGAATGACACTTAAACCTAACTAGTCCAAATGGTCAAAGCCAATGCATGTTACATTTCTCGGTTTATGAGTTTTGTCTAATAAAGTCGAACCTGGGCAAGTATAAAATAATAACCTCTGCATTTTTTTTAAGAACTTTCTTCGATATATATACGATCTCTTTATTGATATTGAAAGCATTTTCCGATGACGTCATTCAAAAATTGTTGTTCTAGTTGATATAGTGTAAAGCTCTCATATGTTACAGTGTAAAATAAAAATAAGCTACAATGTAAAACTCTCACATGTAATAGTAAAATCATGTTAACTTTTAGTTCTAAATTGCATGCTAAATGCACTCAATGAATGTTTTTAAACTTTAAATTTGATCAAATTCAAATCAAATAAAAAATAAAAAAAATTACATTGTTGCATCTAAACTATTCATTGTTTACATAATGTATCCCGAATTTTCAATCTTGGCAAAATATATCTTGATTTTTGAAAGCAATGACAATTGAGGTCTAATAGCTAACGAGCGTTAAAAGTATAGACAATTGGACACGAAATTAGCATTTGGGTTTTCTTAAAGGTAAAGCTCGTCATTTTAAGAAAAAATTTGAAACCCAACATATAAAAAAGAGTACACAACGAAAATTAAAAATTGTTGTTAAACCTTAATTATTAATGATTTAAAAGTTCAATATATATTGTACTAAAATTAAAAATTAAAAATATATTATGTAAAAAGTAAATAGTTTAGAATGTATCATTACCATTTACTAAAAAATAAATAATAATAACACACCAAATCATTTCCACGCTTCTATTATATGAACAAAAAATAGAGCGTGATATGCAAGTGCTTCTTCTGCGCTTTGCTTGCTAGACATGCAACTGTTGACAAGTTCCCATTTAAAAACGTGGCGAGTTTAGGACCATATGTTATATCGGGGAATAAAGAAGGAAATGTATTAAGGGCCCGTTTGATTCGAGTATTTGAGTAGAGTATTTGAATAAAGATTTAAATTTTTATGAGAGAAAATACTGTAATAAAATGATTCGAACATTGATTTAAATATTCAATCAAACATACCCTAATTTATAAGGGGAAAAAAGATCTTGGTGTCATATCTTTTGGTCACCAGCGAAACCAACAAAAATATGGAATGGGAGTATGGAACATTGGGATTCTCTTCCTCCAAAGAAAACGTACGTCTTCTCCTCCCTCTATTTAAATAGACATTTTCTGTCCTCCAATGGACTTTTCTTTTTCATTTTTTTTTTCACGTAAATCTGCATTCATCATTCGTACGTAATTGGATACTCGGAAAATAGGTGTTCTTACTAAAGACAATTGCACGTTAAAATTAAACTTCATTGTCCTCGTATATTATTTAAGAATTTGTTTGACACATCATATTGTATTATATTTATTACATTATATTTTTATATACAATACAATATAATGTAATATAATACAATACAATATAATACAATACGGTATGTCAAATATATCCTCAATATCAATATCAATATTATATTTGTTAGTGTAAAAATAAAATATTTAATATGTTATTTTATTTTATAATTTAATGTATAATGCTATTTAAAATGTCATATTTATCTTTTATAATAATTATTAAACTTTAAAAATTGTAAAAATAAACTTTTAATTTTAAAATAATTAAAAAGTAATAATGTTAGAATTATTAAAGCAAATGTTATAATTATTAAAAACAAAAATATCAATATATCAATCAATAAAAATTAAATACTAAATTTATTACATAATTTGTCATAAAATTTAACATAAAACAAATTTAACATTAAAAATAATATTATATTAAAAAAAAATTTATATTTAAATATTAAATTTACTATTAACATATTAATCTTGTATTACATCAGAGATGCTTTAAGTCCAAAAACTTAGAATTGCAAGTATAGTAGTATCATAATTTTTTTCTCGCATTATTTAATTCCATGATCTACTTTTGTTTGCTGACGTGGAATGCCGGAACTTAGTGCACTTCGTCCAAAAAAAATCACCAAATGAAAAATCGCCACGTGGAGAAGCAGCCCCTACCGTCTTGGAGCAGGGGTCAAACAAGAGGGACAATGTACGGCCCGTTTAGGAAAACGACAAGATAGTAAACATGTGGTGCACATGCAGGTACACAGGGACTCGTCTGCTGTTTGTCTTTCTCCATCTTGTCCTTATCCAAAAATATGTATTATTTTGTCGTTGCCTTATTTATCATATCCAATATGTTCAACTGCAAATACATTTTTGTGGCGGTGAGAACAGCTATTGTCCACAACTTTAGATTTGCGGAATGCCATTAGCCACCCCTAGCGTTGGAACTTAAAAGAAGTCAAGACCATGAAAATGGATGGGTTTTATTAAGGCCGGTCTCTTTAGAGAATTTTTTAGATTTTTTAGTCTTAAATTTAGATTTAAGTATTAAAATTTTTTTAAATATATATTTATTTTTTTTAAAATTTAAATCCTTTGAGTATTAAAAATTCAAGTTTTTAGAGTTTTGAATCTCTCTTAAACTTTTGATACTCGAATATCTCAGCTACAGTAAAAACTAAGGGTCCATTTAGTTCGTGTATCTTTTTGACTCAATATACTCAAATTTAGATTCGAGTATCAAGAATCTTTTGGATACGTGTTTGTTTCCCTAAAATAGCTGAATCAAATGAGTATCAAGAATCTAAATTTTCAGAGTTCTGATCTCCCTCGAAACTCTTGATACTTGGATATCTTTGTTTCGATAAAAGTTGAAATTCTCTCCTATATTTGATAAAAAAAAATTATAACTTCTTTATTTGATATCCAAATGAGATGATTCTTTTTTCATTATATCTCTAGTGAAGAGAAGAATAAATTAAGATCCATATTACATTTTTTAGGATCATTAGCATTAAGAAATGATATGATTCTTTTTTCATTATGTCTCTAGTGAAGAGAAGAATAAATTAATATCCATATTACATTTTTTAGGATCATTGGCATTAAGATTTTTTTTAGATTTGTTAATAAATCAAAAAACTTTTTTCATTACCTTTCCAAACACAATTTTCAATTTTATTCTATGCTCAGATTAAAACTTAAATGTACATCCAAACGTCAATTTGGATAACAATTCAAATTACTAATTCAAACCACATAACCGAAAATCCTAATCACTAATTTAAATTCATTTACCAAACGGATCTTAAAATTTTTTCTCCTTTATTTGAGGAAAAAAATCATAACTTTTTCATTTGTTATCCAATTGATATGATTCTTTTTTCATTGTGTTCCTAGTGAAGAGAGGAATAAATTAAGATCCATATTGCATTTTTTAAGGATCATTAACATTAAGATTTTATTAGATTTGTTGATAAATCAAAAACTATTTTCACAACCTCTCCAAACAAAAATTTTAATTTTATTACATACTCAGATTAAAACTTAAATGCACATCCAAATGTTAATTCAGATAATAATTCAAATCACTGACTCAAATCCTAATTCAAATCATACTAACTCAAATCAAATCACTAATAAGAATTCATTTACCAATAAGGCACCCAAAAAGATTGAAATTATATATATTTATATATATTTTACTTTTTTATATTAAGATCTCACATATTTTCACTATTGTCTTTATGCACACTCTATTTTAAAAAAAAAAAATTGTTAAAAAGATTTCCCCTTTATCTTTTTGGTTAACTACCTATTTCAGTTCATTCAAATATTCAAAGATTTGGAATTATATTTGGAATTTTGCTAGAACGTAAAGCTAGTTTACTTTTTAATGAAGGAAATTTTTTTTTTTTGATGTAGCTTTCTTCATCGAAGATAATTAGTATTTTAGTTTAAACCTAACTTTTTTTAGCAAGCTCTAATAATTTTTTTTGTTCTTCAAATAATGGAGCACTATAATGTTCCCAATTTAATTAATAAAAATTAATATGCTAAATGAAATTAGAGTGTCTAATTAAAACTTTATTATAAATTAATCACGTTTAAAATTTTCATTCTTCTAAATTTATTCTACCTAATTTATTTTATTTTTAGAAATCATTAAATCATTTTATTCTAGTTTATTTCATTTTAAAATGAACTTTTGGTATCCTATTTCTAGTATTCTATCAATTTTAATTTAACTACACTAATTTCTCCCCATTTTATCTATTTGAAATAAGACCCAACCATTGCTGAAATTCCAAAGTGGCCCCAAACCACTGAGATTAGCTATCACGTGAAAAGTGAGCAAAACTATTTGCTACTCCTGGTTTCCACTACAAACAACTTCTGAAAAACTGAGATAAAAGCCGGTTCTTCCACTTAGAAATCTAGACAGCCTTAGAAACACGCCCTAATCTAGATAACCGAGTTTTACCGTTTGGATCAAGGTGAGATGTCAGTTAGAGATTATGGGACAAGGTACACTGAAATGGCGAGGTTTGTTCTGGCTACAGTCACGTTAGAAGTGGATAAGTGTTTTAAGTTCCAAGAGGGACCTAAAGGTTCTATTTGGTGCCAGTTGGTAGCTTTGAGGACTTGGACTTAGGTGATTGATGAGACTATGAAAATGTACATTTCTTAAAGCTAAAATCATTTATTTTACATTCACATTTCTCATTAAATTCTTTAATTAAAACATTTGTGTGTTAAATAGTATTTTAGAGTATATGTGTAAAAATATGTTTAATTATGATTTTTTAATATGTTTTATGTTTAATTATAATTTTGGTAATTTTTTTTGCATGTAAAATATATGTTTAGTTTGAAATTAATTAAAACCATAAAAATAATATTTAGTAATTTTATTTTAATTCTTAATATGTTTTAAGTTTGTAAATATGTTCTATAATATTTTCAGTAATTTTTAAAAATATTTTTAAGTCTTAAAATTTATATCTGTATCAAACCAAAAGGGTTTGAAATTTTTAAAGTTTGTAATTATTTTTAGTGTATTTTAATGTAAAATAAATATTTTCAATAATATCGTAAACATTATGTTTGTAAAATAATTAATTTTGTTAATTTAAATGAAGAGGCCATGTGACGCAATCTCAGCTGTGAGATCACTTCGCCAAAAGATCGGATTGTCTACGCATCATTCCATAAGTAGTGCATCAGTGCTGACGCATGTCAACATGCCACATGTGTTGGAGAGTATCTCAGGCAGCTCTAGATCGTGTGCCTATCTCCACATGAAGTCGTTCTTTAAGCAGCATGATGTGTACACCTTGACTAAGTAATGGCCCAGAAGAAGCAATCAACCCCAGGCATTTGTAGTCCCTAGACTTAGTCTCTTTTGCAACTCTTCCACACGATCCATGGCTTGCGTTCATCAACTTCATTCGTGCGCTACACTGGATTTCAAAATTAGATTCGCGCACTCAGCGGCTGGAACCCAAAGAAGAAGAAGAAGTGTGTGTGTGTGTGTGTGCGTGTATATATATATATAAGTGCAAAAAATTTGTGTAAGTGGAGATCAAAAGTTAGCAGAAATAGTTAAAAATATATATATATAATTAAACATTTGCAAATTGGAGCCAAGTTTGCCAAAGAGAATTGTGAAAAATGTTGTTAAAAATATCAGTTTGTGTGCTATAGTGCCATTTTGATGTCTATAAATATGTATTTCATTGCTCGTTTCCTCATCCCCCTACAGTAAAAAATTTATTATTTCAATAAATAGTTTAGTTTTTTGTTTATGTTTTTGTAAAGTTGTTTCTAGTTTATGTTGTAAAAATTATGCTTAATAATATTTCTCATATTTTTACTTTAAATATGTCTTTTTAATTTTTTTTTAGCTAAGGAGAGAGGGGAAATTTTAAAAAAATTATCTTAAATATTTTTAGATTTTCTTCGCTTTCTAAGTAGTTGCAATGCAAAATTATTCTTAGAAAACTTAAGATTTTAGTATTTTCTTAGCTAAAACTTTGGCAAAATTTTGGTTTTGCTTTTTTAACAATAGACTGGCACAGATAATGCTTGGAGGATCATGATAAGTTGTAGATAGAGAATGACTCAGTAAATACTTAACTTATTTTTTTGTTATTTTAGTTATATAATGCTAAAATCATGCTTGTTTATTAAGTTGAGTTTTTGTCACATTATAGACGTAAAATGACACAGTAAATGCTTGGTAATGATTGACTTATTGTCAATATAGGATGACATAATGTATTCTTAAACCAATTAATAAATAATTAGAAAAACTAAAATATGTTAAAGTTTATTGCCAAAATGGAACCTTTAAATCATAGCATTGTTATAATTATTGTTTTATCTCTTTTAATTTAGTTGTTATCAATATTGTTATCTTTTTGAAGTTATTTGAATTAATTATACTTATTGTTAAAGTTCCATTCTAAATTAGTTACATTTCTTATTATTAAAATTCCAAAATCATGAAATTTTGAAAATGGAAATATGCTGTAAAAATGTGTAAATATTGTAAATAGTTTGTAAATAATAAACTTCAATCCTTGTATTTTTTACCGTAAAAATTAAATAAATAATTAATATAAGGAATATATTGGACTTTAGTAATATCTTTCCCTTTAGGTTTGACCTTAGACTCACCGACTTTATTACTTGTGATAACCTTATATTTTGAGTTATATTGGATTGCAACTTTCAAGACCGAACAGTGATCTAGTGTTGTCGGCATTATCGGTTGCCTTTTGGTACAAATAAATTGAGGTTTCCCTGAGGGTTGGTTCAAGAAGTGGTAACACAGGGGGTGACAGACAATATGAGCTACTATAAGAGCTAGACAAGTCATCTCCAATTAGAGATATAGACAACATAATAATCTTAACATGAATAAAGCGTCCAACTTTATTCTCTCTATTGTGGATCTCTTATATTTAGACTATCACTTAATATTCGTGTTTTTCGTATAATTTATCCATCATATGTATGATCTTAACGAGTTATTATGACAATCTCAGTCTTTTGTTTACTTATCATACATTTATCACAATTAAATATAAAGAAAAATTGATATATGACATAAATAATAAGTTCTTTATTGATCAAATGTCTCACAAAAGTAACATTGTTTAATTATTAAGGCATTAAGTCTAACAATGTCCCTGTTCAAATTTTATTTCTTTTTTATGCAGCCTTTTCAATTGTTATTTTCTCATAAAAACTCCATTTTCTATGTGATTAGGCTAGCTATTTTTAAATTTACATATATATACACACACAGATACACATGTATGCCTTATATGTCTGCACGCACCTATATTTTTTCTTTCTCACATGCACATTTAATCAAAATGCATGATCTAAGTAAAACTTGCACTTTAGAATATTCATTTATTTTTTGTTTATTTTCATAAATTATATTCTCAAATGGACCTTATATTAAACTACCTATTTGCGGCTAGCTCAAATAGTGGAAGGGGCAGGTTGAAGTAGGATATGTCCAAGGTTCATACCGTGGGGGCACATGAGGTGCAATTCTAGTAGCCAAAAAAAAAAAAAAAACAGACCTTATTAAACTTTAGAAAATGTTTTATATCTTCATAAAGAAAAATATAAGAAATGCACATATGAACATGCGAAGTGTGTGCTTCTAAGTAGTATTTTTAAAAGTCTCAATGTGTAAATAAATGTGACACGTGACATTTTTTTTTGCTTCTCTTCCTTTCTTTTGCTCCTTTTTTTTTTTTTTTCTCCTTTTGCTTTCTTTCTTTTGTGTTTTTTGTCCTCCATTTTTTATGTGCATCTTTAGTCGCTCATTTTTTATTCCTTTATTTGTATGCTTTTTTGGTTGCTTTCTCCTAATATATTATATATCTTCAAATTTACTCAATTAAATTATTTTTTATGTGTATCATCAAAACCCTGTTTCCTTTTAATTTTTTCTTATTATATATTTTGTTTCATTCTCTAAAATATTATTTACAACTGTGACCTCTATATTCCGTTCCTATTTTTGATTTCATATTTTACTATTTTTATTATTTTGGTTCTCAAATATTTCTCTATTCACATATATTTTTTAAAAAAATATAAAGAATGCGTGTGCGAAGTGTGTTTTTAATTACTGTAACAACTATATGATATTATATAAATTATTTTATTGCTAGCATGATGGTGCCATTTGAGATCTTGAGAAATATCTTCTTCTTTTTTTTTTTTTTTAAGGGAAAAAACGATTAAAAAAAGAACCCTTCAAGAATGCTTGAAAGAAAAATGGTAGTGGACCCAATTGCGGCTTGAATGATGCTACCTGGAATGGCGCTTTGGGCCTCTGCTCGACTTAGTTGTTTGCTCATTGCGACAATTTTTCATTAATTTGAGAATGAGAATTGTGTCAAGGCTGTTGTTGCTGCTTCTCAACTCCAATTAATTTATTTTGTCGCACTAACAGAAAAATTATTTTTGTTCTCATTGATGCGAAATAATGAAAATGGATTCACAAAAATCTCTTCTGATAGAAGCAATTTTTGTTCCCGTCTAGTGAGAGTGTGAGTGCGAGAAAGAGCAGCTGCGAGGGAGAGAGAGAAAGAGCTGTGGCCAGCGAGCCGGTGCATCACCAGCCCGTTGGCCTCTGTTTTTTTGTCTAGTGAGTGGTTGACGGGAGATCTCCATGAAGTTGAAGTTCGTGCAGCCAAGGGAAACGCAATCAAAGTAGGCCGGAGCTTAGGTGCAGAGCTGGGTTATGGCGGAACTCTGCTGATCTATATTTGGCACCAAAGAGGGTGGGGCCATTTGTGGCGGCCGTGGGGAGTGCGGAGCACAACCTGGTCTAAGCTGGGTTGGAGGGGCGTGAGAGGAGTCTTGGTGGTTTGGCTTGAGCATGGGTTGGGAGGGCTTTGCTGCTGCTCCCACGGCACCGGTGTTAAGGGGCCCAGATGGGTTCGTCATGTTGGTGGTGGATGGGACATGGTGGCTCTAGGCTAGCCATGGGAATGGTGACGGAGAGGCCGTAAGTATCTTTCACTAGGCAGATGGCCAGAGAAGGGAGCTTCGGATGTCCAGGTGGCTGGCGGAGACGGACTTCAATGCCGAGGATCGTTGTGAAGGTCACGTCATTTGTTCAATAAAGGCGGTGATGTTTTTCCTCGTTTTTTTGTATCTTTTGTGTATTGTTTCTGATTTGTTTGTAATAATGGAGATAGTTTTCCATTTTCGGACTTATTCTGTGTGGTTTACCCACTCGTGAGAAAGCGAGGTTTGTAGTTATGGTCGACTAGATTGGTATTTAGTCTGAGTCTTTTTTGTCTCTTCTATGGAAGAATTAGGTTTTGTTGATTAGGTTTGCCAGTCGATGAGCTATAGCAAGATGCCTTGGTCGAGCTCTATGTTAAGTGGTGTCGAGGGGCTCGTTATTTGTCCCTCTGTGCTTTGCTATCTGCTTCGCTAGTTCTAACACTGGTGGAACCAGCACCAGTTGGAGATAGTTTTTGTCATTAATAGAAGATTTAAGCGACTTCGTTTGTTCTTTCTCTAGTTTAAATGAAGTTTTTTTTTATTAAAAAAAATAATGGAAACGGTGTATGACTAGTATGAGAACGACTCAAACTTTAGATTGTTACATAATGTTCGGAAACTTTTAGAACTGATCAGTTAAATGGTGCTTCTGCTTCAATAAAGAGCATATTCCCCTTTTACTTTACACCAAATGTAGGGATTTTATTTGTGAAGAGAGTATGGAAGACTATAATTTGTCATAATTTTAATAGGTGTTTGATAAAATGGTTTTAACTTAAAAATGAGTTCAAACACTGTAGCGTAAAAAAGCTTTATATTATAATATTTTTTGTTTTACATTATAAAATATAAGAGTCTTACGTTATAGATGACTCGAACTTATAAATTTGTCTCACTTTCAAAAACCAAAAAAAAGCTTATATTTTTTCATCATGATAAAAAATTGAATCTTTACCAATATATGCAATGTGCATACGTATGATTTTTTTTTGGTTAAAGAAACTAAATACCATATTTATTTCAATTACTTGAACCTCTCAGACCACCAAGACCACCAAAACGCTACCGAACAAATTACAGCCATAATTATGACCTTTAGCAACACTGAAAGAAGCTTCGTCAGCATTCCACTTTGTTGGTTCAACCTCCCTTTCTCCCCTGACTTTGGAGTTTCCAGCTCAAACATTCCCTCCTTGTAAGATGTTGCTCTTCCACCTTTACAAAAGAACAAAAAAAAAAAAAAAAAAACATAAAATAAAGATAAAACTATATACAACAGATGATTAACTCTTCCCCTCACAAAAATATGATAATACCAGTTACATAAAATTAACTAATCATTAATTACTTGAGACTTTAGTGGCAAAACACAAATTTATAGTAAGAACAATATTTTCTACTAAATTGATCTTTCTAAGACCAATCTAGTTCCTCTACTATATTATCCGATCATAGATCCATATATATTTGCAATGTAAGAGATTTTCTTTTTCTTTTTGGTCATTACTATTGCTTTTTCTCTCATCTTTTCTTTTTTTGGGGGTTGTTAGTTGAAGATGTAGCATATTGCCGTATATTTTGTGATCAACCAATTATATTGCTTAGAGATTAATGAGTGGGGAAATAAAGAAGAAAGGTGAAAATTGAAAAGCCAAAGTCCCTCTCAGATAACCAAACACTGAATACCAAATGAGAATCACCACCTTGATGAACAAGCAAGCGCTAAAAAACCTCCTTTTTACAATCTTATTGGTTTGGTCTAACCTCCAATTCTCAACATCTACATTATTTCAATCCTGCTCCATAACAACATCCTTTTCCCAAAACCTTGTGTCCAAAAGTAGCAGTAAATGACAATCCCAAGAACACATACATGGCAGTTTGTTTTCAGCAGCAGCAACCAACCAATGAAGATGATTCCTCTGCTGTATTCTTCTCAGCCTCAGATTCCCATGAAGAGTCCACTACTAGTCCTTCCTCATTTTATTACTCTCCACCATCCCAATATCACACCAAAACCACTTACAAACTCAGTCTAATCTCTCCTACACCAATTATTTAAATAGTTCAACACCCTTTTCTTTTGTTCCCTTCCTTCACAAGCCTAAGCCCAATTGCATACTCTAATCCGTCTCTTTCACCGCAAAAATTTCAGAAATTCTCGCCATTGTTGGCCCTAGTGGCACCAGAAAATCCACTCTCCTTGGAGTGATCTCAGGAAGAATGCTCAAAGACCAGAACTTTGATCCCAAGACTATTTCAATTAATGATCATTTCATAAGTGATCCTACCCAATTGAAAAAGATTTGTGGATTTGTTGCACAAGAAGATAATCTTCTCCCTCTGCTTACAGTAAAAGAAACATTTATGTTCAGTGCCAAGTTTAGGCTTAGAGGAATGAGCACCAAAGAGAAAGAAGCAAGAATTGAGAGGCTGATGATAGAGCTTGGCCTTCTGAATGTGGCTGAGACTTCTGTAAAGACGGTTTCAATTGGCGTGGAAATGATTCAAGATCCTCCCATTTTGCTTCTTGATGAGCCAACTTCAGGTCTAGATAGCACTTCAGCTTTGCAATATACCGAGCCTCTATCAATGGTGGCTAGAACAAAGCAATGAACTATCATTCTTTCAATCCACCAACCAAGCTATGGAATCATTCAATATGTCTCAAACTTCTTGATCCTCTCTAGAGGCTTGGTTGTTCATAATGGTAACCCTGAATCTCTTGAGGACACCATAACCAAACTTGGAATGCAGATTCCAATTCAACTAAATGCGCTTGAGTTTGCCATGGAAATAATTCAAACACTAGAGGATCATTCCGACTAAAAAGCTTGTCATTCTGATGTTGAATTACTCGGTGAGTCATTCTCATGACGCTTGTGGCCAGAACAAGAAAAACTTGATAATTTTCAGCAACAAAACAGAACACAGAAGATGGATGCTTCTTGTTTCTCAAACTTATTCGAGACCATGTATCTTTGCTCGAGATTCTGGAAGATAATTTACAGAACAAAACAGTTGTTTCTTGCTAGAACAAGGCAAGCCCTTGTTGGGGGGTTTGTGTTGGGAAGTGTCTACACAAAAGTGAGGAAAAATGAAGGAGGAATATCTGAAAGATTAGGCCTTTTCGCATTTAGTCTCAGCTTCTTCTCTCCTCAACAGTTGAGGCACTTCCAATATATCTCCAAGAAAGAAGAGTCCTTGTGAAAGAAGCCTCAAGAGAAGCCTACAGAATCTCTTCCTACACGATTGCCAACACCATTGTTTTCTTGCCCTTCTTGTTTGCAGTGGCCATTCTCTTTACAGTTCCTGTTTATTGGATTGTAGGACTAAACTACTCCTTTTATGATTTTGCATTCTTCACTTTTGTTGTTTGGCTCATTGTCTTAATGGCCAGTTCTCCAGTCCTCTTCCTAAGTGCAGTTTCACCCGATTTCATATCCGGGAATTCTCTCATCTGCACGGTTCTCGGAGCTTTCTTTCTCTTCTCTGGTTACTTCATCCCCAAGGAAAGCATACCAAAGTATTGGCTTTTTATGTACTATATTTCTCTCCATAGGTATCCACTTGACACTTCGCTCACAAATGAGTATTGGAGTGTGAGAAATGAGTGTTTCTCTTGGCATGTGATTGGTGAAAATCAGCCACCAGAGTGCTTGCTCACTGAAAATGATGTGTTGAAGAGTAGAGGATTGGAAAAAGATCCTAGATGGATAAATGTTGTGATTATGTTTGGATTCTGTGTTTTATCGTGTACTTTGTTGGACAATTCTCTCTAGGAAGGCTTCAAAAACGACATTACAATTTGTATGTAATGATGATGTGATAGGATCTAAGATTAGTAGCTATATAAAGTGCGTGATTCTAGAGATCGTAAAGAGAAAGTAATTGTGCTCCTAGCTGTCAATTAGTACCAAAAGCAAGTGAAATGAGATATTCTGGGCCGTTTGTTTTGTGGTTCAAATCACGGTTTGAATCATTTTGCTACAATATTTTCTCTCATAAAAATTAAAATCTTCATTCAAATACTCTATTCAAATACTCGAACCAAACATGTTTTTAATGTTTAGCGTTTGTTTAGCCATTGCGGTTTGAATTTTTTTTATTACAGTTTTTTTTTTTTCCAAAATTCAAACTAAAAAGTAGTTGAAATTATTTAAAAAATAGTACAAATAACTCTCCAAAAAATGCTTAGTTTGAAAATATCATTAATAAATTAATTCTTGATGCTTAGTTTGGAAATACTTTTGATAGTGATGTATTTATTTTCATATTAACTTCCCTTACGTTAAATAAGTGTTACTTTCTTTCATTTTCTTTTGTATTTCTTGCGGTGTTTTGTCATTATATATACATTTTCATTTGGATTTTCGTAGAAGTCTCCTGGTTTGCTTTGAGAAATTATTGGTGAATTTCCACCATGTAAATCAACATATTTAAAATGGTGTCACTCTAGATTAATTTTAATTGATGAGCTTATTTCTTCTTCTTATGTTTACGTGGCATTCGGGAGGAGTTATTTCTTTTATTACAGTTTCAATTAAAATTGCTATAATATTTTTTGTTTGAGATATAAATTAAATTGTAAATGAAAGCACAAAATATTTTCAATTGCGCTCTCAAACCCCACTAAATTATTTCTTTGTAATTATTTTGTTGTAATTGAAGTTTTAAAATGTGAGTGTTTTAGTTATTTTTGTAATAAATAATGTGCAAGTTATTCCCACTAAAGCACTGCCATTTTGGGGCCCATTGCCATCAAATGGAGAATCTACAATGCAACCAAAGACATCAAATCCATGGGATTAACAACCGCAACTAAAGAGTTTTGCTTTTGATTCTTTAAGACTTGACTTGAAGTGAATATTTGAAGCTTATAGCTTTTAAAAGAAATGACAACGCTTATGGCTTTTCTTTTTTTCCTTTCTTTCTTTTTTTTAACTGAATCACGCATCCACACAAATATCAAGTAAATCCTTTGTTCCAAAGTGAATAGTTAGCCTTTTGTCACGTCCCAAAAGAGCTCTTATTGAGAGGTAGGCAGCCCAGGATTTAAGTACTGCTTTTCGGTCCTTTACCTAGCCGATGTGGGACTTTTTGGATGCCCCGTCACGGATCGGCTCCCCTGAGGGTCCCACTGGACCATGGAGAATCCACACAACAGGCAGGCAGTACCCCGTTCTGATACCACTTGTCACGTCCCAAAAGACCAAAAGAGCTCTTTTGGGACGTGACACTTTGCTCCCTTTCTCTCTTGTTTTGGAAAATGATTGACATTGGAGATGCTTGCACCCTTACCGAAGGCACTTCCCCCACTTTTACTTTCACCTTTTTTATGTAACGTATATAACAGGGTAATTTTTACCCTGTCGGTGGAGCGTCGGCGTGGAGGGGAAAATAAAACTTGTTTTTTTTTTTTGGGGAAAAATTGTGGGCTTTATTCATTTATTATATATATATATATATTTATATATATTTTGCAGCTAATCGTCTTGATTAGGCATTTAGGCCTGGGGGCAGATTTCTCCTGTTAGACATTAAAATTTTTTATTAAAACGATATATATTTTATTGGCTAAACTAAAAAACACTACTTTATAATATGAAAGAGAGAAGGTTTCGCAGTGTCAAAAAATATTTTTTTATAAACAAAAATTTTAGTAAAAAAAAAAATCTACAAATCTAATTTTAAAAAATTTCATAAAAAAGCAACATATGAAATGTAAACATGATGAAAATAAAAAAAAGGAAACTTCAAAAGATGTAGATTACATGATTATTTATTCAATTTAAATCCGTTCTTATTATAAGTTCTAAGTTTATGACTTTTTCTTTTTGAAAGAATGTCACACCTTGAAATTTAGGAGGTAACGTAACGGATTAATTAAGGTAATTAAATCAATTCATTAAGTTAATTAAATTAAATTTTGATTAAATCACCAATTAAAGAATTTAGTTAATTAAGAAAAAAGTGATAAGTTTAAACCCCTTTTTAAATTTCTTGTCAAAATAAATAAAGCAGATAAGACAAAATAAAATAGTAAAAACAAATAAATATAGATTGGGTCTCACCGGACCCACATTAGTGTGCACACATATAGTATCGATAATAATTAAAATTACAACCATAGTTCGATATAAGAAATGAAAAATTAAAATATTACATGTCTTGATTAGTCAATACAAATAACATATTCAAAATCTCCTATTGCTTGCGAGTCCGATCGGTAGCCTCCCAATTGATCTTAAGCTGAATTTCACCTACAGGGGGAAAGGTTTGAAAACAAATAAAACGTGAGTGAAAGGTTCAATAGGACTAGGCTTTTTTTAAAACATTTACTTTGAACATAAGATTTATCATTCAGGAAAATATTTAAAAAATAGAATTAAATAAATAAATTCAAATAAATTATTCTTGCCAAGAACAGTTCATTGTTCGTCTAGAAATGATCTCATTATTTTTCCTTGGGCAAACTATAAGTGTCACCATCGTAGTGGCTCAGCTAGGTTTCAAGACCTGCCCTTAAGGTTGCACTCTATATGACCGATCTTTGAGTATGGCATCATGCCCAATTATGCATTTCTATAATTATCCAAATTTCATTTTACTAAGTGTATTTATTTACATTCATTATGCGGTTTATTATGAATATCACCTCATTCAACAGTTTATGAAAACAACTGATAAAAGTCTTTTTCAATCATTCATTGAAAACATTTTGAAAGAATCCATTTTGAGGCCAAAATCATTTAAAAACATGGCTACCAAAGAAAGGGGTAGAAGTCCTACCTGAATATCTACACTGATGCTTAACACCACAGTCCCGACCCGCTATACGTAACTCTACGGAGTCACAAACAACCTTAAATGTAAACTAAGTTCATTAATATCTAGCTTAGGATATTCTACACTACTAAGCTATCTCATGATGTCTTGGTGTGCCGTTTATGTCCGTAAAATTATACTATAAAGTTAAGATCTCAATCTAGTTTTTAAAACAGTAAAAAGGAGTGAAAAAAGGTCATTTTCATGGAGCCCGATCGGCTTGCCTAACATTCTAGTCTTGCCTGCTGAACTCTACAGTTTGGCCTACCGGTCGTTCAACAGCGGCTTATCAAACTTTTTCAGGTTTGGCCTTCTGACCATATGAGTCTAACATACCGAACTCATGAGTTCAGCCTGCTAATGCTTAAGATCGGCCTGTTGAACTGGAAAAATTTGGGAGGTTCAAGACTTCAAGCCTCGGTCTCCCCGACTCCAAAATCTCAATCTAAACATGTTTTCTCAATTCCTAGAGCATACAAATGTTCATAAATGATAGATAAACATCTTAGAAGACATTTAAACAAGTTTTACATAGAAATTTCAAAGAATTTGAAAATTGAGAAAAAAAAAGGAAAAAATTGATTAAGCTTGATTTCATCCAAATCAAGCTCAGATTAATGAGGGTTTGTGTTCTACTAACCTGGATTAAAGGTTTCATAAGCTAAAAAGTCTCAGATTATAACTTTTTAAAGAAATTAAAAGTTTGGAGAAAAAGTTTGAAATTTGAAAAAAGTTAAACTAACCTTGAATCCGAGCTTGAAATCGAGTTTGTGCAGGCTAATTCTTGTTTTCAAGCTTCCAATCTTGCTAGAGATCGAGAGCTTTTGCTCAATTTTTGAAATCAAAACGAGAGAGAGGAAGAGAACGAGAAAGAGAGGGAAAGAGAGTCTGAGAGAGAGTGAGTGGAAAGAGAGGGAGAGAGGGAAGATAAATAGAGGGGGAGTGAAGTGGTTTTCAACATGAAAACCACGTTCACCACACAAGTTTCAAATGAGCACATGTTTGGTATTTTACAAATTGTTTTGTTTTAAAATTCAAAATAACAAATAAAAAATAATTAAGAGTGATTAAAAATAATCAAAAGTAACTGTAATTTGAAAAATATCACAAAATAGTTAAATTAAGTTCAAATTACATCATAGTACACTAATTCACCATTTTCACACACTAATCATGCTTAATTAATTTTGGAGTGTTATAAAGAAAGAGGCTAATAACTTGTATTTTCGGTGGGGAATACAAATAAATGGCAGATTTTTTTTTGCAAGTTAGTAAACAAAAATAAACTCAAAATTTGCCAGATTTATCTCATGATCAAATTTGAATAATCTGGAATTATATTAATTTAGGATTTGCCAGGCTTAAAATGTGACCAATTTGGTAAATTTAGATATACCACAATCAAATTTAATAAATTTAACATATCAAATTTGGTAAATTCAGATTTACCCACAATCAAATTTGATTAATTGAATTTAATCTCTTGAAGCCTATGTCTATATATATTATTAATATCTACTTTATATATTTATATTTATATTTATATAATATTTACTAATTATTTAATTAATTAATTCATATAACATTTACTAATTTTTAATTAATAAACTTTTTTTATCCAAACAATTTTCTTTTAAAATTAAAAGTGATGTTTATCACTAATCGAGTAAATAAGTCATTTACTACCATAAAAATTCAAAACAAGGTTAATAACCACAATTCCTCTTATTTTTTTGCTCTTCATAATATCATTCATGATTGCAAACATAATTTATAAGCAAATCTATACCTCACTATATCTTAAAGTGTAGAGTTTGAATTTTTCACCTTAAATTTAAAAAAAGAATCAAATTTCTCTAATTTGTTGCAAGAATGCATGCTACAATCTCCATATCTTTTTGAGTAATTGTACAATCGGTGATTATCAATGACTTGTTGGCTTCAAAACTTCAATATTTAAAACTCTT
Source organism: Artocarpus heterophyllus (assembly GCA_025403435.1). Lineage (NCBI taxonomy): Eukaryota > Viridiplantae > Streptophyta > Magnoliopsida > Rosales > Moraceae > Artocarpus > Artocarpus heterophyllus. The sequence continues at coordinate 20,044,755 of CM046337.1, forward strand.
AAAAAAGTCTCTCTTTAAAGAATACATACATATATATATATATATATATATATATGGGGAATATATAGCATATTGCTAATTTTTTTTTTTTAATATCCGCCCAAAATTATTGTCACATCCGCCTTGTAAGGTCCTTTATGTTGATATATTAGCCAAAATTTAAACTTTTCATCCAAAGCCTCTTTCTATTTTTCCATTTTATTTTAAAATCCTAAAAACTAATTGGATCTTGTCTGGTGACACATAATCGTCCACCAAACCACAGCTTGCTGGATAAATTGATAAAAATATAATGCACACATTTTTTTTTTTCTCTCCGCTCATCTCTATTTATATATTTTTAATTCTTCTCAGGTCCTTTATATTTTTATAATTAATTACTATTGAATGTTGAATCTGTATTGTGCACATTAATAACACATGATTTACTCAAATTTTCTTTTAAATTTCGTGTCCGACACTGCAAATTGTCCTTTTGTCTTAATATGAATTTGTTTATGCCAAACTTTTCAAATCTCCGCGTCTTTTTTCAAGGCTCAGACTCGGACTCTGTCTTCTCTCTCTCTCTCTCTCTCCCTGTCTAAAAGACTTTGCAACTTTTTCAGGTTAGTTCGCTCTCGTTCTGCCATTTCCTGTGAAAATTTTCTTCTTTTCCAGTTAATAAAGTGCCGGTAACTACCAAACAATATAAGATTTGTTGATCTCTCTGTTTCTGTTACTGTTCTTATTTGTCCCCCATTTTGATTTTTCAACTAATGTTCCAGATCTGTGAGTGGCAATTCGTTACACTTCTGAATTCTTGTTTATGCATGCATTTTCCTTTCTTATTTTTTTCCTCAATTTCTAGTATAGTTTCAATTTTTTTTGGTAGTAATCTCTCTCTCTCTTTCTCCATTTGTTTACTATTATGCTTGGTTCTATTGGGTTTTAACATTCTTGTTATCCTGATATATACATGTATATATATATATATGTGTGTGTATATATATATGTTGACGAATTGACTCGTCAATTTATGTCCTTTATTTTGTAATGCAGAGTAGCTATTTCCCATTTACGGGCTTGTGGTAGGGCCAAGAAGAAAGTTTGACGAAGAGGGTAGTGTTTTTCTGTTTAAAATTTTGTGTTGGAAATCTGTGTTTGAAGCTTTTGTGGAAAGGTTTGATGGATTGGTGTTGAAGAGGTTCTGTGGACAACAAAACTGGGTTGGATTGACTTGTTGATTTGATAAGCTTTTTTTGAGGCATAAAGATGGTTGGGAGAAAAAACATGGGGCGTCCTTCGCCAATGCTGCTGGTTCTTTTGGCGTTTGGGTTTTTCTTTGCAACGTATAATCTGTTGACTATCATAATACACAGCAGATCTTCCAACTCAGGGAGTTTGACTGCCGATGGGTCGGAGTTGTCCGATCCCTTGACTCGGATGCCTGAAGAAACTAGGCGATTAGAGAGTTCCAATTCAAAGTTTCATGTCGCCCTTACGGCAACCGATGCTCCATATAGCCAATGGCAATGTCGGATTATGTATTACTGGTATAAGAAAATGAAAGATATGCCTGGATCAGACATGGGAAAATTTACTCGGGTTTTGCATTCGGGAAGCCCTGACAATTTGATGGAGGAGATTCCGACCTTTGTTGTTGATCCGCTTCCACAGGGCTTGGACAGGGTGAGAATTTCTTCACTGTTGTCATCATAGTTATCTAATCTCATTTGTGAAATAAGTACAACTTAAAGGATATTGCTTTGCCTTATTTTTTGTATACTTTGCTTTGATAGCTTTAGAATTTTACAATGGTAACTAATTCACTGCAATAAAGGTTAGGGAATATCATTATATGCATATAATGTAGAATTGAGATACAGTGAATACTTCAAACCCGTACATATTAAGTAATATCTTCTTGAGATTACTGGACACTATTTAAAGTCGACTGAGTAGTGATGCTAGTTTTTTACTCTTTTTTCTTCTACAGAATTGATTTGGTTCAGCTGCAATGTGTTTATTCTAATGCTGATTCTTATTGCTTTTCTTTTTTGTTATTTTTATTTTTACGCGTCATGTTTACCAAGTTGCTGATAATATTCATGATTCTTATCTATATTTGTCAACAGGGTTATATTGTGCTGAATAGACCATGGGCTTTTGTGCAATGGTTAGAGAAAGCAACGATAGAGGAAGAGTTAGTTTTCTATAACTCATGTTACCTTAAAGTTTTTATTTTTCTACCCAGGTGAAAGCTGATATCTGGATATTCTTTTTTTCTTCATTGGTTGCTGCAGATATATTCTAATGGCAGAACCTGACCATGTATTCGCAAATCCTCTGCCCAATTTGGCAAAAGGAAATCATCCAGCGGCATTTCCATTTTTCTATATTAAACCTGCTCAAAATGAAAAGATAATTAGGAAATTTTATCCTGAGGAAAAAGGTCCAGTGAATAATGTTGATCCCATTGGCAATTCTCCAGTAATCATTAAGAAGGTGAACGTTTTAAATTGCTATCCAGTTTGTGAAAGATTCTAGCATCTCATAGAAGTCATAGCCTAGGGCATCCCAAACACTCTCTATAGGATAGTAGCTGTAGAAGAAAATATCTAGAGGCCTACATAAGATGGTTTTTCTCTTAGCTATCTTAGTTACGACTAATCTTTTCTCTTTCTTCCATACTAATATTGACTCAAAATATGGTATCTCTTATACTTCAGTCGCTGCTAGAGGATATTGCTCCTACATGGGTGAACATTTCCTTGAGAATGAAAGATGACCCAGAGACTGATAAGGCTTTCGGATGGGTGCTTGAAATGTAAGTAGCACTGGAGAAAATCCGACATTTTTTTAGTTTCTCTGTGGACTGTGAACATATCCTAATATATTATTGATATAACTTTCTCTATCTTGAACCAAGGTATGCATATGCTGTAGCATCTGCCTTGCATGGTGTCCGCCATATTCTTCGGGAAGATTTTATGCTTCAGGTTTGATGATACCTATTTTCTTTTTTGTTTTTGTTTTTGGTTCATATCGTGTCAAGTCACATTAACGTGAACCACTTTGACCTTTCAGCCTCCATGGGACTTGGAAGTTGGTAAAAAGTTTATTATCCACTATACATACGGATGTGACTACAATTTAAAGGTATCTCTCAATCATGCACTTGCAGGCAAGAGTGACTGTGCGCATGCTAACACATAGAAGGCTGATGGCTTAATCTTATCATAACACCTGTTCTTTTGCCTGTATTTATTTGTAACTATGGTGTGTGGATCCTTGTGTGGGGGTGGGGTGGGGGGGGGTGTGGTGTGGGGGCGCTTGGGGGTGGTGGTGAAGAAATTATGGTTCCTAAAACTTTTTTCATTTCATGCGTGCAACCATGCAGGGTAAATTGACTTATGGAAAAATTGGAGAATGGCGCTTTGACAAAAGATCCTATCTTAGCGGTCCTCCACCCAGAAACCTTTCGTTACCCCCTCCAGGAGTTCCTGAAAGTGTGGTAAGTCTATTAATTTCCATCTCGTCAGAGCCTATTTGAGAAATTACTTGTTAGAGGTTTATGACTAATTTAGGAAATTATAATTGGTTTCAAAAGTTATTATGCTTCATAGTTATAATTTTTTGTCCCAATGCACATAGATACAAATTTAATTTAGTTTTAAGTTGTTGATCTTGGCTTCTTTATAGTCCACAATGTTTTAAATGGTATTCTTGAAGACTGTCTATGGATGCAACAAACAGAATAATTCTTGCTGTTAAAAAACTTGACAATTCAGCAATGTGACTTCCTGCTCCATTCTGTAGTTGGTAACTGATGTAGTTCGTTAAACACTTTTGGTGCCTTTTGAGATTATATACAAATGGTTGTGGGACTGTATTATAGACGACAATCTGTAACCAAATCTGGTGGTGCTAATGGTTGTGAATTTGTGAGTTCATATGCTTGTTTCGAACCAAACGAGAGAGGACAAAGCATTCTCAATTACATTTCTAGATTTCTGTTGGTTTCTTATAGAATCAAAAGATATGGAGTTAAAAAAGTTTTGTTTGTTTATTTATTTGTGTGAACTACGAAAATATTGTCTATTTCTGAACCTCTTTGATGTTTTTTGTTGTCAAAAAATCTAGTTGTTGGCTTTAGAAGCCTAAACCCAGGCTAAAGTCATAAATGATAAATGAAAAGGAGTAAGGGGCTTTGGACCATGAACAAAACTACTCCAAAAGTTGTAAGAAAAACGAGTACAGAAGAATAGAAAATGAAAAAAGAATTTAACAGGTAGAGATTCTCTTCTTCACCAGTTACCAAGAATTGTCGAGAATATCATCAAACATCCTTTGTAATCAGGGATCTGCTGCTTGTTCCCTTTTAAATGAGAATCTTATACATCATATCTACCATATGATTTTCTTTATATTGTTTCGATGTCCGGTCAAAACCTTGTTTCCTATAAATTTTGATATTTAAGGGGCATGTATGCCATGAAGTTTTATTATTGTGAGCTTGTGATATAGACTGTCCAATGATGTTGTCGCTTTCAGGTGAGGCTTGTGAAAATGGTAAACGAGGCTACTGCAAATATTCCCGGGTGGGACACCTTAAGTTAATGAGAGAAGTGAAAAGCTTTTGCCCTTGCCCATATCTTCCTTATACTATCTACTCGCATAAGAGAGCTTCCCAGTAAGGACGGGTCGATAGCAATACTGTGAAACAGAAGTACAGATAAGAGTGTGAATGTCTTGGAAGAAGTCAAACAAGGATCCCTTGTTGTTGACATTGACAAACAAACCATGGAGGTTACCAAATTCTTTTGTACACTAGATTCTTTTTCCCCCTTTTTGTTCTTTTGGAAAACATTCACTTAAGGGAGCTTATAGGAAGTTTTATAAGTAAATTTTACTTATAGTATAAAAGCCTAGAGTCTACTCTCTACATATATGTATGGCTATTTATTTACCACATTTTTTTTCTCATTTATCTCCTTCATATTTAGATTTCATCTTATTATTATGGGTGTTCATTTGGGGCCTTAGAAGATGATCATGTGGTGAGGAAAGGCCTCATCTGAACAATCTGTTCTTCATCAACGCCCATCCTCCTAGCATAAAGTCCTGCCAAAAAGAAACGTTTCGCTGCGTCTTCCATGTAATCTTTACCATCCTTGACAGCCATTTATTTCCCAATCTTTTCCGGATAACTTGTCAGTATGTTGTCTCCTTTCAGAACTGCTGCAAGCTGCATTAGCTCCTGCTGAAACTCTGAAAGCTTGGCCTCTCCTTTCCTGATCTTCACAGGGGTCGGTAGTTTCTCTGCTCAAAGTTTCAGCCATTAGAATCATTTTCTTTTTTTTTTTTTTCAAAAAAGGTTATTTGATTTTAGGGATGTGCTCCGTACGACTACCCATAATATGCTGTCCACACGCGGCACTCAGTGATTATAAATAATGGTGTTAGATACCCTTGGTGCTCTTTTTTATTTCTTTTAAAAACTGCCCCTCGGTATTTGATCAAAGGATTATTAACAAATCCGTCCCTTATTGAAAAATTAGAAAAATTCCCCATTTGTTATTAAAAAATAATTACCTTTTCATAAATCTCATATTTAAGGATTAAAAGAATGAATAAAATTCATATCTATAAAGTAAATGTTATGTTTGTTGACTAAAATAATGGTAAATTTATATTTTATCCAACTGTTTTCTTGATTATGAGTAAACGTCGCCATTCATCAAAAACAAAAAGAAAATGAAAACTGAGTTGTACTGCAGTATCTAAATGGATTTTAGACCTCGTCAGTTCGTAACTTATTGGTAGAGCAATGCTATTTTGCGCCATGTCCTTAATCAGAACTCAAAATTGATAATCACTATTTGATTACTTGTCTCTTTTTTTTAATGACAAGATGATCGTACAATTTTGTCATGAGGTAACACGTGAGGATGACCCGACTAATACTTTTCCAAGTCTAAGTCATATTTTGTCATCTTCTGCTAAATATTAATTTTTGTTACTATTATTTATTGCTTGAGCTTTGATTACTGGGCAATCGGTTCTGAGTTCTGTTCTCTTTTGAAGAATCCCCTCAAATGTTCCCGCCCATTCATCCCTCTTGGCCAGGAATGGAAAGGAGAGGTTGAAGAGTTTCTTAACCGTAGCCGGGATTGAATGAGTGTTCGAACTCCGATGTCGGAAATGGTGATCACTTGGTCCATGGATAACTGCATGAGATCAACTATGGTGATTTAAGGAATGTTGTTTTTCAGGAGAAAAAAAAGGTAAATGTTCAAAAAAATTCAAATTTTACCAGGTGAGTTTGGTTATTTTCTTTATCGACAATAAATATGGCCATTTATTAGAATAAGAGAAAATGAAATGAACTATTTTTGCTACAATTTTATCAACTAAGTATATTCTTGCAAACTAATCAATTTATATATTTAGACACAATACAAAAAATCCATAAGCTAAATCTAGATATTTTATCCGAATTTCACAATATATGTTAAGATATACAAAAATATCAAGCTAAATCCAATTGCTTTCAAGTTTCATTCGAACTTCTTGCTTTTTGGTACAAGTTCTTGACATTTACATACATGCTTTTGTGCCACTATATGTATATAGAGTCTTCTTTTTATCTTCTCACCCAAGTTTTTATGCCTTGGCGGTGTCCATAATTTGTACTTGGCATATAATTAAGGATCTCAACAAACTCATTAACGTCAGCTCAATCCAGAATTTTGAAGTGAAAAAAGCAAAGCGCAACCAACAAAATGCTAACGTGCCCAATAATCATCTCATTCACTCCACTATTCATCATCAAATAAGGTGTTGGTTAAGAAAAGTGACAAAGATGGACTTGTTTTTCATGCCCTCCATTTATCCAAGTTGTGGGTAAGCTTGACAATCAACTAAAAGCGCCAACAACATTTAACCTTCACAAAAGGGCAGAAAGCCAACAAAATATAAAGATGGCCCTCAACAATATTGGAATATAAGGGATCTCACAAATATGTAAAAATTTTTCAAAAAAAAAAAAAAGCAGTGTGAAATAAGAAGCGGCCCTGTGACGTAAGCTTATAAACTGAAAGCAAAACCACCAAACGTGATTTGCCTAAGATACTTTTTAAGCTTTTGGTTGTGACCTGTGACCTGTGACCTGTGACTTCTGACTTGTGACTTGTGAGTGAGTGAATATGAAGGTGAAATAGAATGCCAAGAAAATAAGGTTATGAAAAATGTTTTTCGCCTCTGCAGGATTAAAACTTTTTCTCCTAAAACTGTGGGCTATAGTTTAACATATGATGTATTTTTTAAATTAGATGTTATTGTTTTATTAATAGTTAAATTATAACCCTAATTAATTAAATAGAATTGCTCGTTGAAAAAAAATCTTGATTATATGGTTCTCAATCAAACTTTCTGACCAACACCGGCTACATGTTGCTATTATTTGAAAATGACGGCTAGATGTCCGCTCTAGCATGTGTAAAAATATCATATACTATTATGCCTTGCCTTAACTTCAAGCAAGCCTATATCATTTCAAGATAATCCAATAAGATTGTGTGGGAATGCAAATGGTTCCATTATAGGAAAATGACCGGCAAGATAAATTGTTTATTTTATTTAACAAAAAATGGTTGTTTAATATGCTAGCAAAAATTAGCTGTACTACCTCGTATTTAACAGGTCATGTAATTTTTATTTTCATGGTGGGGTTACTCTAAGGGCATATTTAATAAATCGTATTATATTATATTGTATTGTATAATATATAAAAAAATATAATATAATACGGTGTGTTAAATAAGTCCTAAAAGTTTTGATTATTTCTGATCTTTAGATTTGCATAAAATAATTGTTTTTCCTATCACAAAAGTTCTCATAACATCCATCTATAATAACAGGACAAAAACACCATCAAAGACACGTCCAAAAATATGAGTAGTCCTAGTTGACAAAAAAAATAAAAATAAATGAAAAAGTAATAATTTTGAATTTAGGATTGAAGAACTTACTCACAAGTACACTTCTCTATCCATGGCGAGGCCATAATAGTAGGAACCCTAACTCCCAACCGATGGAACCGAAAAGATAACTGCCCGGGCCCCACAATGCTGTCCGGGCTGCGGACACCGCGTACCGGCATGGGAACGTGGTCGTAGAACCCGCCATGCTCGTCATAGGTGATGATGAGCAAGGTCTGGTTCCACTGCAGGCTGGTCCTCAGCGTCTCGTACACCTCCTTCACGAACATCTGCCCTTGGTACACATCATGCGAAGGGTGATCATCATTTGCGGGTGCAATCTTGGTGTCCATGTACTGCTGCTCCACCACAGCGTAGCCCTGGAGCTTCCCTTGCGTGCATGGCTCTTGAACGACAGGTCGTAGGGGTTGCCCCAGTACTTGAGCTTTCTTAGGTTTATGTAGAAGAGTGTGACCGGGATGTTCTGGTGGTAAATTCCAAAGGGTATTCCGGCGTCAGCGAGGTTCTCGAAGATGGTTCTCTGCGGGTAGCCCTTTGCGAGGAGGGCTGGGATGTTGCTCGTTGCACCGGTGGAGGTTCCCGAGTGGACGAAGAGGCGGTTCGGCTGCGTCGAAGACGGCACCGACGCGAACCACCTGAGTACATGTAGAGTGGCGGAGGACTAATTAATTAGTGGCTAATGAGGGGGGTTTTGCTGATAAAAATAAAGTTTTAGGCTTTATCTATAGGTTCTCAATTTGTGAACTCTTAGTCTTCTTTAGCCTTTGTCATTGTATTTCTTCTATTTTTCTTAATTTTTTTTTTCTCATTTCTGATCATAGAAGGTTATTTAGTGGATATGTACATTTATTTTTGGGTAAATCCAGATATATATACATATATATCTTTATTTTTTAGATAAATGTATATCATTATTTAATATCTATCAAATACATTAAGATTCAAAAATAATTATTAATTGAAAAAAGGTTCTAGGCATACTCATATATATTAGTACTGGTCACTAAAATAAAATAATCTCATAGCCTTATCATTTTAATTGTTTTCTTGTGTGATACTTTGAAGTTATTAGATGTTTATAGGTAATAATTATTTAACGATACCTCCGGGCGGAGAGGAGGGTCGCCACTTCTCGTTCGTTCGTGCATAGGATGACAGGCCAGTTCGGCAAGTCAAACTTTCAAACAGCAGGCTGAACATCGACAGTCTGATTAGAGACACTGGCAGGCCGTCAGGAGCTTTGCAAGACAGAGCATCCAAATCACCCAGTTCGATAGGCTGATGTTGGGTATTCGACAACCCGAACTTGGACCGTCGGCAAGCCGATTTGCCTTGCCTAAAAACTATAAAGGAAAACACTCAAATCTTAACTCTTTAGTGTGAAAATATCATAACATTGGCAGCAGAATATTAAGATTACAATTCTCACTACTACAGATGGCAGATTTCACGATGGTTTAAAGCCGTCGTGGAACAGCAAAATTGGCACGAAGAGGGGGTCGTGGGTGTGCATCTTTCATGACGGTTTCTATAAAAACTGTCATGGAAAGTGAATCTTGACGGTTTTTATAAAAACCATCATGGAAGCTTGACCTTCCACGACGGTTTCCATAGAAACAGTTGTGGAAGCTTGACATAGAAACTGTCGTGGAAGCTTGACCTTAGAAACCATCGTGGAAGATCAAGCTTCCATGATGGTTTTTCCCAAAAAGGGTCATTAAAGCATGACCTTTCACGATGTTTTCCTATAAAACTATCATGAAAGCTTATGCTTCCACGATAGTTTTATAAAAACTGTCGTGGAAAATTGGTTTTGTTAAAAAAAAAATTTTCCAAAAATTTTTTATTTTCCATGGGATGCCTAGTCCCATATTTTTCATTACAACAAGGCCTTGATTGCATATAAAAATTGATGTATATTGAAATTATATGGCATTTACAAGATCATTTACATTTGAGCTATTTTGAGCTATTGTTTATCTACTATCTTTATCTATCTATCTAAATATTATATACCTATTTACAAATTGTACTAGCTCTAATCTAACTTCATGTATATCTATAAGTATATAAAAATATTTTCTTCCTAGAGCTTGTATACCACTTGTAATTATATCTCGCATGAAACGTAGAATAAAAAAACCACATTCTATGTTTCCTTGTTGTCTTGGGCACTTATGTTTAGAATATAGTGTTTCGTTTGGTCGGTTTATGACGCCGTTTCCAGCTTGAAGCTTCTAATCATTATGCCCCCTAACAATGTGTCATGTTTAAATGAATTAATAGATGATACAATTATGTGGGACTCAAAACAGTTAATTTTATAAGGGAAAATTAATGCTTACAATCTCGTGACTAATACGAAATCCTCACGTGGTGGGTGTCCGAGGGGATTAAACAAATTTCAATTACATAATTTCACATATTCACAATATTCACATATTTTACATATTCACAAGTTTACAATTTCACGAACACAATTTCACATATTTACATAATTTCACATATTCACAAGTTCACAATTTCAATTACACAATTTCACATATTCACAAGTTTACAATTTCAATTACACAATTTCACATATTCACATAATTGCACATATTATACATATTCACATAATTTTACATATTACACATATTCACAATTTTACAATTTCAATTACACAATTTTACATATTATCCATATTCATATATACATAATTTCATATATTCATATAATTTCACATATTCACAAAACAAATAAAATTTGTGGGGGCGAGGTGGAGGGTGGGGTGGAGTAGGGGGTGGGTGGGGAGAGGGTTGGGGGCACGTGGGGAAAGGGTGGGGTGAGGGGGGGGGGGGGGGGGGGGGGGGGGTGGGGAGGGTGGGGAGGGTGGGGGAGGAGGGGGGCAGTGGGGAAGGGGAAGAGGAGAGAAAGAGGGAAGGGGAGGGGGGGAGGGGGAAAAGGAGAGAGAGAGGAAGGGGGAGCTTACCGGCGGCGAGGAGGCGACAGCAACGAAGAGAGATCTTAAGAGAAAGAGAGAGAAAGGGGGCACTTTTAGAGAGAGAGGGAGGCGGATTCAAAATGGGGAGGTGGGCACGCATCTCAAAATTTTTAAGGGGATTCAAAATGGGGAGGTGGGCGCTGTTTCAAAATTTGAGCTTCCACGATTGTTTATAAATAAACCATCATGGAAGCTTTTTTACAGCATTAAAAATGCTGTAAAAAAGATAGCAGCTTTCGTGACGGTTTATTTATAAACCATCGTGGAAGCTATTTTACACCATTTTAATGCTTTAGAAAGACAGCAGTTTCCACGACGGTTATAGATAAACCGTCGTGGAAGCTATTTTATAGCATTAGAAATGTTGTAAAAAAGACAACAGCCTTCCACGACAGTTTATTTATGAACCGTCATGGAAGCTATTTTATAGCATTAAAATGCTGTAGAAAGATAAAGACGGTTTATAAATAAACCCTTATGGAAGCTATTGTACAGCATTATAAATGCTATTAAACAGCAGCCTTCGACGACCGTTTATAAATAAACTATCATGGAACCTTCCATGACTTTTGGCAAAAATCAAGAACTCTTCCACACCATTCACATACTCGCTAAACAATCAAAAATTCTACATCCATTTTACAAGTCCTAAATCAAAATAATAAATAGCAAATATTTAATTAAAATTAATTTCACAAATTGTATACATACCCACCTATGTATACTTTAATCATAAAACAAAAACATTACCCATCGTTAAACAAATTACACATACCCATTATAAAACAAATAAATCATACCCATGATTTACAATACAATAATCATAGAATAAACAACAAAATCAACAACTATTTATCAATTTTGGATTAATTGTATAACAAAATCAACAACAATTTATCAATTTCTAACAAAAACTTACAATTTGGAATGAGATTAAGAAGTGTGGGGGCGGAGAGGGGCGGTGGCAGCTGATTTGGAGGGGTCTGTGTTTGTATTTGAGAATTGAGTTTTTGAATTATGTATGATTGTTAAAGTGAGAAAAATGTGTCTAAAGGGAGCTACCACGATAGTTTTTTAAAAAACCGTAGTGGTAGTTAAGGCATACTATGATGGTCTTTTAAAAAACCGTCGTGGTAGCTTGGTGGCTATTCCACGACGGTTTTCATCTTCACGAGCATAACTTGCCACGTTTTTTTCCTTTACCACGATGGTTTTTGAGAAACGGTCGTTAAACGAAGGTCGTATAATCAAAAATTTGTTGTAGTATCTTATACAAAAGCTAGAAAATCCATAAAATGTCTTAGACCTCAATTCTTAGCTCTCTAATCACATCAAAGAAATAATATTGCATCTTGTTGTAATCCCATCTTCTTATTAATACACATAAGTTTTATTAGTTTAATTGTCCACTCATATTCATTAAGTTTTTACCTATTCACCACAAGTAATTGTTTTAATAAGTTAGTGGACATTGTCCAATGTGGCACCACTACCTATGTTATATGTTGGTTTGATGTTGCTAATGGATAGCAATCTCTATAGTTGCCGTGCAAGGATTTGAAGAGGGAAAGTGTTGCACTAATTAATGTTATAAGATTTTAATGTATTGTGTATTGATATAGGTAGTGAACATCAAGTCTTGCTGTGTATGCTTATTGTTTGGTGAGGTATGATTTATATTGTATATTATTATAATGTGATCAATTGGTATGATTAAGGAAGTGGGCAACAAATGCAACTTGTTGCCGTGTATGCCTCTTGATGGGTGTGTGGTGCTCTAAGCACTTAAGCAGTCAATGATGATTGACATATTCATGTATGCCACTCATCTTAGTTTATTCATCCACTAAGTCTCTACTTATTCATTTCTTAATTTCGTTAAGGAGTCTGAGTAAGACTCCTCTTTCCTCCTCTATATATGTATTAGAGATAAAAGAAAGAAAGAAAGAAGTTATGACATGATGATTATGAGAGGCATAAGAAATGAGATGATGAACTGAGAGAGTGAGATTTAGGAAATGATGAAATGAACTTTGAGAAAAGTAAGGACACAACAAGAGAAAAAAAAGATAGATATGTATAAGGAGAATATAGAAGAGAACCGTGAAGAGTTTCAATAGATCTTTCCTCAGAATGTGAAGAGTAATATTATGTGATGCATGGATGAAAGGAAGATGATATATAGAACATAAGTTGATCATGATTAAACGGATTGTATAAGTATACCCTCTATTGCATCACTTGAATAGTAGTATGTTTTAAAGCATGTTTTTAAAGTTATGTATGTTGATACGATGAATATGTTCAATGATTTTTTATAATTTTTCATGAGTATGATGTGAACTCTCTTGTTGTCATAAACCATCCATGTTATTCATGTTATGTTAGTCAAATCCTTGAGGAAGCAAGTTCCAAGATTGGGACCATCTATGCATGTACGTCATGGGTTCTAACGGTGCGAGATTAATGTTATACTACAGGCCCTAAAAGTAATGTTTATGAAAAGTATTTTTATGTGGAACTACCGTATGGTTTACTTACTAAGCTTTGTGCTTATATAGTTCTCAGGATGTAGGTGAGCTTCCATGTAAAGATTTAGATGACTGAGTAAGAATGGTTCAAGGCCCATGACGAGTCTAAGATGCAATATTATTTCTTTGATGTGACTAGAGAGCTAAGAATTGATGTCTAAGACATTTTATGGATTTTCTAGCTTTTGTATAAGAATTGTAATCTTAATATTCTGCTACCAATGTTATGATATTTCCACACTAAAGAGTTAAGATTTGATTGTTTTCCTTTATAGTTTTTAGGCAAGGGAGATTAGCCTACCGACGGTCCAAGTCCGGGCTGCAGAATACCATACATCGGCCTATCGAATTGTGTGATTTGGATGCCCTGTCTTGTAGAGCTCCTGACGGCCTGTCGGTGTCTCTAATTAGACTACCTGTGTTCGGCCTACCGAACTGGCCTGTCACCCTATGCATGAACGAACCAAAAGTGGCGCCCCTCCTCTCTGCCCTGAGATATCGTTAAATAATTATTACCTATAAACATCTAATAACTTCAAAGTATTACGCAAGAAAACAATTAAAATGATAAGGCTAAGAGATTATTTTATTTTAGTGACCAGTACTAATATATATGACGTATGCCTAGAACCTTTTTACAATTGATAATTATTTTTGAATCTTAATTTATTTGATAGATATTAAATAATGATACACATTTATCTAAAAAATAAAGATATATGTATATATATCTAGATTTATCCAAAAATAAATGTACATATCCACTTAATAAACTTCTATGAACAAAAATGAGAAAAAAATTAAGAAAAATAGAAGAAATACAATGACAAAGTGTAACACCCCAATTTTTGATTCAGTGTAATTAGTGTGAAAATGGTGAATTAGTATGCCATAATGTAAGTTTGAACTTAATTTAACCATTTCGTAGGGCTCGCTTGGTTCGTGTATTTGAATAGAATATTTGAATGAAGATTTAAATTTTTGTGAGAGAAAATACTGTAGCAAAATGATTCAAACTGTGATTTGAACCATGAAACAAACGGGCCCGTAATATTTCCCAATTATTATTACTTTTAATTATTTTTAATTACTCCTTATTTTTTTATTTGTTATTTTGAATTTTTGAAACAAAACAATTTGTCAAATATCTAATATGCCCCTTTTGGAAAACCATGTGTTGGAACATGATTTTCACTCTACAAAACCACATTTTTCTCTATTTAAACCTCTCTCCCTCCCTTTCTCTCACTCTCTCTCAGCATACTCTCTCTCTGCATTTCTTTCCCTCTCTCCCTTTTCTCTTTGATTCAAACATTCTTAGCTAGATTGGATATCAAGGAACATGATTAAGCTTCTGTAAACTCGTTTTAAAGCCTCGATTCGAGGTAAATCCTTTTATTTTCAAATTTTCAAATTTTGCTCAAACTTTTCTAAATTTCTTTGAAATGTTGTGAATCAAGTTTAACGAGCTTAGAAAACTTTAAACATTAGTTAGTAGAACTCATAACATCTAGAATCTAGATTTGGTTTGATGAAAAATGGATTTAAATCAAATTTTTCTATTTTTCTTCATTTTTCTCATTTTTGATTTCTTTAAAAATCTCTATGCAAATATTGTTTAAATGTGTTTAAAAGTGTTTTAGTATGTTTTTCTATCATATATGAATGTTTTCTATCCTTGAGAATTGAGAAAACAGGTTAGAAATGAAGATTTGAGCTCAGAAGACTGAAGCTCGAATCTGAAACTTTCTAGATTTTTCCAGTTTGGCAGGCCGGACTCATCCCTTCGGTAGACCGAACCTGGGAAAGTTTGGTAGGCCAGTCCTGCCTGGTTGGTAGGCCGAACTATATTATTTGGTAGGTTGGACCAGAGAATTCAACAGGCCCACCAGCCATAAGCAAAATGGTTGTTTTACACCCGTTTTTACTATTTTAAACCCAGATGAGAAGTTAAACTTTATAGTATGATTTTACAGACATAAATGGCACACTAGGACACCATGAGATAACTTAATAGTGTAGCATATCTTAAGCTAGATACTGATGAACTTAGTTTACATTTAAGGGCATTTATGATTCCGTGAAGCTAACGTATAGTAGGTCGGGACTACGGTGCTGAGTCACGATGCAGGATATCGAGGTAGGACTTCTACGCTTTTCTTGGTTGCCAGGTTTTTAATGATTTTGGCCTCAAAGGATTCTTTCAAAATGTTTTCAATAATTGACAAAATGTTTTAAATGTCTTCAAAAAGGGGCTTTTGGCCACAAAATGATCCCTTTCAAAATGATTTCCTTCAAAGTGATTTCCTACAAAATGATTTCTTTTAAAATAGATTTTAAGGAACGGTATAGATAAACTTCTTAACAATTTTCATTATTTGTCAAGAAACAAATGATCACAATGAATTGAATAGTGAATGTAATTGAGAATACTCAGTAACATAGGATTTAAAAAATAATAAATACACATAAGGGCATGATGCCATAATCAGAGATCAGGTCGTGTGAAGTACAACCTTGGGGCTAGGTCCCGAAACCCAGCTAGGCCACTACGGTGGTGATACTTATGGTTTGCCCAAGAAGGGCAATAAGATTATTTTTGGACAAACTGATTTTGGTAAAAATAATTTAGATGAATTTATTTATTTAAATTTTGTTTTCTAAATATTTTTCACGAATGATAAATTTTATATTCAAATTATATGTTTTCAAAATTTAGTCCTACTGAGCTTTCTACTCACATTTCTTTATTTGTTTTAAAACCTTTCCCCTAGGTAAATTACAGCTTAGGACTGACAAGGAAACCACTGGGCAACAAGTGAGTCATAGGAATAATGCTTAAGTTGTTTTCTTATTTTAATCAAGGCATGTATGGTACACGCCCCAAAATGATGTTTATTCTTTGTAATAATAAACGACGGACGTATATAGTATAGAAATATTGTCGTATCCATAGGGAGGTGAAAATTTGTAACTCGAGAGATTGTTAAAAATAAACGGTCAAAGAAGCAAGCAATTTTTGAAAGCAAAGAAATATTTTTGTGATTTTTCTTTTTACTCAAAATTTAAAGCATAAAATTAAAATGGTGAACCTTTGAGAATCTCTTGTATGTTTTGCAACTGATATGGAATTTTAACTCTAAATAATAATTATCTAAAGTATTTGATTTATTATATCTTTTCTCATTAATTGCGAGCACTTTTTACTAATTATATAGGTCAACCTAAAGCGACAATATAGCAAGCCATAATGCAGTAAGGGTATTCCTATAAAAATTAGCAAAATAATCATCTGTCACTAATGATTTGGTGCACTAATTATGAAAATTATAACCGCTATCACTCAATTATAATTAACATAAATTTAAGATAGAAAAGATAATACAAATCAAAATTAATATATTTTTATGGAATAAATTATTGCGTTGATTTCGGCAGCACCTCGACTTATTAAATGGCTTAAGAATACACTATGCCATTCTTTGTCTACAATAAATCAAGAATTACCAAGCATTTACTGTGCCAGTCTATGTCTATAATGCAGCAGAAACTCAACTTAATAAATGAGCATGACTTTAGTATTATTAATATTAATTATGCAACACAATTAAATTACATAAAGAAAGCATGACTGAATTTATGTAAAAATTGACAGCATAACAATAGTAATAATAATTATTGAAAACATAAAGATATAATTTATTCCACAAAAATATAAGCGTTACCACACAGATATAGAGTTAAAACCCATACCAGAGTACTACGCATACAAGATCATCTCTCTGCCTCACCAGACTCTCTACACTAATTTAAGCATTATTTTATTATTATTATTTTTTACCTAAAAGAGTTACTGCTGAGTCTAACTCAGCAGCAAGAAAAAGAAGGAAAAGGGCCAAAGGCCCGAAGGAGGTTATTGAACTGAGGCAAATAGCTTAGTATTTATAGGCCTTAATAATCACTATTGAGAGATTCTCTCAATTATTTATACTGTTTAAGCGTTGAAATTTCTTTCTTCTTCGCGCTGCAGCCGGCCCCTCTCGCACTGAGAAACACGAGATTTCTAAAAATTTTCTTCCTTCTTTCACGCTGATCCGCGCTCAAGAGTGTGCAGATTTTCTTTGTAATCCCGTGTGACGCGACAACTGGCAGTACTAAAACAGACTAATCGTGACCGTTAATCACCAGATCCAACGGTTCCAAATACGCTCAAGAAAGGGCCCAGGTGGGACCAGTAAAACTGAGATTCGAGGCTGTTAGATTGGTCTTCGTCAGCTGATCGAACGGCTAGAAAGATGGATGCATATAGAGTTGACCGCACAAGATCCAACGCGGCCTGAGATGCTCCTCTGACGCGTCTGCAACATGTCGACGCGTGTGATGCACGCACCAATCAAAAAATGCCACGTGGACAGTACTACGAGATTCCGCTGACGCACGGGATGACGCGTTGACACGCATCTCTTCCTCGGACGGTTGAGATTGATTTGGCAGTTGATCCTACGGTCCTCATGATGCCACGTGTCCCATTAATTTCAAATTCGAATTTTGTTTATCTTCTTGATGCATTTGATGTCCGATTTTATCCGTTTTGGTGTCGTTTGACTCTGTTTTTCCTCCAGATTTCAAATCTAAAAATCACAAACATACTAAAATAAATTATTTTACAAACATAATATTTACAAAAATATTAAAAATATTTATTTTATATTAAAACACACAAAAATAAATGAAAACTCCTAAAATTTCCAGTCTCTTACGGTTTGGCACAGATATAATTTTTATGACTTGGAAATATTTTTAGAAATTACTAAAAATATAATAAAACATATTTACAAACTTAAAACATACTATCAAACACTCTAAAACTTAAAATAAAATAACCGCATTACTTTTACGGCTTTGACTATTTACAGACTAGACACTTATTTAACACACCAAAATGATTCTAAAAATTACTAAAAATTCTATTAAACATAAAAACACTCTAAAAACACATTTTTAAACATATTTACACACTAAGACATGAAAATACTTATTAACACAAAATTGCTATTAATTAGAGAATTTAATGAGAAATAAAAGCGTAAATAAATGATTTAAGCCTTAGAAAATGTACACTTTTACAGTCTCATCAATGTACTATTTAAATTTTATCTCTCGTATTGGACTGTGATTATAATATTTTATTGTCGATATCGTGTGTGCGCTCTAATGTGGGTTCCATGGGGCCCTACTCATAATTATTTGTCTTTAATATTTTATTTCGTGATTAACTATTTCAAAATAACGATAATTGTTTTTAAGAAGTTTTTCAAACCGTCACGTTTTTCAAAATACCCTAAAACATGTAATTGGTAATTTTAATAAAAAACCTGCTTTAATAAACTTAATTAATCCTCCAAGTCTCCACCCGTACTTCAAAGCGTGATAGAATGGTATCAGAGTTTAAGGTTATGAACCTTGGAAATTGTGCACAAGTACGACAATGAAAAACCTCTGGCAGTCTAATTTTGTTTAGAAAAACCAAAAGAATGGCACCTGGGCGTCATCCATCCATGGCTGACATAGATTCTACAAATAAGGGAAGCATGGTAGAGGCTACATTTGGCACTTTACGATCGATGACAACAAGGGCTAGACCTAGAGGTCCTGAGGCAGGTGGCCGACATGAGTGCTCTAGGGAACTCAACATGCATCTATCCTAGCTTTTGATGGAAATGGGGGTCCACAGGTGGCTAAATGTCGGTTAGACTCAGTAGTATATGTGGTGAAATTCGCGACTTATAAGTTGGCAGGTAGTGCTGACACCTAGTAAGGCAAGCAAAGCATCTAGAGAATGATAGGAATATCGGCCGAAAAAGATTTGAGGAATTGTTCTATGAGCATTGATTTCCACAGGGATACAAAGATTAAAATATCGTCAAATTCTACCGGATGGGATAAGGGTGACATGACAGTTCGAGAACACGAGGTAAAGTTTGATGAGTTGGCCAAGTTTGCTCTATTCACCAATGATTCTAAATGTGAAAAGTGTATCAAGTTCTAGGAAGGGTTTAAGATATCCATTTGACGGCAACTGATGGCCTTGCAACTTTGGAGTTTGGGCAAGTTAGAGTCGTCAGCTTTATCGATGGGAGGAGATTATGCTTTCTACTATAAGGATAGGGTAAGAACTTCAAGAAGACCCTAGCGAAGTAATAGGAGAGGTAGTGATCGCTAAGCTCAGGTATAGAATCAGTATGGTAGTGTAGAAGTGGGAGTAGCAGCTCATCCAACAGCAGACAAAGCAACCCTTGCCATTTCTGCCAGCAGTCAGGAAACATCAGGAGGAATTGTTCAATAAGGAATGCTCGACAAGGATCTCAGACCAGAGAGAGTGCAAGCTATCAACCCCAACCTCAGTCCTTACCTCTACCTCAACAACTCATTCAGCTTCAGCTTCATCAGTTTTCTTTGCTACAGTATCGGCTGATGAACCCAAGACGTAGTAGTACTAGCAGGTTCCAGTTCAAGTTCATGCCATAACTTCAAGAAGTTTGATTACTTAGACCAGCAACATGACAGTCGATGGCACGGTTCCAATTTCTTAGTCCTTAGTTTTGGTTTTCTTTGATATTGGTGCCATTTATTCTCTCGTTACGAGTTCATTTGTGCATATCTTAGAATTTGGAATAGAGGAAGTTAATGAACCCTTGGTAAATACCTGACCCTGGGGTGGGTGCGTGTGTGAATTATATATATATAAACCTTGTAAGATAATGATTGGGGATGAGACTTTGGGAAATACTTTGATTATGATCCCCATGAGTGCTTATAATTGATCTTAGGGATGGACGGGTTGTCCAGGTAAGGTGCAACTATAGATTGTCACATTAGAGGGGTAACTCTAGTGATTAACAGGGGACGACAATCGTTTATCCAGGGTGGTAAAGATCGAGTAATGAGTGAATGACTTATGAAAATATGTCTAGGTGGACAAAGAAACTTAGCATGCTTTATATATTTCTTTAGGATCTAGGGGAAGGAGTCTAATGCCACAAGAAGAAATACAGCAACATCGGTCGCTAACGAGTTCAATGGTGTCTTTCTGACGAGTTACCTGGATTAGCATTGCATCGGAAGATTGAGTTTGGTATCGAGTCATACCTGGGGATCGCTCCAATTTTTGTAGCATTGCATCGATTGTCACTGGCAGAAATAAAAGAAATGAGGAAACAGCCACAGGAACCTATGGATATAGGATACACTCAGGGTAGTGTGGAATGTGCCTGTTTCGTTCACCAAGATACATGATGGTGCGCTTAGGTTGTGCATTGATCATCTACAGTTGAATCGGGTCACTGTAAAGAATAAGTATCCATTGCTTAGGATCGGTGGGTTGTTTGGCGGGTTAGGAGACTCCCGACATTTCTTGAGGATAGATTTGCGATTTGAAAAGCACCATCCACATGCCAAAGAGGATAAGTTTCTAGGGCATATCATCTCTAAGGAGGGTATCTCAATGGATTTGTCTTAGGTAGAGACTATAGTATGGTGAGAACGACCAAAGGATGTGGCTAAGGTTTGCAGCCTTTTAGGACTTGCCGAGTACTACAGGAAGTTCATGAAAGATTTCTCGAAGATAACGGCTCTATTGATGTAGATGATCAGGAAAAGTGTTAGGTTTGAATGGGATGAGGAATATGGATGCGCTTTCCAAGGGTTAAGGAATCGGTTAACTATCGCTTCTGTATTAACTATACCAAGTAGTGACGGGCTTTATGAGGTCTACATTGGTGCAGCAGGACGAGGATCCGAATGTGTGTTGATGCAGCATGGACGAGTTATGACTTATAGATTGTGACAGTCAAGGTTTCGCGACAGGATTACCCTACACATGATTTAGAGCTCACCACAGTGATTCACGCTTTGGAGATCTAGAGATGCTACTTGAATAGGGCAATATTTCAGGTTTTCTTTGGTCACAAGAGCTTAAGGTATTTGTTCACTTAAGGTATTTGAATTTGAGGCAATGAAGATAGATGGAATATATGGAGGACCAGGATTTCTCGTTGTAGTATCATCCGGGTGAGGCCAACATGGTTAAGACGTATTCAGCAGGAAGTCTTCAAGGATCCATGCGCATCTAGCATCACAGGATTAGAGGAAAGATGCTACCATGAACGAACATGGGCTATAGCACCATGAAGACTTCGACCAGGTATCGACGTAACGTGTGGGATTGACTCCAGTGTTTAAACAGATGATGAAGTAGAATCAGTGGCGAGACTAGCATTTTCAGGGAATGTGGACGTGAATACAAAACGGGGAGCAGTTTAAAGAATGAAGGATTCTTGCAGGTGGGTTGTTGCAATCTCAGGAGACATTTTGCAGTGTCTGCGATCGAGGGAGTGGCGAAGGCTTTGACGGACGAAGCTCTCAAGTCTCAGTTTATTATTCATCCAAAGAGCACGAAGATGTATTGCGATTTGCAGTGGCAGGGCTAGTGGTGAAGTAAGAAAAAAGGTGTTCGAGAGTTTGTGATTTGTCTCCAGGTAGCAATCGAGCATCAAGAACCCACTGATCAGTTTCAACTGCTTCCTATTCCAGGGTAGAAAAGAGAGCTTGTCACAATGGATTTCCTCATCGGGTTGTCGAGGACGGAGCAAAGGCACGATGTGATTTGGGTCATGGTTGACGAAATCGATGCATTTCATTTCCTACCTTTAGGTCGTCGTGTTCAAGATGAGTTCTTGGAAGAGTTTTCAGGAAGCTTTAGACACAGACTTGAATCTTAGCACAGCTTTTTCATCCTCAGACTGATAGGCAACCTGCAGAAGTTATTTAGATTCTTAGGGGCCTATTACGTACGCATGCATTGGATTTTGGCAGGAATTAGAAGAGATATTTGCATCTGGCAGAGTTGTGTACAACAACAGTTAACAAGTAAGCATTAGGATTGCACCGTTTGAAGCACCATGTGGATGACCATGTTGATCGCTAGTGATTTGGGGTGGACTGGAAGACAAGATCATTATTGGACTCAAAGAAACCAATGAGAGCAATAAAAAGTTTACTACAATTTGTGATCAGTTGAGAGCTGCTCAGAGTAAGCAGAAGAGTTTGGCAGATAGAAGACGTCGACCTCCAAAACTCGAGATGAGGGATTCCATTTTCTTAAAGGTTTCGCGGTGTAAGTGAGTTTCGTGTTTTGGTGTGAGCAGGGATTTTGCACCGAGGTGTGTCGAATCATTTGAGATTTTAAAGTGATAGCATATCGTCTTGATCTTCCTCCCAAACTCTCATCTTTATGTCGTGTTTCATATGTGTCGATGCTTTGGAATGTTCGCCCGAGCCAAGCAAAATTGTCTCAATTCATGGCGTGCAGATCCAGGAAGATGCGATCTATGAAGAAGTGCTGGTTTAGATTATCAATAGACAAGTGGTAGGACTATGATGCCGCGAAGTTCCGTTAGTGAAAGTGGTGTGGCAGCACCACATGGCTAATTAGGCAACCTGAGAATTAGAGTTGATTATGCAGGAGTTGTATCCACATTTATTTTGTTTTCAAGTTGGTTTCTGAATTTCGAGGATGAAATTTCTTTTAGGGGTGGAGAGCTGTAACACCCTGATTTTTTATTCAGTGTAATTAGTGTCAAAATAGTGAATTAGTGTGCCATAATGTAAGTTTGAACTTAATTTAACCATTTTGTAATATTCCCGAATTAGTATTACTTTTAATTATTTTTAATCACTCCTTATTATTTTTTATTTGTTATTTTGAATTTTTGAAATAAAACAATTTGTCAAATATCTAATATGCCCCTTTTGGAAAACCATGTGTTGGAAAATGATTTTCACTCTGCAAAACCACATTTTTCTCTATTTAAACCTCTCTCCCTCCCTTTCTCTCACTTTCTCTCAACATACTTTTTCTCCCTCTCTCTCTGTGTGTTTCTTTCCCTCTCTCCCTTTCTATTTGATTCAAAAATTTGTGAATCTAAGCTTTGATTCTTAGCTAGATTGAAGGTCAAGGAATGTGATTAAGCTTCCGCAAACTCACTTTAACGCCTCGATTCGAGGTAAATCCTTTTATTTTCAAATTTTGCTAAAAACTTTTTAAATTTCTTTGAAACATTGTGAATCAAGTTTAATAAGCTTAGAAAACTGTAAACCTTAGTTAGTAGAACTCATAACATCTAGAATCTAGGTTTGGTTTGATAAAAATAGATTTAAATCAAGTTTTTCTATTTTTCACGTTTTCGAATTTCTTTAAAAATCTCTATGCAAATCTTGTTTAAATGTGTTTAAAAGTGTTTTAGTATGTTTTTCTATCATATATGAATGTTTTCTATGCCTGAGAATTGAGAAAACAAGTTGGAAATGAAGACTTAAGCTCGGGAAGCCGAAGCTCGAATCTGGAACTTTCTAGATTTTTCTAGTTTGGCAAGCTAGATTCACAAGTCCTGTAGGCCGGACTCATCCCTTCGGCAGACTAAACCTGGGAAAAGTTCAGTGGGCTGGTCCTGCCTAGCCGGTAGGTTGAACTGTGTAGTTCAGTAAGCTGGACCAGGGAATTCTACAGGCCGACTAGCCATAGGAAAAATAGCTGTTTTACACCCGTTTTCACTATTTTAAACCCAGATTGAGAATTTAAACTTTATAGTATAATTTTACGGACAAAAATGGCACACTAGGACACCATGAGATAACTTAATAATGTAGCATATCTTAAGCTAGATACTGATGAACTTAGTTTACATTTAAGGTCATTCGTGGTTTCGTGGAGCTAACGTATAGTAGGTCGGGACTACAGTGTTAAATCACGATGTAGGATATCGAGGTAAGACTTCTACTATTTTCGTGGTAGCTAGGTATTTTAATGATTTTGGCCTCAAAGGATTCTTTCAAAATATTTTCAATAATTGACAAAATGTTTTAAATGTCTTCAAAAAGGGGCTTTTGGACACAAAATGATTTCTTTCAAAATGATTTCTTTTAAAACAGATTTTAAGGAACGGTTTAGATAAACTTATTAACAATTTTCATTATTTGTCAAGAAACAAATGATCATACTGAATCGAATAATGAATGTAATTAAGAATACTCGATAACATGAGATTTAAATAATAATAAATGCACATAAGGGGATGATACCATAATCAGAGATCGGGTCATGTAGTGTATGACATTGGGGGCAAGTCTGAAACCCAACTGGGCCACTACGGTGGTGATACTTACGGTTTGCCCAAGAAGGACAATAAGATTTTTTTTGGACAAATGATTTCAGTAAGAATAATTTAGATGAATTTATTTATTTAAATTTTATTTTCTAAATATTTTTCACGAATGATAAATTTTATATTCAAATTATGCGCTTTCAAAATTTAGTCATACTAAGCCTTCTGCTCACATTTTTTTTATTTGCTTTAAAACCTTTCCCTTAGGTGAATTGCATCTTAGGACCGACAAGGAGACCACTGGGAAACAAGTAAGTCGTAGGAATAATGCTTAGGTTATTTCCTTATTTTAATCAAGGCATGTACTATTTAAATTTTATCTCTCGTATTGGACTGTAATTGTAATATTTTATTATCGATACCGTGTGTGCACTCTAATGTGGGTCTAGTGGGGCCCGGCTCATGATTATTTGTCTTTAATATTTTATTTCATGATTAACTATTTCACAATAGCAATAATTGTTTTTAAGAAGTTTTTCAAACCGTCATGTTTTTCAAAATACGCTAAAACATTTAATTGGTAATTTTAATAAAAAATCTGCTTTAATAAACTTAATTAATCCTCCACATCCCCACCTGTACTTCAGGGCATGACACAAACGCTAAAGAAGACTAGAGTTCGCCAATTGAGAACCTATAGATAAAGCCTAAAACTTTATTTTTATCAGCAAAACCCCCCTCATTAGCCACTAATTAATTAGTCCTCTGCCACGTTACATGCACTCAAGTGGCAATACAACTTGTTTGCTCAAAACAATAAGCATACACGACAAGACTTGATGTTCACTACCTATATCAATACACAATACATTAATATATTATAACATTAATTAGTGCAGCACTTCTCCTCTTCAAATCCTTGCACGGAAACTATACTGATTGCTATCCATTAGCAACATCAAACCAACATATAACATAGGCTGTGGTGCCACATTAGACAATGCCCACTAACTTATTAAAACAATTACTTGTGGTGAATAAGTAAAAACTTAATTAATATAAGTGGACAATTAAACTAATAAAACTTATGTGTATTAATAAGAAGATGGGATTGTATTGCATCAATTAAAGTTATGTGTATTATTTCTTATCAAAGAAATAATATTGCATCATAAGCCTTCTTAAGTACTAAGAGCATTGCAACCCATCTTCTTTTTATAATACACGGCAATATGCAACTATGGGAGCTAGTTGCTCACTTCATCATCACACTAATATATTATACATAATAATATCTCATAATATAAAAATAATACCAAATGCTCTCAATGTTTTACACGGGTATACATAATGACCCCATATAACTATTCTTTCAAAGGTGGAGTGTACTATATGTGCTATTATATATTCTTATAGTGTATAAACCACTAATAATAAATGGACCATTACTAAAATAACTCCCGCATTATGCTTCTTAAGTGCTAAATGCACTCTTTCTTATTATAATGCCTTAGATATCATCATACACGGCAACTTAAAAGTAGTTCCCCAACTTCCTTCATGTTACCAAGATAGAACAAATTATAAGATAGGTAATAATACAACTCGTTTGCTCAAAACTACTATATGCACCATAACCCAACTGATTTACACGTATAAACTAATGATAAATATATATCCATGAAAATAAGCATACAATATCTATAATATAGAATATGACAACTCTATCAGGTGTATGCTTTTCAATAAGTAATTTGTCTGCCAGGCAACAAGTTATGGTTGCATTAACATATTTTTATAAGTTAATATGTATGTAATATGTAAACACATAAGTGGAGCGCAACACTTACTTGATAGCCACATGTCTAAGATTAGTCATTCTTTACTTAACCACACAACAATGCTAATTAATGAGAACCAACATCCATTGATATAAAATATGACATCTTCATTTAATAGTTGCCTGCCACTAACAAAATATTGACTAACAACATAATGATTATGCATTATGGGATTGTTGTGCTAAGTTAGTCTCTTCCCACTATCTTAAAAAAAAAAAAAAATTAACTTAGTAGATGAATAAAATAATTCAAAGTTGGCCCCATACTTACATGCACATCTACAACGTTAGTTTTTTGCCACTAATTCCCACTATCTTCATTCATCAAACCAATACAACTAACATTTATAATATCATATATGTAAGACACATAACACAAAATACAAATGATATTATAATCATTGTTGCACGGCAATCACTAGCCCAACACAAAAGCATATATATGTATATTAAGATATAACATGTATTAACATGCACACTTCCATATGTTTGATACATGGAAACCATGCTTTCATACATATATAATTATATGATTGTAAACTCACAATAATATACAACTTACTTGTGCATCATATACTATATAACATATTTAAATATTAAAGTATATGAATAATTCTTGTGCATGAGTGTATATTTAATACACTCATAATTCTTTCAATCATGCACACACGGCAACATTAATTAGCATTGTTGTATGGTTAAATGGAGAATGACTAATCTTAGACATGTGGCTACCAAGGTAAGTGTTGCACGCCACTTATGTATTTATAAATTACATACATATTAACTTATATAAATATGTTAATGCAACCATAACTTGTTGTTTGGCAGACAAATTACTTATTGAGAAGCATACACATGATAGAGTTGTCATATTCTATATTATAGATATTGTATGCTTATTTTCATGGATATATATTTGTCATTAGTTTATACATGTAAATTGGTTGGGTTATGGTGCATATAGCAATTTTGAGCAAACAAGTTGTAATGTTACCTATATTAAAATATGTTCTATCTTAACATGAAGGAAGTGGGGAACTACTTTTAAGTTGCCATGTATGATAATATCTAAGGCATCATAATAAGGAATAGTGCATTTAGCACTTAGAAAGCATAGCGCGGGAGTTATTTTTGTAATGGTCCATTTATTATTAGTGGTTTATACACTATAAGAATATATATAATGGCAATTGTTCAGTATAGTACTTTGGCACTCCACTTTTGGAAGAATAGTTATATGGGATTATTATGTATACCCTTATAAACCATTAAGAGCATTTGATATCATTTTTATATTATGAGTTATTATTATGTATAATATATTAATGTGATGATGAAGTGAGCAACTAGCTCCCATGGTTGCATATTGCCGTGTATTATAAAGAGAAGAGATTGTAGTGCTCTTAGCACTTAAGAAGGCTTATGATCAGTTTTATTAGTTTAATTGTCCTCTCATATTAATTAAGTTTTTACCTATTCACCACAAGTAATTGTTTTAATAAGTTAGGGGACATCGTCTAATGTGGCACCGCTACCTATGTTATATGTTGGTTTAATGTTGCTAATGGACAACAATCTCTATAGTTGCCGTGCATGGATTTGAAGAGGGAAAGTGTTGCACTAATTAATGTTATAATTGATATAGGTAGTGAACATCAAGTCTTGCTGTGTATGCTTATTGTTGGGTGAGGTATGATTTATATTGTATATTATTATAATGTGATCAATTGGTATGATTAAGGAAGTGGGCAACAAATGCAACTTGTTGCCGTGTATGCCTCTTGCTGGGTGTGTGGTGCTCTAAGCACTTAAGAAGTCAATGATGAATGACATATTCATGTATACCACTCATTTAGTTTATTCATCCATTAAGTCTCTACTTATTCATTTATTAAGCTCATTAAAGAGTCTGAGTAAGACTCCTCTTTCCTCCTCTATACGTGTATTAGAGATAAAAGAAATAAATAAGTTATGACATGATGATTATGAGAGACATAAGAAATGAGATGATAAATCGAGAAAGTGAGACTTAAGAAATGATGAAATGAACTTTGAGGAAAGTAAGGATAGAAACAAGAGAAAGAAAAGATAGATATGTATAAGGAGAATATAGAAGAGAACCGTGAAAAGTTTCAATAGATGGCTTTCCTTGGAATGTGAAGAGTAATATAATATGATGTATGGATGAAAGAAAGATGATGTATAGAACATAAGTTGATCATGATTAAACAGATTGTGTAAGTATACCCTCCACTGCATCACATGAATAGTTGTATGTTTTAAAGCATGTTTTTAAAGTTATGTATGTTTATATGACGAATATGTTCAAAGATGTTTTTATGATTTTCATGAGTATGACATGAACTCTCTTGTTGTCATGAACTATCCATGTTATTCATGTCATGTTGGTCAAATCCTCGAGGAGGTAAGTTCCAAGATAGGACCATCTATGTTTGTATGTTATGGGTTCTAACGGCTTGAGATTAATGTTATTCTACGGGCCCTAAAAGTAATGTTTATGAAAGGTATTTTTATGTGGAACTACTATATGGTTATTTACTAAGCGTTATGCTTATATTGTTCTCATGATGTAGGTGAGCTTAAGGATTCTAGTTGAGTGAGCAAGAACGGTCCAAGGTCCCATGGCGAGTCTAAGATGCATCATTTATTTATAATATTTCTTTTAGGAGACTAGAGAGTTAAGAATTGATGTCTAAGAAAATTTTATGGGATTTTCTAGCTTTTGTATAAGTATTGTAATCTTAACATTTCCGCTGCCAATGACATGCTACCTTCTGCACTAATGAGTTAAGACTTGTTTTGTTTCCCTTTAGTTGATGCAAGGTAGATTGGTCTACCGACCACTAATGATCGGCCTGCTAAGAGTCCAAGTTCGGACTACCGAATGCCCTACATTGATCTACCGATCTGGGGGATTCGAGGCCCTACAAGAAGAGTGCTCTTGTTGTTGTAATGAAAGAAAAATAAAGAATAAAGGAAAAAGAGGGAGGCATGGGAATGAGAGAAAGAAAGGGATAGGTGGACTCGGTTACAGGAAAAGAAGAGAATGGGGAGCGTGGGAGACACCCATGCATGTTTGCCCTTGGAGGAATATTAAAATATGTGAGTATGAGTTTTTTATTTTATTTTATTTTATTTTTTGCAGTGGGAACACTTGGGTAAATGGGAGAAAAATGAATGGGAGTGGGGACCAAGACATGATGTATTCTTATCTCTTTTTTTTTTTTTTTTTTGAGAGGCCTTACACGTGTATGAAAAGAATGGGGCTGCATTTTTGTAAATATGAAGAAATATGGTGTAAAAGTGTCATTTGGTATTTAAAGCCAAAAACCAAATTTTCAAATATAACATATGCAACAAAATTTTTGATGATTGAAATTAACATCAAAATCATACATGGCATACTTAATAATTAAATTTAACATAACTAATTTTACTTAAAATTCATGGGCGTTACATCTCATCCTCCTTAAAAGAAATTTTTAAATATCTAAAGTTTGAAATCATAAATAACACTGTGTACTCAAACGTAACTGTAACAACATCTGTCCCGATTTAAAACTTGAAAAATCAAAACAAAACAGTGAGAATCTCACAGGCTTAGTTCTCAAAAGATCTAAAGCCTAAGCTCTGATGCCATTTCTTATCGTTAAATTTAAATAAGATTAATTGAACAAAGTAAATAAGCATAAAGTAAATAAACGTAAATTAAATTGCTCAGCCGAAATCTCATCAGTAGTCATCATTACGTGGATGCTTACCACG
The DNA here is from genome assembly GCA_025403435.1 of Artocarpus heterophyllus. Taxonomy (NCBI): domain Eukaryota; kingdom Viridiplantae; phylum Streptophyta; class Magnoliopsida; order Rosales; family Moraceae; genus Artocarpus; species Artocarpus heterophyllus. Next base: position 20,075,042 of record CM046337.1, read on the forward strand.
AAGGTGGGTAGGTAAATAAAGATGCAAATAACAATAATAATACAAGATTACTAACAAATCATCATTTTTAGAATTAAACGTGCTATGTATCTGACATAGACGATATCGATACTAGGACGAGTCGTACAATACATATATCATACAACAGTTTCAAAGAAAAATACCATGTCTACTTATTCTCCATCATCTTCAAACTTGGGAGGGGAATTTTAAAAACAATAAATGTGAGTGGAAGGCTCAGTAGGATAATAAGTTGAAACAAGTTGTTTAAAACTCACAGTTATAAAGACAAGAATCATTCATAAATCGTGCTTACTAAAATAAATTTCAAAGTTTTAACAAGTCAATGAAAACACTTACTTGTACGAAACTTGATATAACATCACCGTCGGGTTTTAAGAATCGAATAGAATATCAAAATATAGTTCCTTAAATGCATAAAAATAACTTCAATATCAAAGATAGAAATCATTCTCAAAACCATTTAAGAATTAAACTTTGGCCAAAACAATTTATAAAAACGGGCTACCAAAGAAGGGATAGAAAATATCCTCCTTCAAAATATCTTCCTTCATTTTGAAATTCAATACCGTTAGCTCCAAACAAAATTCAACGTAAGCTCCATTAACATTCAAAACCTTAAGAATTCCACTTAAAGTGAGAAATTATGCTCTAACAAATATCATTATGTTAATTCAATTATTAGTGTGCCCTTTTAAGTTAAAATAATCATGACACAAAATCATAATCCTTTTAAAACATTAAAAACTAAAAGTAAAAATACCATTTCGTGGTGCTCAATCGGCCTGCCGAAGAATTAAGTTCGGCATGCTAGAGTTTGGCCTACCGATTATATAAGTTCGGCTTACCGAACTTGTGCAGTGGTCGACTGCTTTGAATACCCAAGTTACAAACTAGTTTTAAATCATCTCAAACCTATTCTAAAGCATCAACACATGTTAAAATGACTCATAAACAAGATTTAAAGCTTACAAACTCAATTTTAAGTACATGCAATACTTTTTCATCATTTTGCATGCATTTCACATATTATTCCGAAAATAAACTAAAACAGAAAAACCATGAAAATCTCTTTCATGTATTTAGTTAATCCGTGATAAACCTTCAAAACATAGATTTTTAGCAAGTAAACTAAAAGTAAAATTCGAAAATGGAAAGTTGAATGAGTTTGTCATCATTCTAACCTCATATTATTGAAAAAGAAAATTGTTGCTTGGTTTGATGGCTGCTCTCTCTTTCTTTGTTTTTGCAAAGCTGGGTTTTTAGTCTCTCATTTTCGAAACTACAATGAGAGGAGAGAAAGATACACGAGAATGAGAGGAAAGAGTGCTCTTGTTGTTGTAATGAAAGAAAAATAAAGAAAGAAGGAAAAAGAGGGAGGCGTGGGAATGAGAAAAAGGAAGGGATGGTTGGACTCAGTTGAATGAGAAGAAGAGAATGGGGAAAGTGGGAGACAAGCATGCATGTTTGTCCTTCGAGAATATTAAAATATGTGAGCATGGGGGCTTTTTTTTTTTTTTTTTTTTTTTTTTTTGGTAGTGGGAATACTCGGGTAAATGGGAGAGAAAAGAATGGAAGTGGGGACCAAGACATGATGTATTCTCATCATTTTTTTTTTTGAAAGGCCTTACACGTGTTTGAAAAGAATGGGGCTGCATGGCATTTTTATAAATACGAAGAAATATAGTGTAAAAGTGTCATTTAGTATTTAAAATCAAAAATCAAATTTTCAAATATAACAAATACGACAAAATTTTAAATGATTGAAATTAACATTAAAATCACACTTAATACACTTAATAATTAAATTTATCATAACTAATTTTCCTTAAAATTTACAGGCGTTACAAATTAGTAAGGAGAAAATTTGAGCATTTAAAACTGTGTACCTCAACTTTCAACTTTTCATTATTGTTATTATTATTATTGTGACTTCAACTCCCAACTCATCTCTCTTTGAAAATTTATTTTAAAAAAACCATATTGAAACATTAATAGTGAAGTAAGGTTTTAAGAGTGCACGTCTAGTATGTAAATTATAATTTTTGCATGTGTTTTCTACCAAGAGAGGGTTCTTGAGGGAAATAGGTTAGAAGATTACACCACTAGGGCTAGCCCAGTTGTTGAGAAGGGCAGGGTGGGGATAGTGTCTTCCAGATATCCTCTTGATAGGGTTCTTAAGGGAAATAGGTTAGAAGATCACACCACTAGAGCTAGCCAGTTGTTGAGAAGGGCAGGGTGGGGATAGTGTCTTCTAGATTCGAATCCTCTTGATAGGGTTCTTAAGGGAAATAGGTTAGAAGATTACACCACTAGAGCTAGCCAGTTGTTGAGAAGGGCAGGGTGGGGATAGTGTCTCCCAGATTCGAATCTTGAGAGGAGAAATTTTAGGGTGCATTTTAAAAAATAAAAATAATAATAAAAAAAAGAGTTTTAAAAGGTGAAACTGTTGGAAACAAAGTGCGTAGCAGAATTTTAAAAATTTTCCATCACAGTAATTTCCAAAACACAAATTTGACATGTTATATGTATAAATTAGACAGATCCTACTAACCTCAGTGTGCCGAAGAACCTCCGTAACCTGTGTAGAGAAGTAACGTTCCAGAAGAGCCTCAACCAACTGGTCTTCTTTACTATTCTCTATCCACAACCGGAGTGAGTGTGGGCTCACACATACAGCTTCTTCCACCGGTGACTCTCCTTCCAACCAATAAAGAGAACCCAAAGCTAGTGCTCGTGATTTGTGAACAAAAGCTCTCAGGGAGTTTTCAGATGCTCACTAGAAGAGTATCACTCTTAATCTCTCAAATTGATCTGAGTAAATCATGAGACTCACTCCCTTTTTATACCTATTGGTCCTGGGGTCAGTCCATATCAGATTAGGTCTCAAAAACTAGAAACAAAATCAAGTTTGGATCAATATCTGATAAGATCCGCGTGAAAACGCGTAATCTTATCTCTGCTGATCGGCAAGCCGAACATTCTGATCGGCAGGCCGATCATGCCAAACACGTCATCCGGCAGGCCGAACTACCAAGAAAAAATCTCCACGAATCTTTTATTTTCCACCCGAGATTCTAAAGGATAAAGTCTCAGTGTTGATTCAAATAACCCAATAGAGAAGTTATCTGATCAAAACAAACTTTATCAAGATAATCTCTAAGAAAATAAATCAATTCACAATAATTCTACAAGTTTATCTTGTTCTAATTTGTCCAAAATTAAAACAACCGATAAACAGACAAGAATTATCTGATCACAATAATTCAACAAGTTTATCTTGAACTAATTTCTAACAAAATTAATTCAACCGATAAACAAACATGAATTATTTGATTCTTACAAATTTTAAACCAATCTGATAAATCCGACATAAGTCACCAATTATTGGAAAAGCACGCCGTGTCGTTACAGGATTTTGTGAGCTAGCAAAGGGGACCAAAATAGACCTATAAAGTTCAAGCTCATGATAATTATGAAACCCAATATCCCAGATATACATTTCACAATTATCAAGTCCAACGCTACTCCACTAAAAGCTTGGAGCTGCACTCTCGAACTTTATAGAATTACAAAGCTCGTGTAGCTAGGTCTCCATGACATATCATAATGTATTGTATCCCCATATGATCATCCATAATCGGCTTAAGGACAAGTTCTGTCTTACCTTCCCGATTATTTTTATCTTACGTTTCATTGTCTCACCATTAGAAAACTTACCATCCAAAGATAGTATATCATTCGGTTACACCTATGTATCCAAATGGTTGAGCGCTCCAGTTTTTCAATTACAGGACAACGCATATAAGAGGATATCATTACTCCTAAAGAGGAGCTATGGATTCCATATCTATGAATAACAAGTCTACGCTATCAAGAGTCATGCCTCCAACGTACCGACATGCATACCACTATAGAGATGTGGGAGTCACCCATTGGTACATCAAAAGACACAAGTCGAGATAACGGGCCCACTATTCATTTCAGGATTAAGATACAATACAAATGACTGTCTAAAGTGAATCGATTTGCCAAGACAGAATTATTAATCCAAATCAATTCACTTTATGTCCCGATCCAACACATCGTCACCTATGACAACGTGCCAATGTTTCTATTCACGGAGTCCAACTCCGATTGTTAAGACAAACCATCTCCCAAAAGGGATATAGACAACATAACAATCTTTACATGAATAAAGCGCCCAACTTTATTCCATCGATTGCGGATCATATGTTTTAGACCATCACCTTAAGAATCGTGTCTTCCGCATAATCAGTCCATCATATGCCCAACTCTTAAGGTTTAGACTGACAGTCTCAGACTACTGTTTGCTTATCATACATTCAACAAATATGAACGTAAAAAGGACAAGATTTGGTATATATAAATGAATAAATTCTTTATTGATAAAAATGTCTCCAAAAACGTATTACATTTTTACTCCTTAAGACATACATATGTAACAGAAACTGGTACACTTTCTTTGCCTTGTAGTGAACTTAACTGTGAAAATGGATATAAACGCGGTTACTTCAATCGAGCTAGCTAAATCCACGACCACATCTATTATTTGAAGAGCTTAAAACAGCGTCCATGTGTTAACATGTGTAGACGTCATTTTCACAAGGTATGGCTTCATCTTTGGGGCCACAAAGAGACATTAATTAACAACTCATTCTTTCTCTTGTTTCTCAACCGTGAAGATGGAAAGTAATTTATTCTAAACTCGTAAAAAGCCCACCTAATTCAATTCCATTTCGATCGATAAAATCCAAAAAAAGGAGAAGATAAGTAAACGATTACAACTTGAATCTTTCTTATATAATTCGTAAGATCACCTTAAAGGTACTCAAAAAATTGGTGACGAAAGACCAGACTTGAATTACCACTAAATTAATGTCTCTAAATTATCATAAATATTTTCCATGGAAGTTTCATCACGTTCAATCTTACATTATGCATCTCCATATTATGATATAATCACCATTAATTTTTTGCCCCCTATGCAATCATGTCCACTCAATTTTACTGATAGTTTTCAATACATCTTCTAAAAAATAGAATTTAAGTCAAACAAAACAAAATTAAATTATTTAAGGCTTATTTTCACCATTTCCTCTTAAATTTTTAGCTTATTTGTTATGTGTCCTTAATTTCTCTTTTTTTTTTTGTTAACTCCTTTGCTTGTCTATTTTAAACGAAAATTGACATGTAACTCACATATGGATCGGTCAGTCCATTTTTTATAAATACGTACCTATCAAAGACAGCAAAGTCCGAGAAAAGACCTTTGTAGAGTTGTCCAAGGCAAAGGCCTGCTGTGCGAAGCCGCTCATCAGGGACATATTGGTCGAGACAGAGTCGTCTCTGGGGCGGCTGAATATCTGCTCCCGGATGGCCTGGAAGGAGTGGCCGGGGTTGGGGCCGACGTTGTGCGACTGGTTTCCAAAGAAGAACCGCCGTGAGTTCGGCTCGGATGCTGAAAGCGGATTCGACTCCGACCCGTGACGCCGTCTATTTCCGGGTTGACCCGCTTCATCCAGCCGAGCATGTGGTTGAAGGAGCGGTTCTCCGTCACCAAAACGATGACGGTTTTGATGGGGCTGCTGCTAGTAGTAGTGCAGGAGGAGAGAGATGATGAGAGTGGAGGTGATGAGTGTGAGAATGTGGTGGTCTCCATTGGTTTCATGAGAGAGAAAAGGTGAGAGAGAAAGAAAGAGAAATGAATTTGAGAAGTTGAGAGGGGTGGTGATGCTTGGCATTTATATATGCCACAATGGTGGGGATGTTACGCTTTCCAAGTTGAAGTCCGTCGGCATTTTCCTGAGGATAGAAATGGCGGGGACACTTGTTAAACGATGTCGTTTTCGAACCCTTTTTTTTTTTTTCGCTCTTTTGCACACATGCTTAAAAAAATAAAAAGAAAAGAATCATAAAAGAAGAATGCTAATCCACTCTATGCATACACACATTATGAAATGGTGAAATTAATGGAACCCTTTATAAGCAAGGATGGGCTACATATGGACAAAAGTCGATGGAGGTCATTCTAATTAATTTTTTTCCTTTAATATTGTATATAAAATTTTATAAAATGTATATTTTGTCCCCTTTTAAATTATAATCCACCTTTTTGAAATTATGCTCCATTCTTTCAAAAATTATATATCACCTTTTATTTAATTTTTCTTGACAATGTCGATATATGTTTTGCCTTACTAACTACCTTTTTTGGCTTCATCTCTGTTATCGGCACCCATATGAGTAGACCATTTTTGGTGCTCTTTTCGTCTATCCTTATAATTTTATCAAGCTATATTTTCGTGTTTATTTCGTACTTTCATTGGAATTATTTGTCATTTAAAATATCATGCAAGTAACATGACCACTTCTATGTCTCATAGGACGACGATTTTGTCCTTGCAATTTTTTTTTTAAGAAAAAGAAATTATATGATTTTTTAAGAATTTTCTTATTTAAATATGTTTTTGAACTAAAAGAGTACACTTTTCAATTTATATCTGAAAAAAACTTAATGTATCTAAACAATATTATTTTGTAGCATGGTTGGTATCTAATAGAATTTTATAAGCTAGAAGTAGCAATTTTGTACAGCATTAAATTGCAGCATATCTTGGAACAAATTGGAATACAATAATATTTCAATTTCTCGGGCAATGCTGAAAAGTGATGAATGTATATCTTTTCACCTTTGATCAACGAAGGTTGGATTCACATTGAGCTACGATAATCAATGGTTAGGGAAAGAAAATGATTGCAACTTTGAAGCTCATTCTATTTGGCAATGACACTTCTTCTTTTGGTAAAATTGATGAACAGTCTCGCTAAATAAATGTTCGTAGATTAATAACATTAATTAAATAATAAAATTTGTTGGTCCCGATTTAGGCCTAAATTAATAATTTATGTGTTTTATAATAATTTTTTTTCGAATTCATTAGAGGCCCAATTTAAAGATAAATTAATAACTAATTACATAAAAATAATAATAATAAACATATAAAATTTATAATATTAAAGAGTTTGACAACTTTGATTTTCATTTTATGCACGTACTTATTATGTATATACTTATTAACATTTTATGTACCATGTACTTGCATTAATCTTTGGGGTTCTATGTACATGTACACGACATTTATTACATTCATGAAACTTTTGTAAACATAATTTTGACTATCGCATTATTTTTTATTTATAACTTATACATAAATCTTGGTCAAAAGAATTGGTCAAAAGAATAGTTTACATGTACCCAAATGGCACAAGTAATTAAAATATAAGACTCTTTTTAAATTAATAAATATTTATTTACCGATATAATTCAGTTATTGATAAATAGATAACCTTGCTAAAATAATTTTTTTCTCAGTCCCCACAATATTATTTTATAGAGGTTTTACTGTAATATGTAAACGACATTTTTTTTAGCGTTACATGGAAAAAAAAAAAGAAGGAAAATTTTATAGAATATTTCTTGTATTCTACTTTATTCGATGTTTTACTGTGTGTTTCTAAACCTATATTTTCTTTTGTTTTGAAAAATATATTTTAAAAATATTTTAGAGTCGCTTAATTGGCATGGTAATACTAACAGGCAATCTTTTTAAGGATTTTTAATTTGCAAGTCTCCAAGCTTTGCAACCATTAGTACTTGGGTCTTCATTTTAAGAATTTAGATGCTCGAGTTTTTAAACTCTTAATTTCTTAGTACCTTAGCCACTATTTTAAGAATTTAGATACTTAAGTTCTAAATTTTTAATTTGTTAATACTGTTAGTACCTGTTTTAAGAATTTCGATATTCAAGTTTCTAAACTCTTAATTTAACCATCTAACACTGTCTGATTACACAATTTTTATTATCCTCCATTATATTAAAGATCTTTAGGGAAAAAAATACATAATCAAATAGCTAATTGTTGTGTTATAATTATTAGTTACATCATTCTAATTTGGAACCAACTTATTAAAAAATTATGGAACAAATATTTATCAATTTCTTATTTTTTTTCAATTTATAATCAATCGCTTTGTTGTCAATAATTATCATAATTAACTTTATGCTAGGGCATTCAAATATTATTTTTGGATAAAAATAATGTTTTTAAAAAAAGAAAGGAGAACTTTGGGGGACTTTATTGTCAAAAATAAAAAAGGAGGGGTTTTAGCATTGTTACCCCTCAACTTATCATACATTAGTAATTTGTCCCTTATAAACTTTTAATTGGCAAGTTGCACCCTGGACTTGCAAATTTGTAGGAAATCAACTTGTTGATAATGATGTCAGATACTAAAATTCATATGTAATTTTCACATAGGTTGTTAATTAAGAGTACAAAAGATCTTTTGTTATGAAAGGTCTTTTATAGAATATTTCTTGTATTCTACTTTCAAATTGAGTTAATTCAAAATTTTCTATTTTGATTAGAACTTAATTAAAGATATGAATTAAAATACATAGAGACGACCATTCATGTCATTAATCAACTATTTACGCACAAGTTATATGCCAATTTCAAAAAAAAAAAATAACATTGTTATCAATGAGTTATTTACTACAAATTTACAAGTTTAGGGTTCAATTTGTCAAAATTAATAGTTTAGGAGGCTCATTGCTAAAGTTTGATAAATTTAGGAGGCAAGAGTGCTAAAAAGTAAAAAATAAAAATAAATATGTATATTTTTGGTACCTAAAAAAAAGCCTCAAAATAGGGACTTGTCTAATTGAATTTAATAATAACAAAAAGATGGGGACTAACAACACTAAATAAATTAAGAGTTTAGAGACTTAAGTATCCAAACTCTTAAAAAGAAGACTAATAATGCCAATAAATTGAAATTATAGGGACGTAAGTGTTTAAAGTCTTAAAACGAGGATTAAAGTGTCAACATATTAAGAGTTTTAGAATTGAGTGCCCGAATTTCAAAAATAAAAACCCAAGTGTTAAAAGTTATAATATTTGAGGACTTATAGCGCAAAAATCTCTTCTTCTTTTTTTTTGCATAAAACCTCTGATATTGCCTTACTCTTTAACTTGAATTAAATTTTTCTGCTAAAGAATCTTTCCTTTTCGAAATTTTGCATACAACAGGATACAAAATTTTGGCGTATCACAAACATATAGGTGAACGTCAAATTAAAGCACAAAACAAAGTAAACTTTTAAAATTTGTTCTAAAAAGTTGTCATACTCAGCATATTGTATTTCGAGTTTGAGCTAGTTAATATTAGTATTGACTATGTTTTTGAATTTAAGGGGGAGGATTAGAATTTTTCACTTTATAAACATAAATATTAATATTAATATTTAAGCGTGGATCTATAGCTCCCTCTTTATATTAAGAAGAAACGGAGCAGCCAAAATTCAAATTCTAATAGATATAGACACTCATGCACGCAATCATCTTAGCTAGCCTTAAAATAGTTCAATTCTTTAAAAAAAAAAAATTTGCTTTTCATTTTTTGTTTTTATGGATATTTGCCCTTTTATGTTGCTTTTAGAATTTGGAGGACGAGGATTCGCCTTATTGAATTTGTTTTAGCTCGACCATCTTTTTTGTTCAAGTCTCCAGCTCGGAAAGACTATAAGATCTACCACTATCTTGACGTTATATGATCGCCTAATAAATAATTTAGTCTCTCATCTTATACGGCTGATCTCTCACAAAGAACAGTTAATTAGAATGCCAATTTAAAAAAAAAAAAAGAATAGAAAAGAATGAACACATGAATTTTATAATAGTTCACCCAACATCAACTAGAGTTTTAGGTAGGAAGAAGAGGTTTTTACTTTTTACTATAATAATTGAGAAAAGTGTACACAATGTACTAAAAATGTAAATGCCAATAAAATGGACTTGGTGCATTTTTTAGGGCTGTCCACCCCTATCTATGGCCCCTTTAAGAGGTAAATATAAGAATTTGAAACAAAATAAATATAACTAAGAGAAATTTGGTTGGCTGGCCTTTTTTATGGGCTTTTTAAAATAAATGACCATAACTTTTAAAATTAAACAAATGATCGTTTATTAGTAATAACTAAGTTTAACTGATAAACTTGACGAGTTTATCAGTGATAAATTAAGTTTACTAATAAACTTCTCAAGTTTATCAGTGTTAAACTCGATAAACTCAAGTTTATCACTAACAAACGGTCATTTGCCTAATTTAAAAAAGTTAGTCATTTATTTTAAAAGTACTTTAAAAAAGACATTCACCTCTATATCCCTATATCTTATTCCCTTAATTTAAACTTTCCTAATTTCTAACAGCTTGTGGTCAATTTTCTCTTTTCATTTGAACTAGAAGGAAAGAAGATCTTGGAAGACATCCCAAGAAATTCGAGATCTATTTAATGGGTTGTTTGGCATCTCGGTAGGAACCAACAGTTTCGACCAATAAACAGTATAAAGCTCTCGATGACTATAGTAAAAAATAAAAGTTGCTACAATGTAAACCTGTCACATGTTATAGTTTTTGAACCAACATTTTTAGTTCCAACCGTTTTTTCAAATACTCTATAAATTGTTTCACTTAATCGTCTCAGTTTATTGTCTCGATGGCGAACTTCTTGGCTTAGACTTTAGGCTGAGTGAGCTGGGAGAGATTATTAGCTCGGCGGTGGTACAACATCTTTTTTTTCTTTTGTTCTTTTGAAGGGACGGATCACCAAATTAAATAGGGGTGACTCAAATCGTATAATAATCTTCGAGTTCATCTTCTCTGGTGCATAAGTTGTATGAGTATAGTAGCCAGCAGGCAAGACATATGTGACTCAAAGTATTGCTTTACATTTTCCTTTCCTTTAGTCGTAGAAAGTGCTAACTATAAAGTATTGTCTTATTTCTTGGAGGAAGATTTTGGCCAGATTTCTAGTTTGTAATGAGATTGTTGGAGGTTGTCCAATCCCATTCCATACTCATAGCTAGAAGGGTAAATACAATTTTATGCCACATCTTTCTATTTTAGTTTCTCGTTTACTTTCAATACCATTATAATTTGAGGAACATACCAATAGGTGATGCTTTAGTTACAACACGCAACGCTAAGTAAATAAAGGTTACCACATTGTTTCTCCCTGCAACGCATGATGAAGTTGACCTTTCAGGATGCTACTACCACGACAAAAACCTTAGCATTATTGTTACCCAAAAACAAAACACAAAAAAACAATATACCTTTTGTTTTCGTACGTGCCTAATCCCACACGTTCATCCTCGTAAGGAATCCGAGACTTCAAACCTGAGATTTTTTTTTTTTTTTTAATTTTTCCCAAAGACCGGAAATAGAAAGACTCGATTATTACTCCCCTTCTCTATTATTGTTGAAGTTGATAAACGAAGCGTACGTCTGTCGTGTTTTGCAAATTGTCAGATCCAACTGAATATTTATTTGTTACGAGAAATGTACAAATAGAATTCAGATCACCGCTAAGTTCCTAGTTAACGGTACCAAACAGATAGTTAACGGTACCAAACAAATAATAATATTTGACAAAGTTGGTTATACGTTTTGATTAAAAAATAGTATAAAACCCTCACATATTACCATAAAAATAAAAAATTGCAACAATATAAAGCTCTCGTATGCTAAGAAATTGGTTCTATCAAACATCTTATAAATCTAAGAAAACACAATCAAAACGAGAATTGCCCAGATTCCAGAAGATACTCAAAATGACCATAATCGTAAAACCGATATTAAATTTAGTGCAAGACGCAAAACATTATTTCATAACAGAAAGTTCGAGTGGACCTCGACTTAACGAGAGGTTGCATAAGTGCATTAGATAATCACAATATCACTAGTAATTAAACTTAGGCCAACGACGACAAGTCTAAACTGGGACTGGTAGACGACAACCATAAACCACACAAGTACTCACCAAATGTACCATTTCCAGTGTCTTAACCATATCTCTGCTGCTATTATTATCATTATTACTATTATTCATCCCATTTCTAGATACCAAGTACCATTCCCATTAAAACAGCCCAAACTCAGCTTCCCAAAGCTTTCTGCCACAAAACTCTGAGTAGCCTGTTACTATAGAGCTGCTGCCACCTGACTAACGGCAATAGCGATTTCCCAACTACAACCGATTCAAGAGTCCAGTAGAACAATAAGTGACACCATCTTTATTCCACCAAATTGCCAGAGACAACAGCCTCCGAAACCAACAGATGATCATATTATTAAACACGTTCTATTCAACCCAAGTAACCAGAGAAGGCGTATACTTCTTAGAACCTTTGCATCATGAATCAGATTTCTGACTTCTCAACCTCCGAGCAGAAAAGCTTGGCAAAATCTGTACTAAACAAAAACAGGATCACAAAAGACAGAAAATGCATCAGCATAAAACCTCCAATACGAATATAATCATAGAATTCGTACAGAGAGTGATATTAAACTAGAAAATTAAGCGCATTTATTTCCACCAAGAGGGAATGACAAAAAACAGGCGTAGAAAAAAGGGGATTATGGAGCATTAGATAAATGACAAGAAAAACGAGCACATAAGATTCACCTGTGTACTAGCAAATTCCTGCAAGAAGCCAAGCCACCAACACTCCATCTAAATTCAACATTGATAAGGCTTCAAAGTTGGAGTTTGAACTTGGTAGCAAAAGGACGCAGTAAATATCAGCACAATTCTCAGGACTCTAACAATGAAAATGGGCTTGGTCAGGCAAACTTAACAATAAAGCTTATGATATTGACCAAAAAATTAGCATAATATGTAGAAGACTGGACGAAGCCTACCATCTATACCATCGTATGGACATCACACCAGATAACGACCCGTCCAGCGAGACTGTCCCTGATGCTGCTCAGTCAGAGGGTTGACGTGCTGATTACCATTTAGGGCTTGTTGCTGTTGCTGCAGCTGCAGCTGCTGTTCATGCTGTAATTTAAGACTGTCAAGCATCGAGTAATCTTGCCAACCTTTTTGCTTTTCTGATTGGAATTGCATCATTGGGACCTGTTTCCCAGGGAAAGGAAAGTTGATTGTCGCAGACAAGGAATTGCTGTTAGGGACAGGATGGGGGTTTGAATGTGTTGGATAATTAATGGAACTATTGAGCCCAGAACTTTTCGTCCATGACACAGACGGCACCTGATATCCGTCCAACCAGCTATAATCATCCATTATAGGACTGTCGCTTGCAATATCAGGACCAATAATGGATTCATTCACTGGTTTGGTACGAACCCGCCCAAAACCAGGGGGAGGACCAAGGTGCCTGCTGGGTCGAGACACGGGACTTTTTCGCAAACCTGCAGATGAGGCTGATGATGCCGTGACAGGCAAACTGTTAGGGACTGCCCCGGAAGATGCAACAGCATCTGAAGCTTTTGTGTGGTTGTAAAACATGCCACTGGTAGAAACATTGACAGACTGCTGAAATGGAACAGAAAACGAAACAGGATTATCTTGCACATGCGATTTTACTGCATGCCCATTCCCCATGAACCTCAAATCTTTCAAGCTGTCAGAGAGAAAGGCTTCTTCTGTTGACCACTGTGAAGCAGGAGGTTGAACTGGCGGCCGATACTGGGAAAGGGCATTGCCAACAGCTACAGGTTGCAGGGTACGACCATCATAAGCAGTTTGATGGTGAATATTGTCAAGAGGAGCTGAAACGGAGCTAGTGCTATATGTCATATCACCTGAAGAAGCATTCTGATTAGGCTTCAGGCCCTCAAAGGTTGCCCAATTCGCACCAAGAATGTCAGACCGCTTCTCAGCCACAACTGGCTTAAAGACAATTACTTCATCCTCCTCGTCCCCTTCCATAACAAGCTGCCGGTTTGTCTGCAACATTCCAAAACTTTTTGTTTTATCGGTAGCTTGATTTTCTTGCATCTCATCTTTATTGGAAATGCCTGAATCTGCAGCTACCATGTCATCCAATATTTGACGCTCGCCACCAATAACAAATTTCTTTACCCTTGAATCAAAACATATTGCTTTTTGATCAACCCTGACTATGTTGGCTAGAGCCTTGCCTGCTGCTAGAGTCCTTTCAATGCGGGCCTTTTTTTCCTTTTGACCATTGGTTCCAAATGAGTGTTTCCTTGAAAAATCTAAAAAGGTTTGTGCTGGAACAAGTGGCACAAATCCTCTCAGTTCAAAGTCCTCCCACAATGCCAGACAGTTTTCAGTGTTTCCCTCTTCATACCTACTCATGTTATTAAAGCAAGTCTCGTCTTCATCATCATCTATGAACATTGACCCAACTGACAAGAGCTTGTTCAAGAAAGATATGAAGAGGTTCCAAAACCTTGATCTGACAGCAGCCTGTTTCTCATCCACATCACTGCCAACTGCAACATCCGGACAACACGCTAACCATTCAGCAAAAATTAGAATGCCAGGTAAGAGGAAACTTGAAGAGGGATCACACAGCTGCGCACATCTTTCCAATATGTGGCCCATCAACTCAAAAACTGCAGTGTATGCATTCTTAAGTACAACACTTCGTTGAAGGATATCCGCATATGTCTGACCTTCAGATTCCCTATGAACGTGAACTGAGAAAATAAGAATGGTGACAATCCTAACAATAATAAGTCCACTCTCATCAGCATCTGCACCAAATGTTAGCTCCTCTTCTGCCCCAGAAGATAACAACTTACGCAAGCCACTGCTTACCAAAGACAGAACTTCCTCAAATATTTCCAAGCTGGACAAAGAAAAAGGTATGCAATTATAAAGACTTACATGTTAAGTTTTGGACAATGACAGACAAACAATTGAAAAGTGTTCAAAACATATTACCTTGTGCGTGTGAAAAGAATGCCATTTAGACGAACAAATGGAAGGCAAAATGCTTTATATCTCTCCTGAATGCCAGATGCTCCTTCCTTAACAAGGCTGGCTTCAGTATTGACATCTTTGGATACAGATTTCCCTTCCCCTTTGCCTCTTGTTTTTCCAGTCAATATCTGGGATGAGTCCTTAAACCCAGGGGCTTCCCCAGATACTTGAGAGTAGCTAACACGATTCTGCATAAGAATTAAATAATTGCAATATAAATTCCCCAGCATCCAAAATATTATGCAACACAAAATGCAACCTAAATAACCTAAACAAGAAATCAACTTTATTGATTCACAGTACTTGAAAGCATTTTAAGCACTAAACTAGAAGGCAAGATGTTCCCAGAACTTAAAATAAAATTAAAACAATAAATTCACAACCAAAGCATTACTAAACCAAATATTTAACATAAGATGAAACATTTTCTCCAGGGTCAGATTAGATGACACACAATTTCAACCAAGTGCCAACAATTAAGACAAGTACAAGCATGATTGACTGCAGCAAAAGAGGCTACACCTTTTCAAATGCAACAACCAAGTTGTCTCTCGCAGTAAGAAAGGGGCTATCCACTGCCAAACTACGAAAATATCGATAAACAGCCACCAACTCATCTCCCGAATAAGAAGCCAATATAGCAAGCTGGGGTAAGTAGAGGATCAGTCAACAGATACTTGAGATTAAAATTGCAATACATTTGAAGCAAAAACTAAATAAATAAATAAACAAACAAATCAAAACAAAATAGAACCTGATGATGTGGATTCCCACTTGATGGCCACAGTGATGCAGCTTGCAAGTAGTAACTTGAAGCTGCTGCAAACTCACGAGTCTTGGAGTCACCCTCCCCATATAATCCTTTGTAGCGTGCAAGGTCACCCAAGTAAATCAAACAACGATGGCATGATATCAAACCCTTCTTTACTTCAGCGGATCTTTTTCCATCTTTCTCCATGACACTCTGGTTATCTGAACTCTCAGAGAAATAACCCAGAGGAAGCCCATACTTTGCTCTGATTTTCACTATTAAATCATGGTAAAACCCACTTGCTTCTGAAAGAAAGGTTTTGAACTGCAGTTTTATTTTCATAAGTCGATCAGGCCGTGTAGGGCCCTTCACACCCTGAGATGGGTTTGAACCAGAAGAACGGGCAGCATTGAAATGTGATCTTAGTTCTTCAATCCTCCTGTAATGCAACTGCCACAATGCATATTCAATATTGTACTGCTCAGAAAATGCATGATCCTCCAGAATTATTGCCTCATAATTTTCACGAATCTGCTGCCAGGCGTTAGGATCTGAAGGAACTCGGGCCTGAGCAGACCTCCGACGCTTATTCTCCAACTCATTTATCTGTTCAGAAAAACACATATGAAACCCTGAAAAATATGTAATATTCAAATGGAGGAAAAAAGAAAATCCTATGGAACAAAAAAATTTACATAAAGAAATAAAAAACCCAACAAATCTAAATTTTCATTTAAAAATGAAAATACCTTGTCGAGCAGCTGTTGAGCACGCTCCCTCGAAGAAGGAGCAGACATTTTATCTATCTGTACTATCATCATCCATCAAACATCTTTGGCAAAAATCCAAGTGCATAAAATCTGAAGAAAATACATAATCTCATCAGCTAAAAGTTACTAAACGTAGAGGAATACGCAGAAATTTAAGCAACTAAACTTTCACGCTTCCAAGTCCGCAGCAGACCAAGCAGTTGAAGAAAGCTAAAATACGAATCATTCAGGTATAGCTGCTTCTCACTCAAATACTTGATCACACAGGTAAACATCCAATCTAAAAAGATGAAAAAAAAAAAAAAGAAAGAAAGAAAGAAAGATTTTCACACACCATGACATGCCGCATAAAGTCTCATGAGGAGAAGATTAGGGTAAAATGCTAATGAATCATTAACAAAACGGAAACATCATTAACACAAGATTTTTTCTGATCCATGTCAATGCTAAACTAAATTAATAAAACATGCTTAATATTAACCATGCGATTTCTGATGTTTACATTATATCCTAAAAACCGTTCCTCACAAAGAAACAGAAAAGCGTTGATGCTCACAGGCACATAAGCGGAATATGTCAAATAACAACAATATAAAGAGCTAATAATATATAGCTTCCCTTTTATTGGAAACAACCTCCTGAATTACAAATACGCACAACAGCAACATTTTACATACACATCCACAGACCTTCAAACACAAAACCACACATTAACAGACTTAACATACAAATATCTAAGCACGCATACACACATGCCCATGCACATACATGTCATACCAGCCTCACCATTAACCTACAATAAGTGATCCGTATTAACACAACTCAATACATAATTCAAATCTTAAACCCCCAAAAAAAACTACCTTAATTTTTGTAATAAGAGTGTAATACTAATAACAATAATAACATTTAATCAATTTTAGCCCATAAAGCGAGTAACTTGTAGACATTCCATTTATTTCAGGAACACTCAATGTTTAAGTATAGAATCTCCTAAAAAAGAAAGTAAACATATATCAATTTGAAAACCGGACCAGCAAAACAAAAGAGTCATAATCTCTGAAACCCAGAAAATTCCAATCAATTTAAAACAAAGTCAAAAAACCCAACTTCCTGTCAGCGTAGGATACAGCTTACAAAATATCAGTTAAATCAAAAGAAAATACTCATCAATTGGCAGCAGTCTGACAGAAACAATCAAAACAAAAACAGACCGCTTAACACGTAAATATTTTGATTAAAACTATCATACAAACAGCAAAATAAAAAAAAAAATTGAGTCAAAATTTTCAGAAACCACCAGCAACCTTCATCTATACACAGAACAAATAAAGAAAATTGTAACATGTAAATAGAAAAAAAAAAATCTACAAACATTTGAGAGAGAGAGAGAATTGACCGTATTCAAAGACGGGGAACAAAACAACGAAATAATAAAGAAAGAAGAATAAACGGAAGATTATCAGATCCATCAAGATCAAAATGATTCCTTAATCCAATCAATTAGACCAAATTCACCATGAAAATGTTCACACAACAAACCCTAGAAAAATGCAAGAAAAAGAGAGATGGAAAAATTGAGAAGAAAGTACAACGCACCTCTCTTCATACCCAGATCCGCGATGATGCTCGTGCGATTAGAACACCCGATTGAGAAATTACGAAGAAAAAGAAGAGAGTGCAGAGGCGCTGGGTTAGGGTTGGGTTTTTTGGTGTTTGGGAGCTAGGAAAAAGGGCGAGAGATTTTCAAGGAGGGTGTGGTTTCTTTTCTTTTCCTTTCTCTTTTTTTTTTTTTTTTCTAAATTCTAATCCAATGAATTGCCTTTTGGTTGGTTTTTTTCTTTTTTCTTTTTTATCTTTTATCTTTTTCTTCTTTTTTTTTTTTTTTTTGTCCAAGGTTCAAACTGGAGGAGGCTTCGTTCAATTAATTTTCTTATTTTATTAATTTTATTGTTGGTTTCTTTTTTTTCCCCTTTCTTTTTATTCCTCGTCGACCGGCTTTCGCTTAAGTTGGTCAACTCTCTAAACGTCGACGTTTTGGTGCTTCGTCCATTATGTTTACCTTTTAATACACGCAACATTTTTTTAAAATTTGGCTAATGTACCCCTAAGCTTTCCGTGTTTAGTAATTTGGATCCCCCAAATTTCGCTTTGACAAATAAGATCTTAAATTTTAAAATTTGTTGCTATTTTGGTTCAAGATTTTTACACAAATACTCTCTAAACTTTCCGTTGGTGGATAAATTGGATCTTAATCTTCTCAAATTTTGGCAATTTGGGTCATAAATTTCGTTCATTAATTGACATTGGTTATTAATTGAGGTACATTGTTAAAGATTGTAACATTTAGCATCAAACAAATGGCAAACTAAAAGTTTAAGATGAAACACGCAAATGATGATAAATTTAAGGTGCATGAGTGTAATTTATCATTTTAAGTTTGTAAGTATATTTTATTACAAAAAATAACCAAAACACCGTCATGTTTTGCCTTAATACCACTTTTGCCCGTCTTGTTATCTAAATTCCAAAACATCTCTTATGTGTATAAAATCATACTAAAAAATACAAGGAATTAAATTTTTAAAATATCAAAGTCACCATATGACGACCCGCCTTTTGAAACAGTCACTTGACTTTTTTTAAACATTAATCTTACTTAGTAAGAAAAATACTAAAATAATTTTTTTTCTTTAATTATATGAAACATTTCGTAAAAGAAAATATAATTTAAACTTTGAAAACATATCTTAAAACTTTGACTTTCTTAAACCTTAAAAACACTATATCAAATAGTGAGAAACCATTTTCTTAAATTAGCGGAAGTATACAGTAGTGGTATCCAAACCTAAGTTTTCACAACTGTCATTCGCAGTACCCAACTCTTCTAACAGGGTCTACTGGTCACCCATAGGACTACCTACAACACATAAAAATTTTAATAAGCTTTCGCTTAGTAAGTTTAAACAAAAATCTCATAAATAATTTTCACATGCTTTAAAAGCTTTTTCCATAAAAACCATGTCTTTAAAAAGTTTTTCATAAAACATTTCCAAAACGTTTTTTGTAAAATATTTTTTGAAGGACGTTTTTCTTAAAACGTCCTTCATAAACCTTTCTTTTAAAACATTTTTCATAAATATTTAACGTAAAACATTTCTCAAAATGTTTTCCATAATCATT
This sequence comes from Artocarpus heterophyllus, assembly GCA_025403435.1. Lineage (NCBI taxonomy): Eukaryota > Viridiplantae > Streptophyta > Magnoliopsida > Rosales > Moraceae > Artocarpus > Artocarpus heterophyllus. The sequence goes on from CM046337.1 coordinate 20,094,616, forward strand.
TTACATAAACAATTCATAATAACGAATACAAGCAAAATCAAAATGCATGATTTCATTTATGCTCAATTATGATCTTTCAATTATGAGCATCCTATAAATATTTGTTTCTTACTTTAACTTCTTATCTTTATTCTTTAACTTTTCTTATCTTATAAACTTTAGTGTTTGTACCATCATCATTAATCATGAGATCATAAACATGATGTTTCTCTTATGGAAGACTTGAGACCATCAAACACCGAGACCATAACTTTAACTTTATTTGTGTACCTCACATAAAGGAGGCCATAACTTTAACTTTACTTTCAGTACCTCACAACAACGAGGCTGATACGACACTTCCTTTTTATCTTTATTTTACATTCTTTTTGACTTTAGTCAGCATATCAAATGCTATCACATCATATGCAAACACATTTGCAAATCATAACTTGTATTGTAAAACTTATTGCATAATAAATGCAATATTAAACTTATAACTTAAACTATAAAACCTTATATATTAACAAAATGCAAATGTGCTTTAAACATAATTATTGCAAATACATTGCAAACCTTTACTTGATCTTTTAAACTTTATGCATATTAAATACAATCATGCTTTAAACATAACAGTTGCAAGTACATTGCAAATTTTGATTTAAACTTTAAAATCTCTTGCATAACAAATGCGAACATACTTTAAAAACAATTTGCATAACAATTGCAAACACATTTGTAAACATATATATAAGCATTTGAAAATAATTTACTTCATGCTGTAGGTGAGGTTTGAAACTTACCTAGACTTAGCTCTAACGTTCTCATTGCCCTCCTTTTCCTTTCATTAGTCAGCCTTTGTGTTTTGATCATGTGACACCTGACTTATTAGTTAACTTTCTTTTTATCAATCTACTCGATTGATAATAAAACTTAAACATTAACCGTTCTTTCCTTTTTAACTTAACTTGGTACCCTATCAGTTTACTCCTCTCTTTACTTTGTATCCCGTTGCTTTTAACTTTGCAACCCACTAGGTTACTATACCTTTTACTTAACCTCATAAGCCATTGGGTTATTTTACTTAACTTTGTAACCCATCAGGTTCCCTCTTTCTTTACTTGACTTTGTAACCTACCGAGTTACCTTTCTTTTACTTAAACATCCCTTATTAAATTTCTCGTCTCATGAGACGGTTTCGTTATTTAACATATTACCGAACATTTTTCACCTAAGATCGTTTTTCTATTTTGGAGTGTTCGACTCCACTTTAACCGTTTTTTTAAAAATGATGATTTTACTCTTAATGGTCTTTTCGTCAATCTCATAACTTTACAAAACTCACTGCTTAACTTTACTGTTTTATTACTTACATATTATAGAAAGTTTCCACTAAGGAGCATTCTCTGATGTCGAGCGTTTTGGGTCCGTTTTAGCTATTTTTCATAAAATGACCATTTTACCTTTAACGTTTTTCTTTCATTCTTTCCTTAACTAAACTTTAAATCCTTCAAAACTTAGCATCTATGGTTACACACTGCCCACTGCAATGTAGGAGGCCAACGTTCTCTGGTGAAAACCAAATTTTCAAACGATTTTACAATTTTAGCCTGAAACACAAAAATCTTTACATTTTTGTCCTCGGAACCAAAAGCAATCATTTTGTACCAAAATGTTCATTTTTTACCAAAATAAAGCTTACAAAAGCACCATGGTCAAATTCTAAACATTTTATAACATTTTCATTTCTTGAAATTTTGTACTCAAAATTTTGTAAAATTCATAACTCCTCAACTAAGTAGAATTTTGACGAACTATCCATGATATCTTAACAGTTTCGATGAGTTTTACAACTTTCGTGTTTTAACTTTCCTCAAATCTATGGTTAAGGTGGACTTTTTGGCTAATTTTTAAATCTATTGAACTTTTATAAATCTTTGTAATTTAGTCCTTTTAGAATTTTACAAAACTTTGTTCACAAAAGTTGTTTCCTTCACTATTTTGGCAGTTGTCATACCATGTTTGGAACATAAATTGGCCTCTAAGGCCCTCAAGACCCCATTCCTTTGACACTAGTTAAACTTTACAAAGTTTAACAATGTTTCACTTTTAAATCCCAAAACCCCTACTTTCTTTCTTTCTTTCATCATCACCATCAATAAAAAACATAAAACAATCATGCCATAATGTTCATATTACATGCCATAGCATAAAGATTTCATCAAACACTTGGCATGTATAATAAAACATAAATTTTAGCTTAGTTTCACGAACTAAGAATTTACCTAACCTCTTCAAGGTATTAGTCCTTCCTTTTGATACTTGTTGTAATGACCGGAAAAATCAAGAAATTAATAAGTATGATTAATTGAGGATTTTTCTATCATTACTAAGCTAAGAACTTGAGAAGGTATAAGTTTAGCGTTTATTAATACGTAAATTTAAAGGTCTTAATAGTTGTAAGACCTTAAAAATAAATAATGTTATGAATGCACAAATTTATATGCTTTATTTATGAAACATGTAACAATGTAATGATATGATAGTACATTAAAATAATTTAAAATAATTATTTAATGTGCTAAATTAAAAGCTTATGATTTATTGATTTCATGTACGAGCCAAAGAAATGATTTTTATAAGAATCTCAATCAGAATGTTTAAATTGGGATTATTTGACAAAAGTGGAATTTTCAACTTACTGAGATTATGTGGAAATTCCTACATGATAACAGTTCAGTAAAAGAAACCCAGATCAAAAGTGATCATGAGCTCCATACCATAAATTGAAAATTGCGAGCACCAAGTTCAAGTATGCAAGATGTATGACATGTTTTACTATAATTGATCTCGAAATTTATAGAGATCAAAAAGTAAGATAAGAATTTTAAGCAAGTTATATGAACTATTGAAAATTCAAGAATTCTAATATTTTGAATGTGTATGGTTAATTATTAAACACATTAATAATTACGTAAAGTTTATTATTATTATTGTAAAGACAATAATAATAATAACAATTGTCATAGTAATAGTAAAGAAGAAAAATGGCGTTGATTGGGTCCACAAATGTTACTCTATTGCTGAGTTGTGGAACCATAAATAGCTCTTTATGAGAAATAGTTCAGGTTATATCCGTAAAGCACGAAATTGTGCTAAGTTGAGAATTTTAAATTAAATTGACTTTTAGATAGTCAATTTAATTTACAAAACTTTCACAAAATTACAACTATTGTTTTCATAATAAAATTTGAAGTTTACAACATGAAAATTTCTAATGAGAAATATATGTTATTACATTTTAAAGTTTTAAAAAGTTAAAATAATAAAAATACTTATATTGAGCAAAGTTTTAAATGTATATAACATTTCTTAGAATACATACATATGTATATATACACACATGTATAAATATAGGTACAGTTGTAAAAATAGTTAACCATCGATTTTGAAGACAAATGTTTCAAAGTTTACAGTTTCAAAATTAAATCACAAAATCCATATAGTATGGATAAATTTATGAAAATGATTTTTATATCAGTATGAATATTTTAGTAACACAATAATACAACAAGAAAATTGAAAATTTATGTGATTATCTTTAGAGTGCAAATAAGTTACAGTTTTTAAAGGTACAATTATGTTTACAGAAATTTAAAGTTACGGATCAAAATTTGATCTACCCGGTACTGCACGAGTTGGACTGTGTGGACCACATGAGGGTCTATAAATACATGACACAATTAAAAAAAAAAAATCAGATGAATCACAAACAGCCCCTCTCTCTCTCTACTTTCTCTCTCTACTCTCTCTCTCCTCAAACTCAGCTCCGAGAATCCGGCCTCCATTTTCGACACCTCCCACACCAATGGGAAGCTCTCGTCGAGCTGAGTCCAACGGTGTGCTGAACAGCCCAAAACACTGCCAGAGGAGGCCACACTCGCGCGGTTGAAGCCGCGGAAACACAGTACTTTTTTCGACGTGATTTCTTCGCCGTCCGAGCACCGATCGACACGATCTTGGTGTCTATAGACTCAGCTCAATGAGGAGAACAAAATGCAGCAGGTGATGCCCCTCGATTTTGGCCGGAGAAGCCTCGTCGGAGTCGCTTCTTGCCGCCGTTGCACCGCCCCCGATCCCGCCGCCTCCGGTGACGGTGATCGACACCGCCGCCTCCATTCGACTCAGACGGCGACGAGGAGTGAGAAGCACATTCCAATTTCACGCCACAGCCGCCGCCTGCCGGAGATCGAAGACCGCCACTAGCGCCGCCGCGGAAGCCATCGTCGCCGCCGTTCCTGACCACTAAGCCTCGAATTGGTTGGGGGAAAATGCTCAGAAGGTCAAGAGGAAGAAAATCAACTCCTCAATTTCACAAAACGGCCGCCGATTGCCGGAGATCCACGACTTGCCGCCAAGCGCCGCCGTGAGGAGGTGGAGCCGCCGTTCCACACGGTGTTGAGCAGCTCCACCCTAGGGGAAACACTCAGAAACATATGGGGATCAAAATGCCCAGGTTAATTTCAAGGTAGCTTCGCCGGAAGACCGAGAGCGGAGTCTCGATTTTTGCCGCCGCCGCCGAGCTTCGATCCACATGGTTAGAGGCCGAATTGGGTAAAATTGACACCACCATTGGACTCAGAAGGGTCGACTTAGGGGGGGTAGGCTCGAGCCCAGCCACCAACGGAGCCCAACGGTGGCGGTCAACGTCGGTCAACGACAGTCAACCGCCGGTCAATGCCGGTCAACGGCCACTTTTGGTTTTTGTGATCCGGACCTCCGATCGAAGATCCGAGACCACCTCCCGACTTGTTTCGATGCTCTGAACGTAATGGTGACTTCCGTTCGAGCTAATTCCACTCTGATGAAAATCGTCTGATACCGACTACACATAGATCGAGGTGACTCAGACTGCAGTAATAGAGTTCAAAATGATGTTTTCAACAATAATAAATCTCCATGGATCATTCCTAGCTATCCACAATGGTTCGAGGAGCACTGTTGAGGATGCAGCATAGACTGTGGATATAGTGAGATACAACTGGACCCGTACAGCTCGGAGTCCAGGTAAGTAGGAATCTCGCCTACAGTATGAATAGTTTTAAAAATAGATTAATTTTAAATATTTTCATAAAATTTATGAAAATGCATGATCAGTGATTTATTACACTGTTATAAGTTATGATGTGATATGTTATGTTATGATATGATGTGAAATGCTATGATGATGATGATGATGATATGATTAATGTGTGATGTATGCAATATATAAATTATATTGTTTAATCACTTTCAAGTCAAGTATGATAATGATTTACGACTCATGTATGATTAAGATTTACGATGCATGAATTACGAAAATTGTGATGTCATGTAGTGATAAGTCATACTGCATACACACAATAAAACAAGTGAAACTTATGAGACAAGTTAGGGGTGTCGTACCAACCTCCCGACCCACGGGGAGGCTCCATGTTAAAGAAATGAATGATCTTGGTGTCGTTGGGACCTCGCGAACCCTAACTTTCCAAGACTCGCGCGCAACCGGTACGATCACTCGGGCCCAAAGTAAGAAGATAAGGTACAGCTTAAATAATTAAGCATAAATCAAGTTGATAAGCAAGCATAAAATGCTCATGCATATTTTTATTAAAATGATTTTTAATTATGTTTTGCGAGGTTAATTTCCTACTTGCTGAGCGAAAGCTCATTTAAGTATGTTCATGCTGTAGGTAAGAAAAACCTGTCAGCGGCACTTGATGGACAGTGGTGAGCGGCGGACGAATGGTGAAGATGGGAATGGATACCGCTCACGCAATGTAATATTTCCGCATTATTATTTTACGAATTTACTCATGTTTTATTTTACGAAATTTCGTATGTTTATACCTTACGAAAATTATGTGCATATGAATAAGTAAATATTTTACGTAATTATGCTTTAAAAAGCCGAGCTTGTGATTACGCAACTTTGGTCCAGAGGATTTTAAAGTTTTAAAAAAAAATGTTGCAATAAAAGATGCAACAAATGCACGAAATTTATAGGAAAAAAAATTATAAGTTTATTTGGAATTGCAAAGGATTATTGGAGTTTTACATTAAGTTAAGAAATGAAGTTATAGATATGTTTTTATGAAGTTATTATGAAAGTCTTAAAGAAAAGCTTTAAGAAATTAGTAACTTAAGCTTAAAAGTTTAAGTTGTAAGAAATTATGTTTTGTTAAGTTTAAAAAGGTTAACTTTTAAGAGAATACAATGTTATTTTTAAGATGTTAAAATTATAAGTAAAATATATAAATAATTGCTAATAAAGTTTTAAAGAGCATTTAAATGAGATTTTATTTATTATTTAATTTAAAATTATCTTGAGAATAGTTGTATTTAAATTGAGAAATGTCTTTAAAGTAATAGTTGCTAAATAATTACTCTTATGTTAAAAAGGAAAAGTTCAAGAAAAGTACTATGATTATGTTTTAAGAAATTAGTGTTATGAATTATGTAAAGGATCATGCTTTTAGAAAATATAACTTTGTTAAGACGTAATGTTTATTATTACGTTATTTTCACGTTTTAGAATTTTATATATTACGTTAGGTTTATGCAATGAAGTTTTGAGAAATGATTATTATATCTTTTAAGGTTATATGTTAAGAATTCTTTATCAATAAGAATTTGTTTGTTATTAAGATTTGAAAAATAGCTATTTCTTCCTCTAAGGTTTCATGTTAAGGATTCCACAGTAAGAATCCATATATATATTGGAAAAAAAAAATTATTACGAATTTCTCTACCTTAATTGTAAGTAAGTATAAGTTTATGATGATGTTTAAGTTAAGTGACGGCCACGTAAGGGCGGGTCGTTACAGTTGGTATCAGAGCCGGTATCCTGCCATCCTACTTCATATCGTCACGCGCCTGCTTCACCATAGTCCAAGTAAGTTATGTTAATTAAATGTTAAGATAAGTTACATTAAATGATAGGTGCCGATTTTTCGTGTAACGACAATCGAGTTATCAACATATAAGTACGATTTTAGATGTCCTCTCATGGTCAACGTCAAGTTTAGCCATCAAGACGCCTCAAATCACAGGAAGCGATATTGGGTGCCAACTTCTGAAGCAAGCAGGACAACTTCTAGAATCACGTGAACACTAGAATCAACACTTCGAGATGATCGCCACTCAGAGTGCAAATTCAAGTGAGAATATTTGAAGTTACAACCACAGAAGAGATAGATTGATGAGTCGACAGACAATCTAAAGGTTCTACGGAATCTTCTTCGGATTTCAAAAATGATTAATAAATCTCACTAATTTTAATGTAACGTTTTCAATTATTATATTACAAAAAAATAATAATAATAAATTTAAACAATAACAAAATGGACATTTTCTAAACTTCTTTCCTCTTTTCTCAAGACTTGCTTTTATTTGCAAATTTATCCATAATTCCACTATATTAAATATGGAGCTACGATCAAGGTGGTTACACCTCAGAAAGGAAAGGAGGCCACAAGTTTTTCACAGCTTAATTACCAACCCATGATCAAAGCCGCCCCTCATGTAGCATACAAGCAGATCTTCACAAAAGTCGATTCTACAAGCAGATGGACAATAATCTACACTTTGCCACGAGAATAAAGGAAGTCACAAATGGGACATGCAAGGGACGTAAGAACGCAGCCTTCCTCAAAGAATTACCACCAAAGGCAAGGATGTCAAGACATTTCTTTGAAGAACGAACGAGTACTTGGTCAGAAAGAATTTTTCAGTTTGGACCATTAACGAGGGCATCGATATCTGAATAAGAGATGACGTAAAAGAATAAATAGGCATAGTACTACTACGGGGCTAATAGTGAGACACGCCATACGATTGATCAAGTATACATATAGTATACAAAATAAGATTTATGTATGAACAATAGAAGTTTTTGATAAGAACTTCATGTTATGTGACCCACTAGAGGCGAGTTAATTCTCGATCTCAACAATGGTCTATGATATGCAAAGATTGCTAACAAAGAAAGGGTTTAGCAATTTCATGATATGAAAGTATAATTGACATATGTATGAATGTTACGAACTATGATCGTTGTATGCATTATAACCCATGAATATGATGTGAAATAGTTGCTAACAAAAGTGAAATGTATAGCAACTCCATGATATGCAAGTACGAACATTATGCATATGTATGATAAGAATATGGATGACATGAATATGAATAAAATGTGAAAGCATGGCATGTAAAAGTACGATATGAATGACATGTATATGTATGATATGTTTGTGAATATGATGTGTATGTATGATTCATGTATGAAAGTTATGATTGATATTTGTTATTTGGATTATAAACATGAGATAGCTTATAAGTACCACGAAATGCATAATAAATATGCATGATTAAGCCCACAAGGAACTCATTGAGGACTTAACCTTTTAGATTACGACAAAATAATAGATTCCATAGAATCAACATTTTGGTAAAGATAAACACATAGATCCTTATAAGAAATTGGAAATAAGAAGAAATTCAAGGTATAAGAGAAGAACTTCCCAGAGGTCACAGACTGTCTATGGGTGGTTACTTCTAAACTAGTATCCGACCAAACAGACCCTATAATAGTAATCTCAAGATGAGACGATTTCCTCCCCAACCCACGGATAATATATATATATATATATATATATATATATATATATTGGAAAAAGAATAAACAATAAATAAGTTATGTGGATCGGTCGAACACCATCCTATAAGAAGTTAAGATCACATTAAGTAGAGATTGATGAAACAAAGTTGCTGCCACATACCCGAGACATGTAAGTAGCATCACAAGGATATTAGAAGAGAATAAGAATGACAAAGTATAGTCATTAATATATCGAGATAAGAAATAGGAGATGAGGAGACTACAGGATGGTTCAAAATATGAACCACTATAATAGAGCTACAAAACTCCGATAAAGTAACCATGACAAAGGGAAACCAATCGAAATTTCTAAACAAGAGAATGCAGTCCATCATATGACTCGATGACATCTAGCCATCAATAACCATAAAACCCAATTTAAGATAAGCAGGTAGATATGTTGTTTCAAGAACACAGTCTACCATGTCAGTAAATGACCTTTAGTCATCAACAAGTAAAGAACCAATTTAAGATAAGTAGACAAGATGTCTGCTTAAGATAGCAAATATAAGATTTTTAGCCAGAGCAATAAGCTTACACAAACTAGGCTACTAAGCTAAGAAGGCCATCTCAAGTAGAAATGGTTCCCCCCTCTAGTTAACGAAGTCTTTAGATAAGAAAATATTCTTGGAATAAGTAAGATCAGAGACCTTAGAATTAAACACCGAACCTTCACTAGAAACAGATGCTATGGAATACGAGCATAGGGATAATAAAAACCCTTTTGACTAGCTAAGACGTGCCATATTGAGGAGAAATACTCTAGAATAGGTGGTAAAGCATACTAATGAGAGTATTGCTCAACCTTTTAAGAAAAAACTCAGTTATGTAGCCAATGGTCGGAGTAATCCTAAGTTATTTTCATAAAATATATATATATAAGTATATATATATAAGTGTGCTTAGCACGTAAAATAAGCCCAACCATGATATCAGCCTAATAGTAAAATTTTTGGGACTCTTAGCAAAAGACTTCCAAAGCTGAGACTACGAAGTTGTTGCAAGTCCCTCAAGAAACGATAGACATAAGGAAATAGTCTCCTTCGAGAGCATCGATGAGACCTCCTCAATAAGAGTATAGACAGTAAGAATTAGAGAACCGATGATGTCTGGACATTATGATTAGTAAGTTTAAGAGTACGATGTCGAGGCTTGGGACGTAGCGGCGGTTTAAGGGCCATTTATACGCCCCTCCCGACGCCAAATAAAAAGGTGCGCTAATATTAAGATTAGAGATAATATGCAGGGAGGATGACACATATAGTGTCTACCAAGTAAAGTTGCGCATCTTAGGATAGTTTTATAGGCACGTCTTGTGACACCCGTTATTCTCCTAAGGGTATTAAGGTAATTAGATTAATTTTTAGTATATATATAAAAAAAATCAGAAAATCTCTCATAATTCTCTCTCTCTCTCTCTCTCTACTTTCTCTCTCTAAAAAATCTCTCTCTCCCCCCTCAAATATCGTCTGAGATTCCGGCATCCGTTTTCGACACCTCCCGCACCAATGGAAAGCTCTCGACGAGCTGAGTCTAACGAGGTGCCGCGCCGCCCAAAACGTCGCCGGAGGAGACCACACGCGCCGCCCAAAGTGGCGGCGAAACCCATTTCTTTCCGACGAGATATCTTCGCCGTCCGACGTCCGATCGACGTGATTCTTGTTCCTACACGACCACCGTGATGAGAGGAACAAAACCCACCCTTGGTGGTAGCTCAACAACCATCGAATTGCTCCGCCCGCCTATTGCCGCCGTGCGCCGCCGCCCCCATGGTGGAACTCCGCCTTGCCGGAGGAGGTGACTGACACCACCCCTCCCAATGAGTTCAGAGGATCAAGGGGAGTAAAACCCCTCGATCAATTGCACGGAAGGAGCCGGTTTCGCCGGAGAACGGCCAACGCCGCCGTAAACCGCCGCGGGAGCCTCCGTTTTGGCTCTTCCCAGCCACGTTTCTTCAAATTGGATGAGGGGAAATGCTCATAGGAGGATGGGTAGCAAAAACCCTCAGCCAATTTCAGGTTTTCATCGTCGGAGAATCAAGATCGGAGCTCATCCATTTCTACCGACGTTGTACTTCACGACCCGCTATGTTAGAGGCAGAATTAGGTGAAATTGACCCCGCCATTGGACTCAGAAGGGTCGATTTAGGGGGGGTAGGCCCGAGCCCAGCTGCCAACGGACCCCGATTGACGCCGGTCAACGACGGTCAAATTCGGTCAACGGTGGTCAACGCCGGTCAACGGCTGGTCAACGGCGACTTTGGATTTTTGTGATCTGGACCTCTGATCGACTATCCGAGACCTCCTCCTGACTCGTTTCGATGCTCTGGATGCAATGGTGACCTCCGTTCGAGCAAATTCCACTCCGATGAAAATCATCCGGTACCAACTGCACGCAGATCGAGGCGATTCAAATAGTAGTATCGGAGTCCAGAATGACGTTTTCAAGAATGTATGATCTCCAGGAAGCATTCCTAGCCATTCATAGTCGCTCGAGGAGCACTACAGAGGATGCTTCGTAGATACAGCGAGATACAACTGGATCTGTTTTGCTTGGAGTTCAAGATCAAGGGAGTATGGAGCTAACGTTAATTGATTTCAGGATTAAGAGACTGTTGATAAGCTTGAAAGGTAGGGATTCTATTACTCATCTTTTGTGAGGTTTTTATGGAATTAAAATTGATTGTTTTACCGCAAGATATATATATCTATGTTGAATTGATATTATATGAGTATCACATATGAAACTATGACATGAACTCGTCTTGTATTGTACGGCGAGGAACATAATGATTGACACATGTTATAAATTGAGAAGCATGGTTAGGAAAACTGACTCTATTAATAATGATTTAATATAGAGAAATGATGAGACATGAAGAGGGCGGCAATTACGTCCTTGGGCATGAATACCCTAAAAGGTAAAATAGGGGGAAGGTGATGACGCTTCCTTGGGTTGAAAGTCCCAGAACACACTGTACAGGAATCGACTTGGTGAGGACTCGGGGCTTGATGTCCCCTCACCGGAACACCCTTGGAATGTTTATAGGGTGATCAAGTGCGCCCATTTGGGTTTCGATGAGTTGAGTGATACTCAATTTAACATGGATACCTAGGAACAATGATGATTGGTAATATTTGTATAAATGTGTAATTATGACACTTTGTAATGATTAACTACGGTATCCATAAGATGTGATCATAATAAACCTCATAATCTGGAATATGATGTAACTTACTAACCATGCAGGTTTTAATGTGGTAATGATAAAAACCTAAAGGTGAGTAATGGCTTTCTCTACTGAGCATAGTGTCGCTCATTCCCTTATATTTTTATCTTTTCAGGACTCACTAAGTGTGAGGTGGCTACGAGAAATATAGTTGAGGAAGTGATGTAGCTATATTACATTGGGACTGCTTCAATTGTTGAGAATGTTCTTCATGATAATGTAAGCATCAATTGTTACTTTCTGTGACTGTATTACAATGTGTTGAGGGTTAAAATGATGATGACAACAGTTTATATTATTAAATTTAAGGTGCTACATTGAACTGTGGTTTATTTGTCGTTTATATTTTTATTTTTGAGTTGGGAGTTTTCATTTAAGTCCCGGGTAAATTTTATTTTTAAGGTTTTACTTTTATTATTTATTTTTATTTTATCTCATTAAAAACTGTTAACCCCCATATAGGGGCGTTACAGAATTTTTGGTATCAGAGCCTAGGTTCGGTTAACCTAGGGAGTGTAGCACCACTTTAAAAAAATATATTTTTGAGATGGTTTTGAAGCTGAATTTTCATTGTCATCATCAAAATGAACCTTCACATTGATTTATACAGTCTAGAAGGATGTAACATGGAAAGGCCATATAATGAAAATACTAATGGTTATATGAGTACAATAATTATATAGAAGGAAAGTATTAATAGTTATGAGGGAATGATAATTATATGGAATGAGTTTATAAGTAGAATGCTTATGAGAGATTCGTATAATATTAGGATCTATAAGCATATCTAATTCGTATAAACGATGAGAAATTCGTGTAGATACGAGGATTTAAGAGCCTTTTGTCTCGTGAAAAACAATAAGAAATATAAGGCTTGATTTATTGATTTTAAAGTTTGGCATAGATATGCCAATTTTTTTTTTCGTAATTGATTCAAACCTAAGTAATGATTATGTGTGGATTCGATGGAGCACATAAGTGTCAATAACTTTTCTTGAAAGTTCTATTTATTTGAGGAATATGATATAAGTTGGGAATCATGGTATTGAATCTTGAGAGAGATAAATGTTAGACTTTTGGTCTGTTGAGACTGTGTAAAGTCTAGAATGCATGAATCTCAAAATTGGAATATTTCGTTACGTACATTGTATTTAAGTGTATCAGTGAATCTTTATATATAGATGCAATAGAAAAATGATCAATAGGAGTTTCCTTAAGTAAATCATAATACTTAAGGCACTTATAATAATTTTGGATAATTACGATAAAATGTTTAAGTTTTAGATGTTTAGATGTGAATCTTTTGGTTACCTACGGTTTTGTTATATGAGGAAATTCGATATTGTATAAGTAGAATTGTGGGGATTGTAGATGTTCTTAAGTAGTAACATCAAGTGTCTTTGTTCATTGATATGGTCTATGTTGGAAGACGTAAATCGTATTGATTTCAAGGTTAGTCACATTCTAAACCCTTGGTAGCAATGATGATGAATCCATTGATAGATGTTGAGTATTAGGAATAACATATGGGTGTATGCATTGTTCAATAAGGTTTTGATTAAAACAAAATTAATTGAGTTGCTTGAAGATTATGTTGTTATGAAATGATTTTAAATACCATTCAGGAAGATCCTTGATTGTCGTTAAATTAGATTTGTTGTTCATAGATAACTTATCTATAGTGGACTTTGAATTGGGTTTAAGATTTATACAAATTGGTTTACAATTTTATGTTTGTTATTTAACTCGTTCTAAATGTGTTAAGGCCCGAAACAACCTGACCATTTTCAACTTAGAACATTTGGGCCTAGTTCAAATCTTAAATCAGTTTGATTCACACTGTCTCTCCCACGTGGTCTCTATACGTGTCATATACAGTGGTTTAATTATTGTTTACATATACTTTTACTGTGCATAAGAGCTTATTTCTCCGAGTTCACTTTTTCTCTCTTAATTTGTTATTTTCTCTCTAAATCGCAAATCCTCTTCTTTTTCATTAAAAATTCTTCTTTTCCTCTAAAAGAAGAAGGAATTCTAGGATTCTGCAATTTACTATCTTAATTTTTCCTTTCTATTTACTCTTCTTTCATCTCATCATGGACCCAAAGTACCAACACATGAGAAAGTATTTCCCATCACTCTCCCAAAAGATTCTCAGAAAGAAATATAAGGCTAGAATTACTCGGTTGTGGATTCTTATGCGTTTTGGCATCCCTTGTGATGTGAGAATGTTGATAGAGGGGAAGATCCGTCCGAGTGACTTCAGTCAAGATGTCGGTTTACCAGGAACAGGTACCAGTCGTAGTGCAATGAAAAGAAGAGCCCGTGCCATCGTGGTCGCTTGTAACAAATGTGGAAGACAAAATTGTAATGGTAAATGTACTTCACCTGGTTATATGTCTACGAATAGAGAGGATAAAATAAGGTTTTGTAGGGATGGACTTTCAAAGGAGAACTTGGATAGCATCCATCCTCCTCTTCACGGTCACCCTAGTGGATATGTTCAAGGAGCTATTTTTAAACTCTGGCCTAAATTTTATACAGAAAGACAACGCCTCAGGAATATGGTATTTCTAGATCCTGTTTGCCAAGCCATAAGAAAACTGGATGGGGAATAAGTCGTCGCTCTATAAAGGTTATTTAGTCTTTACTTATTTGAAGCAGTTTTAGCTGATGTTCAACAGTTTGTGTTTTTCTTTTACTCAGAATATTTGCTTTTGTGTTTGAAATAATTGTGATTATTAGATTGATACAGTAAGTGTTAATATCTTATTTAATTTATGATTTTCTTAAATATATATATATAATAAAATATATTATCTTATCAGACACGTCACATACGGTACAGTAATATGTTTAAATTTTGAAAAGCTTATCCAGATATTTCAAGATTTGTGTCTCAAATTTCAAAAGTTCTACAGTATTTGTCGTTTATATTAAATTTCTAGACTTGGTGTATATTTGTCAAAAAGTCTACAGTTGTGTCAAGAGGGTCTTCTGTCAAATTGTTCTCAATTGTCAAAAGTTATACAATTAGAGTCTAATCTTTTTCAAAAAGTGAATCAGATTTTCTGTAAACTATCAATCACCTTATCTTACTTTCTTATCCGCACAAGATTTTGTTTAAATCTTTGGATTACCTTTTCATTACCTACTCGTCTATCTCTTTAGCCCTTTTTGTATATTTCTCATCTTTAAAATCTCATGTAGAACCCGAAGTCTAAGTGGAGCAGACATTAAGCAACCACTTCTATAAACCAAATATGTCTACCTCCCAGTCCACGAAGAAAATAAAGAATGTCTGTGTCTTTTGTGGTTCCAGCCTTGGAAAAGATAAAGCTTATTTAGAAGTTGCAAATCACTTAGGGCAAGTCCTAGCACACAAGAAGATTAACATAATCTATGGGGGTGGTAGTATAAAAATGATGGAAAATATGGCACTAGCAGCTAGGTCTAGCGACGCTACAGTTGTAAGAATTTGGCCTCATATTCCAGTTGAAGGAAACCTTTATAAGGAAGCCATAGGTAAGGGAGAAGGAGTCAGGAGTATCCCTAGAAAATTTAAAGACATAATCTATAATTCTGATGCTTTTATAGCATTACCTGGTGATCTAGGTACTCTTGAGGAAATATTTGTAGTTGCTTGTGGGCAATTGTTGGGCTTTTATTCCAAACCTTTGGGACTGCTGAATGTAAATGGTTTTTATGACGGTCTTTTAACATTTCTAGATTACGCTGTGGAAGAAAACATCACTACAGAATCGAAGAGACAAATCTTTGTTACTGCTTCAACAGCTGAGGAATTGATAGATAAAATGCAAATCATACATCCAGAATCCGACACTGCAACATCCAAGCTTGAATGGGAAAGGGAAAGCCGGGAGCGGCCAATTGATTTGAATCTCTATCTGTAATCTTTTTGTTTTATCTTTGGCATATAGGCATGTGTGTCCGTATTTCGTGTATTACAAATAACCGTTTGCCTTGTATTCTGTGTTTCTTGTGGTACGTCGTTGTTCAATCTTTTAGATTCATTGAGCCTAATGTCGGGATGGCTGGATACGGAGTACTTGATGCTCTCGAAACGCATCCTTCTTAAGGTCCGACCTTTTGTTTATCGATGTTTTTGTATCCTATAAGCATGCATGATATGGATAGCTGGTATACGGAGTGCCTTATACTCTCGAAACGTATCCGTATCATGTTTGTAATGTGTAATATTCTGTTAATATTATGTGGAAGTACCAGAGTCAGTTATGGGGATATTCCATATGAAATATGAGTATATTATTTGGGTTGAATGTTTGTGTCATGAGGATAGCTGTTTAATGAAAAATATGTCGGGTATGTTTGCAACTCTGAGATTCCGTTTAATATCTCTATGAATAAGTTTAATGTATGATTTTGAATAGAAGTGTTTGTGATATATGTTTTATGATTATGTTTTAGTTTATTAGTAGAGGTATGAAATCAAATATATTTGACTTTTCCTTACTCAAAAAGGAAAAGGAACCTAAAGATGAAGTATATAAAATTTCTCTAGCAATCTCCTTAAATGTGATTGTAAATCACAGTCCATGGACAATGAAGGACTGGAATCATGGTATGGTCAATATGTATGCCTGATCAGATTCTTAGACTATTATACGGTGTTATAAGTTGAAACTTGTCAGAAATACTCTCATTGAGGGATTTAGAATTTAGAGTAAGATTTATTATGCAAGTAAATAAGTGGAGATACGATAACTTAAATTTAGAAGATAAACAACATTAACGGTTTAGACTCGAAATTGGAATCATAATGGAATCAAAATTTTTACTAGTATTACTAGAATTGAAATTTCGAGGACGAAATTTCTTTAAGGGGGGTAGAGCTGTGACACCCGTTATTCTCCTAAGGGTATTAAGGTAATTAGATTAATTTTTAGTATATATATAAAAAAAAAATCAGAAAATCTCTCATAATTCTCTCTCTCTCTCTCTACTTTCTCTCTCTAAAAATTCTCTCTCTCTCCCCTCAAATATCGTCTGAGATTCCGGCATCCGTTTTCGACACCTCCCGCACCAATGGAAAGCTCTCGATGAGCTGAGTCCAACGAGGTGCCGCGCCGCCCAAAACGCCGCCGGAGGAGACCACACGCGCCGCCCAAAGTGGCAGCGAAACCTATTCCTTTCCGACGAGATATCTTCGCCGTCCGACATCCGATCGACGTGATTCTTGTTCCTACACGACCACCGTGATGAGAGGAACAAAACCACCCTTGGTGGTAGCTCAACAACCGCCGGATTGCTCCGCCGGCCTATTGCCGCCGTGCGCCGCCGCCCCCATGGTGGAACTCCGCCTTGCCGGAGGAGGTGACTGACACCACCCCTCCCAATGAGTTCAGAGGATCAAGGGGAGTAAAACCCCTCGATCAATTGCACGGAAGGAGCCGGTTTCACCGGAGAACGGCCAACGCCGCCGTCAACCGCCGCGGGAGCCTCCGTTTTGGCTCTTCCCAGCCACGTTTCTTCAAATTGGATGAGGGGAAATGCTCATAGGAGGATGGGTAGCAAAAACCCTCAGCCAATTTCAGGTTTCCATCGTCGGAGAATCAAGATCGGAGCTCATCCATTTCTACCGACGTTGTACTTCACGACCCGCTATGTTAGAGGCAGAATTATGTGAAATTGACCCTGCCATTAGACTCAGAAGGGTCGATTTAGGGGGGGTAGGCCTGAGCCCAGCTACCAACGGACCCCGATTGACGCCGGTCAACGACGGTCAAATTTGGTCAACGGCGGTCAACGCCGGTCAACGGTTGGTCAACGGCGACTTTGGATTTTTGTGATCTGGACCTCCGATCGACTATCCGAGACCTCCTCCTGACTCGTTTCGATGCTCTGGATGCAATGGTGACCTCCGTTCGAGCAAATTCCACTCCAATGAAAATCATCTAGTACCAACTGCACGCAGATCGAGGCGATTCAAATAGCAGTATCGGAGTCCAGAATGACGTTTTCAAGAATGTATGATCTCCAGGAAGCATTCCTAGCCATTCATAGTCGCTCGAGGAGCACTACAGAGGATGCTTCGTAGATACAGCGAGATACAACTGGATCTGTTTTGCTTGGAGTTCAAGATCAAGGGAGTATGGAGCTAACGTTAATTGATTCCAGGATTAAGAGACTGTTGATAAGCTTGAAAGGTAGGGATTCTATTACTCATCTTTTGTGAGGTTTTTATGGAATTAAAATTGATTGTTTTACCGCAAGATATATATATCTATGTTGAATTGATATTATATGAGTATCACATATGAAACTATGACATGAACTCGTCTTGTATTGTACGGCGAGGAACATAATGATTGACACATGTTATAAATTGAGAAGCATGGTTAGGAAAACTGACTCTATTAATAATGATTTAATATAGAGAAATGGTGAGACATGAAGAGGGCGGCGATTACGTCCTTGGGCATGAATACCCTAAAAGGTAAAATAGGGGGAAGGTGATGACGCTTCCTTGGGTTGAAAGTCCCAGAACACACTGTACAGGAATCGACTTGGTGAGGACTCGGGGCTTGATGTCCCCTCACCGGAACACCCTTTGAATGTTTATAGGGTGATCAAGTGCGCCCATTTGGGTTTCGATGAGTTGAGTGATACTCAATTTAACATGGATACCTAGGAACAATGATGATTGGTAATATTTGTATAAATGTGTAATTATGACACTTGGTAATGATTAACTACGGTATCCATAAGATGTGATCATAATAAACCTTATAATCTGGAATATGATGTAACTTACTAACCATGCAGGTTTTAATGTGGTAATGATAAAAACCTAAAGGTGAGTAATGGCTTTCTCTACTTAGCATAGTGTCGTTCATTCCCTTATATTTTTATCTTTTCAGGACTCACTAAGTGTGAGGTGGCTACGAGAAATATAGTTGAGGAAGTGATGTAGCTATATTACATTGGGACTGCTTCAATTGTTGAGAATGTTTTTCATGATAATGTAAGCATCAATTGTTACTTTCTGTGACTGTATTACAATGTGTTGAGGGTTAAAATGATGATGACAACAGTTTATATTATTAAATTTAAGGTGCTACATTGAACTGTGGTTTATTTGTCGTTTATATTTTTATTTTTGAGTTGGGAGTTTTCATTTAAGTCCCAGGCAAATTTTATTTTTAAGGTTTTACTTTTATTATTTATTTTTATTTTATCTCATTAAAAACTGTTAACCCCCATATAGGGGCGTTACACGTCTCAATGTTAGGAATTACACATTAGACAAGTAAGGCTTATCACCCTTCCAATCGCGATAGAACCGATAGGATTTGTCATTTGATGAGTTAGAATATATCATTAATATATATATATATATAGCTATATTAACCAAACCCAAGATTAGAGTGATACGGTTAACACGTTAGAATTATTATGACACAGTAAGACACATACCTCGAGTAAGGTCATAAGAATTGGTGTCTAGCCCAAATTGTTCATCTAAAAGATAGATGAACATTAAAAAAAAAAAAGAAAAAAAAATCGATAGATTTCTTTCTAATAAAATATTGTAGCCATCAAAAACTGATGACCTATAAGTATACCCTTCATCACATCACATGAACATAGTATATTTTGAAAGGATGTTTTTTGTTAATTTGATGTAAAATATCAACTTACATTTTTCCAACAAATACACTTACTGTAAGCCATTTTTATAATTTTCATGAGTATAATACGAACTCTCTTGTTGTCATGAACCAACCAAGTTAAAGAATATAATGGTCAAATCCTTGAGGAAGAAGTAAGTTCCAAGATAGGGACCATCCATGTTAAGTTAAGGGTTCTGACAGCTAGAGATCAATATCATACTAAAAATACCTATGGATTAAATAGGACCCATAAACAGCTTTTTCTTTTATTATAAACATGTTTGGGTCCTTACTCATGAAGTACAAAATTTTGTCAAGTTTAAAATTTGATTAAATTGTCAAAAAAAAAAAAGTGTCTTTAACAAATTATTATTACTATTTTCAACAAGTAAATAGAAGTTTATGAAATGTTTTGTTGAGAAAAAAAAATGATTTTTATTAAAACAAAAATGACTGTTGTATTTTAGAAAGGTATAAATAATATTATACACACACACAGAGAGACTTTCATAGAAATAGTAAGGAAGCATTAGAACGATATAGGACACTAATTAGGACGATATAGGACACTAAAGTGGCCTAAAAAGAAGGAACAAATAGTCAACTATAGACACAAAATTCACATGTAGAGAAAGTTACGACACATCATGAATGCTTCCACAGCGGAAACAAGGTTGATTAGAATCCCGAATGAGAGATAAGCTTTACAAATGTTAAAATACAGTAAGACGGCGTATATACATGATTATGCCATTGAACAAGATGAGACAATTAAGGCTAGAATGACACGATTTTATATGAAAATAGTTGCTCAAAAGAGTAGAATTTCAATCCTAAGGTGGGTAGAATGTATACTAGACTCTAATGAACCTTTTTATAGGTTAAAGGAGATAATGTAGTTTTGCTCTTCTAGAAGAGCACACCCCACTCAATAGCATGAGATTTAAACCGAAAATTATTTCTTACCCATAAATGGGCCATGAAAACCGTAAAACTAGCCAAGTTTTTACGATATGCTACATTAGCATGTCCTAGATTCTAGGGTAAGTATAAGTAAAGGGAATCAATGGTATGATTTCATAAGATATGAGAATCTATTACCCCGATAGTATGTTGAATGTCTAGAATAAGCGTACCTAAGGAGAACCTATGGTACGATCTCCATAGGTTTGGGGATATAATGCCCCCATTATGTAGTGTTACCATGAGATTTTCTATTGACAGAAAGATAAAATCTCCAATTTTCCTTTAAGAGATTAGAAGAAATTGCTGAAAGACAATAGTTTTGATTAGAAATCGTGAGAACGATTTAGATAATCAAGTATAACCTAGAAATTTTCCATGACTAGTATAAAGGTCACATGAGCAAAACCAAGAGAAACCCTACGAATATGAAAAAAAAAAGAGAATGAATTTCCTTTTTCTCGCACCTCGAGGAGAGGCAAGACAAGTTCAAGAGAGATATGAAAGGACAAGCGTAAATGTTATGAACCCTTAGAAGTTTTAAAACAAGTAGATGAACATGTTTTAGACAATCATTATCACTAGTTAGGGATGACTAGATGATAAAGACCTATAGATTAAGCAATAAGAAGAGAAACTTACTGGCCAGTTTCTATGTACCAGATCATGATCTGAAGGCAAATACACAACCTGATCTGAAGGCAAATACACAACCTAATCTGAAGGCAAATACACAACCTAATCTGAAGGCAAATACACAACCTAATCTGGAGGCAGATACGTAACCTAACATGTGAAATAGAATAAGTGTAAGTCATGAAACAAGAGAAAGAATAGCTTCAAGGAAGCAAGGACAAATTTCCATATCAAGATTTTGAGGCAAAGTTGCCAAAAGAAAGAAAAACCCTATGAGATTAGGATACGAAGCCATAGGATATCCCTAGTTTATCTCAATTTTCGAGGACGAAAATTTTATAAGGTGGGTAGATTGTAATGACCGGAAAAATCAAGAAATTAATAAGTATGATTAATTGAGGATTTTTCCATCATTACTAAGCTAAGAACTTGAAAAAAAGTATAAGTTTAGCGTTTATTAATACGCAAATTTAAAGGTCTTAATAGTTGTAAGGCCTTAAAAATAAATAATGTTGTGAATGCACAAATTTATATGCTTTATTTTTGAAACATGTAACAATGTAATGATATGATAGTACATTAAAATAATTAAAAATAATTATTTAATGTGCTAAATTAAAAGTTTATGATTTATTGATTTCATGTACGAGCCAAAGAAATGATTTTTATAAGAATCTCAATCAGAATGTTTAAATTGGAATTATTTGACAAAAGTGGAATTTCCAACTTACTGAGATTATGTGGAAATTCCTACATGATAACAGTTCAGTAAAAGAAACCTAGATCAAAAGTGATCATGAGCTCCATACCATAAATTGAAAATGGCGAGCACCAAGTTCAAGTATGCAAGATGTATGACATGTTTTACTATAATTGATCTCGAAATTTATAGAGATCAAAAAGTAAGATAAGAATTTTAAGCAAGTTATATGAACTATTGAAAATTCAAGAATTCCAATATTTTGAATGTGTATGGTTAATTATTATACACATTAATAATTACGTAAAGTTTATTATTATTATTGTAAAGACAATAATAATAATAACAATTGTCATAGTAATAGTAAAGAAGAAAAAGGGCGTTGATTGGGTCCACAAATGTTACTCTATTGCTGAGTTGTGGAACCATAAATAGCTCTTTATGAGAAATGGTTCAGGTTATATCCGTAAAGCACGAAATTGTGCTAAGTTGAGAATTTTAAATTAAATTGACTTTTAGATAGTCAATTTAATTTACAAAACTTTTACAAAATTACAACATGAAAATTTCCAGTGAGAAATATGTGTTATTACATTTTAAAGTTTTAAAAAGTTAAAAATAATAAAAATACTTATACTGAGCAAAGTTTTAAATGTATATAACATTTCTTAAAATACATACATATATATATATACACACATGTATAAATATGGATACAGTTACAAAAATAGTTAATCATCGATTTTGAAGACAAATGTTTCAAAGTTTACGGTTTCAAAATTAAATCACAAAATCCATATAGTATGGATAAATTTATGAAAATGATTTTTATATCAGTATGAATATTTTAGTAACACAATAATACAACAAGAAAATTGAAAATTTATGTGATTATCTTTAGAGTGCAAATAAGTTACAGTTTTTAAAGGTACAATTATGTTTACAGAAATTTAAAGTTACGGATCAAAATTTGATCTACCCGGTACTGCACGAGTTGGACTGTGTGGACCACATGAGGGTCTATAAATACATGACACAATTAAAAAAAAAAAAATCAGATGAATCACAAACAGCCCCTCTCTCTCTCTACTTTCTCTCTCTACTCTCTCTCTCCTCAAACTCAGCTCCAAGAATCCGGCCTCCATTTTCGACACCTCCCACACCAATGGGAAGCTCTCGTCGAGCTGAGTCCAACGGTGTGCTGAACAGCCCAAAACACTACCGGAGGAGGCCACACTCGCCGGTTGAAGCCTCGAAAACACAGTACTTTTTCCGACGTGATTTCTTCGTCGTTCGAGCACCGATCGACACGATCTTGGTGTCTATAGACTCAGCTCAATGAGGAGAACAAAATGCAGCAGGTGATGCCCCTCGATTTTGGCCGGAGAAGCCTCGTCGGAGTCATTTCTTGCCGCCGTTGCACCGCCCCCGATCCCGCCGCCTCCGGTGACGGTGATCGACACCGCCGCTTCCATTCGACTCAGACGGCGACGAGGAGTGAGAAGCACATTCCAATTTAACGCCACAGCCGCCGCCTGCCGGAGATCGAAGACTGCCACTAGCGCCGCCGCAGAAGCCATCGTCGCCACCGTTCCTGACCACTAAGCCTCGAATTGGTTGGGGGAAAATGCTCAGAAGGTCAAGAGGAAGAAAATCAACTCCTCAATTTCACAAAACGGCCGCCGATTGCCGGAGATCCACGACTTGCCGCCAAGCGCCGCCGTGAGGAGGTGGAGCCGCCGTTCCATGCAGTGTTGAGCAGCTCCACCCTAGGGGAAACACTCAGAAACATATGGGGATCAAAATGCCCAGGTTAATTTCAAGGTAGCTTCGCCAGAAGACCGAGATCGGAGTCTCGATTTTTGCCGCCGCCGCCGAGCTTCGATCCACATGGTTAGAGGCCGAATTGGGTAAAATTGACACCACCATTGGACTCAGAAGGGTCGACTTAGGGGGGGTAGGCTCGAGCCCAGCCACCAACGGAGCCCAACGGTGGCGGTCAACGTCGGTCAACGGCCACTTTTGGTTTTTGTGATCCGGACCTCCGATCGAAGATCCGAGACAGCCTCTCGACTTGTTTCGATGCTCTGAACGCAATGGTGACTTCCGTTCGAGCTAATTCCACTCCGATGAAAATCGTCTGATACCGACTGCACGCGGATCGAGGCGACTCAGATTGCAGTAATAGAGTTCAGAATGATGTTTTCAACAATAATAAATCTCCATGGATCATTCCTAGCCATCCACAATGGTTCGAGGAGCACTGCTGAGGATGCAGCGTAGACTGTGGATACAGTGAGATGCAACTGGACCCGTACAGCTCGGAGTCCAGGTAAGTAGGAATCTCGCCTACAGTATGAATAGTTTTAAAAAAATAGATTAATTTTAAATATTTTCATAAAATTTATGAAAATGCATGATCAGTGATTTATTACACTGTTATAAGTTATGATGTGATATGTTATGTTATGATATGATGTGAAATGCTATGATGATGATGATGATGATATGATTAATGTGTGATGTATGCAATATATAAATTATATTGTTTAATCACTTTCAAGTCAAGTATGATAATGATTTACGGCTCATGTATGATTAAGATTTACGATGCATGAATTACGAAAATTGTGATGTCATATGGTGATAAGTCATACTGCATACACACAATAAAACAAGTGAAACTTATGAGACAAGTTAGGGGTGTCGTACCAACCTCCCGACCCACGGGGAGGCTCCATGTTAAAGAAATGAATGATCTTGGTGTCGTTGGGACCTCGCGAACCCTAACTTCCCAAGACTCGCGCGCAACCGGTACGATCACTCGGGCCCAAAGTAAGAAGATAAGGTACAGCTTAAATAATTAAGCATAAATCAAGTTGATAAGCAAGCATAAAATGCTCATGCATATTTTTATTAAAATGATTTTTAATTATGTTTTGCGAGGCTAATTTCCTACTTGCTGAGCAAAAGCTCATTTAAGTATGTTCATGTTGTAGGTAAGAAAAACCTGTCAGCGGCACTTGATGGGCAGTGGTGAGCGGCGGACGAATGGTGAAGATGGGAATGGATACCGCTCACGCAATGTAATATTTCTGCATTATTATTTTACGAATTTATGCATGTTTTATTTTACGAAATTTTGTATGTTTATACCTTACGAAAATTATGTGCATATGAATAAGTAAATAATTTACGTAATTATGCTTTAAAAAGCCAAGCTTGTGATTACGCAACCTTGGTCCAGAGGATTTTAAAGTTTTAAAAAAAAATGTTGCAATAAAAGATGCAACAAATGCACGAAATTTATAAAAAAGAAAATTATAAGTTTATCTAGAATTGCAAAGGATTATTGGAGTTTTACATTAAGTTAGGAAATGAAGTTATGGATATGTTTTTAAGAAGTTATTATGAAAGTCTTAAAGAAAAGCTTTAAGAAATTAATAACTTAAGCTTAAAAGTTTAAGTTGTAAGAAATTATGTTTTGTTAAGTTTAAAAAGGTTAACTTTAAGGGAATACAATGTTATTTTTAAGATGTTAAAATTATAAGTAAAATATATAAATAATTGCTAATAAAGTTTTAAAGAGCATTTAAATGAGATTTTATTTATTATTTAATTTAAAATTATTTTGAGAATAGTTGTATTTAAATTGAGAAATGTCTTTAAAGTAATAGTTGCTAAATAATTACTCTTATGTTAAAAAGAAAAAGTTCAAGAAAAGTACTATGATTATGTTTTAAGAAATTAGTGTTATGAATTATGTAAAGGATCATGCTTTTAGAAAATATAACTATGTTAAGACATAATGTTTATTATTACGTTATTTTCACGTTTTAGAATTTTATATATTACTTTAGGTTTACACAATGAAGTTTTGAGAAATGATTATTATATCTTTTAAGGTTATATGTTAAGAATTCTTTATCAATAAGAATTCGTTTGTTATTAAGATTTGAAAAATAGCTATTTCTTCCTCTAAGGTTTCATGTTAAGAATTCCACAGTAAGAATCCATATATATATTGGAAAAAAAAATTTATTACGAATTTCTCTACCTTAATTGTAAGTAAGTATAAGTTTATGATGATGTTTAAGTTAAGTGACGGCCACGTAAGGGCGGGTCATTACACTTGTAAGCATCTCAAAACCCCTTGAAAACCATCCATAACATAACTCATGAAAATCCTATTCAAATCATGAACAAAACCCTTAAACATGATAGGAAAAGCTTGGGTTTTACCTTGAAAACTCTTAAATCATCATCTCTTGCACTTGTTTTTGCTTCCTTACATGATTTGGAGCTTGAGATTCATCAAAATTTTATAGAAAAAGTCCTAGGGAAGGACAGTTTCATGGAGAGAATAGAGCATTTTTTTCTTTGGTTCTTACTTCATTAAAACACATAATAAATAAAGCTTGATTTTTTTTATAGCTTTGATGACTCACCATCATCATCTTCACTTGCCATTATTTGAAAAAAAAAATGACTTAACTTGGCAACATTTGATTGGCCACATCAAGGGGTATTTTGGTAATTTTAACCAAATATGATGACTTACCATATTAGTCATCACTTATCATTATTTGGCTTAACTTGGCAATGTGTAATTGGGCCACCCAAGGAGGTGTGGTGGAAAATTCTCATTTATTTGGGTGTTCAATGATGGGTCCCATATTGACTTTTTACACAATCCAAATTTATACTGACGGTATTTTTTCTATACTGCTGGTATTATTTTTCATATAATTCATGAGGTCCCACAACTTTTTATACTTATTTTCATCGATCATATAATGTAATTCCAATATTATCTAATTTTGTACTGTCTAAATTTATACTGACAATATTTTTTTTATATTATCGGTATATTCTCTATACTGCTATAGCATTCTTTATTCATCCATATTCTTCAAATAGTATTATTCTTATATTGGTTTAACTTAAACAGTCCAATTTCTATACTGCTTAGCCTTAAACAATCAAATTTCTACACTACATCACTTTTGCAGTGTAGTTTACATACTACAGAACTTTATCAGTGTACTTTCTTACACTGTATTATTCTAATATTGTATAATTTTTCATATTGTTATATAGTATTTTTTTAAATTGTTTTTATCTTAATATTTGTTGCAAATACATTTTTCAACAATTAAGCTTTATAGCTTATTTTCATATTATTCCTTCTTTATTTAAGATTATGACATGATTTTTACCCTTAAAATCCCTTTTTTGCTTTTATAAATTTTATCATAAAAATTGAATTAATCAATAATTCTTAAGTTATTGCATTTTTAATGTACTAAAAATGCTCAGGTGTCACACACCCTTCCCACTTTATATTTTACATTTTTTTTAAAATATGACTAGACTAAAAATTTAAATAATTTTTTAAATGTTTAGGTAAATATTTTAATCAAACAAATAGTTCAATGTTTTAAGAGTTTTTATTTTTTTAATATGGACTTTATTTAATTTTTGGTTTAATAATATTTTAAATTGTATTTTTATGAATGTTGGGAATGATAATCTTCTTATTTAAAAAATTAATTACTTTGAAAGGGATGTTGAGTCTCATTTGATGAACACAAAAGGCGTCTTGAGCATTTTGATAATAGGATAAAGGATTTAGACAAAATATTAACGCATTTTGTGTATTTTTTTAATAATTCATCTCAATTAAGAAATAATTGAGTTACTTTTATGTTTTATTTTTTACCAGTCTTTATTAAACCTTCTCATGAACCGTAAGTCTTTATCCTTAGACCTTATCTAGATCCTTAAAAAGGTAAATGTACTATTCTTTTCTCGTCTTCCTAAATGCACCGTTTGGTTTTTTTCTTAAATTTTTTTCCTTCCTTTTTTCCTTCTTTATTTTCATACTTTATCCATTTACCAATTAAAAGCTATAAAAATACTATAAGAGCTTAAAGCAAATTCCTTTATATTACTTTAAAATTTAGTAACATAGTCACTTGTAAAATTTAACAACATAGTCACATACAACTTTCGCAAGCAATCTAAAAAAAAAACTACAATAATTTAACAACTAAATGTGTAAAACAAATCAAACATTAGAACACCAAGAACTTTTTTTTCTCTTTGTATGGTAAAGTATTTGTATTTTGGTCAAAATTTACTATAAATAATTAAAGAATATTTAGACTAAAGATGGTTTTTAGGCTGCTTTGCCATTTTTTTCTTTATTCTTTTTTCCTTTCTAGTGCTTTTACACTTTTTTCTTCTTTCGTTGTTTTTCAATGCTTTACTTTTTCTTTTTTCATTCTTTATTTTTGGTTCATTTTGTGTATTATACTCTATTACTTTCAATATTATCTTGCCTTATCTCATTCTATTCCTTTTTATTTTCTCTCCATTTTAAATTTATTATTCTTTCTCATAAAATTGTTAAAATTCTAATCTCAACTTTTTAGCTAGAATATCCTATTTGTTAGTGAAAATTTATTTCTATTGTGGTTAGTTCCATTTCCTTCCTCTCGCGGTCAAATTTTTGTGTGTGTGTGTGTTGGGTTGTTTTGAAATGTAAATCTAATATTCAAAATTTTACTTGGTTGATGAAACATAGAATTTTGACTCCTTAATTAAAAAACTATATATTTTCAAATAGAATCTGACATAATAATAGTACATAAGGAAAAGATAAAATAATAAAAAAATAGTTTAAAAAAATATAAAAATAAAAGTACAAATTTTTAAAATAAAATATTAAACTTGTGTACCATTTCGAATCCTTTTTTTTTCTTTTCAGAGTATATTATTTGATCTATTTGTTTCTTTTACTATATTATCCTTCATTAAACCCTTAATCTATTGTTTTTATTTGTATTATATTTTGTTTAAAAATAATCAACTTATAAACTAAGGGATCAAAATTGTATATTCAAATATCCAGGTAGTGAGACCAGAAAAAATGAATGTCGATAGACAAAATAAATAAATACATATCTTTTACTGCATAAATAATCTTTTTTTTTATATATCTTAAGTAAAATTTTCTTGTACTCATTTCTTTTATACATTATCAATGTTATAAATAACTTCAATTACAACTTTGATACATGCATCATAATAAACGGTATTATAAGAAAGGACCACAATGCTATATTAAGTTCAAAAACTTTAGAATCTCAATATCATTCAATTAAAGACTCTAATAATATTATTATTTAAGGAGAAAATTGCATGTTTTGCCTTTTTTTTCTTTTACCAATTGTTTAATTATACGACAAAAAATAAAGTTTAAGAAAGATTGTGCCACATTGTAATGCATATTGATATTTTTTATACTATTAACGTGAATTGTTTAAATATTTTTTCCTTGAACATCATTGAAATCAATATTAGATCCGATATTTCAGATTATTTTGTTAAAATTTTGATAGAAAGCTTGTTTTAGAAAATATATATATTAAGTAGAATTATAATAGTAGGTGTAATAAATACTATACATTTATATATAATAATATTATATATAATATTATATATAATTCTAAGTAATATTATACTATAATAATATAGTATTTAAGTATACAAAATCAAAGAGGGATTTTTTTTTCTTTAGTTTTAAATATTATTTCAAAAAATATAAATAAACTATAGCAATAAACTAAAAAAAAAAAAGAATTTTGTTAAAATTTTGATAGAAAGCTTGTTTATCCCAAAGAAATTTAATTAGCATCTTAAAATACCAAAAATTTACTAAATTTTTTGTGTCACAAGAGCATTCAGAACCTTCAGAACTTGATCATTGCTTACAATATAGCTTTGTAAGTCTTCGAACTTGAATTAGAGATGCCCTCGCATTAGCACCTCGCCATCAACGTCCCAGTAATCTTAATCTTCTTCCAAAGGCCAGCTTCAAAGCAAGACTTTAGTGAGTTTTTTTTTTTTGGGTAGTAAAATTTGAATTTATTGAGACCCCTTAAATCAAATGGAAGCCACAGCGGCGGCAACCATCCCGCCTGTGATAACACCTTGGTAATTGGACACAAGAGCCCATTTGCTCAACAGATCAGCAACAGAATTACCAGACCTAGTTGTCCAAAGAGCTACTACATTAGGAAAACGTAAAGTAAATCCGAACAATCCATAAACGTAGGAATAAGCAGTCCAATCCGGTCAATCATCCTGTCCGTTCAATGCCTTGATTAACCTTTGGCAATCTGATTCAAAGACAACATTGGACCAACCCCTGAATTGAGCCACCCGAAGAGCTCTTTGACAAGAAAGAGCCTCAGCATGAAAAGCTGAATTTGCCTAAGTGCCTCCCACATATGCCATTAAAGGTATTCCTCACGAGTTTCTAGCAACCACAGCCAAACTAGCACGAGAACAAACAAACGAGGGGTCAAAGTTTACCTTGATCATACCATTAGGCGGAGGATTCCAATCCATTCTGAATTCAGAAGCAGGATTAGGATTAGAGCCAGCCATAGCTTTAGGCGCAAATGAAACCGAGAATTTGCCAAACCTGAAATTAATTTTGTGCATCAGGTTGTTGACATCAGGAGCGACACCAGAAAACACCAGCTCTTTGTGAGCCTTCCACACTTGCCCCATCAGAATTGTAAAATACAGAATAAACTCTTGTCTTGAACCCTAGGAGTTCATGGCACTAGCAGGGAAATTTTAAACGTTAGCCATGAAATTCAAGAAGAGTGGATTAGGCTATGGATTCCCATCAGACGTTCCAACGACAGCCAAACTATAAGGCTTGAGCAATGATGCAATCTTTGAATAAATGAACCAAAGTTTCTTCTACGCTAGCACAAAGAGAGTACACATTGGTCTCACACATATTGGTCCGAAATAACCAAGATTTCATTGGCAGTGCATCAGAGGCCACTCTCCACAGGAAAAGTTTCAGCCTTTTATGGACTCTTACTCCCCAAATATCTTTCCAGGCCAGCTCTTTTAAATTGAAGGCACCTCCATTAACTGCCCAATTGGTGCTTCACACCGAAAACTTTCCACTAGTAGCATCATGCCAACACAAAATATCACCACGAGTCCTTGTAATGATCTAAATTTTCAGAATAGCCTGACCCAAGTTCTCACAAAGTACGTCATTAAGAGCCGCCCTATCCCATGTGGATGATCTTGGGACAAGAAGTCACCAAGCTTTCGAGGAGGAGTACTATTAGGACAAAAAGCAGTAGCTGGGATTGGGAAGACTCTAGGAGTCCAAGGCTCGGCCTCCAAGTTAATTTGGCTATCTATTCCAACAAGGAAACATGAGTGACAACTGACCCGTGCATTGGAAAAAGGATGAGCCTCTACAATACTTTGCTGCCATAACCCAAACCCATAAGAAATGATCTTTCTCTGCAATCTTCCAGGATAATTTGGCCAGTAACGCATTATTAACCTCATTGAAATTTCGGAAACCAAGGCCCCCTTACTCTTTTGGTTGACGAATATCATCCCAACTGCGCAAAGCGAGATTCCTGGATTTATACACATCACCCCTCCCCCAGAAATGTCGAACTAAGGAGGCCAATCTACATAAAAAGATTGGGGCTATTTATAGAACAATATCACATGAGTCGGGATATTCAGAACAACCGTCTTAATTAGTGTCGTTCTTCCTGCCCTCGATAGGCATTTTGACATCCAGCCTTCTAAGCGGGAGAACACCCTTTCCTTGAGATAAGAGAAATCCCTGGTTTTGTTGTTACTAAGAAACGTTGGATTTCCCATATATTTCATCCCATTATCCAACTCAGCCATTCCTGACAACCAGAGAAGCTTTCTTCGGAGTTGAGAAGAGAAATTACTTGAGAAGACTAGCCTAGATTTTTGAGCGCTAACTCGCTGCCCTGACCATGCTTCAAAGAGATCCAAACACCCCTTGAACACTTGATATTCTTCCTTGTAAGCACGACAAAATAAGAAAATGTCATCAGCAAACATGTGGTGTGAGATGGCTGGAGTTTACCTCCTAATTTTGATACCATGAAATCAACCATTAGCTTCGTCCCTCAAGATGGGCCTCGATAACACCTCCTCTCCAAGAATGAACAAATAAGGCGATAAGGGATCCCCTCGACGATGGCCACTCTTGGGAGAAAATCTCTTCAACCGACTTCCATTTAGCAACAAGGAAAACGACGTTGAAGCTATACATTTTCCCACTATTTTAACAAACTTGGCTTCAATACCAAAACTTTGAAGGACTTGGAGGGTAAATTTCCAGTCTATACGATCATATGCTTTGAGCATATGAATTTTAATGCCCAGTAGTCCCCTTGGCCCTTTTTCTGCTACATCTTGTGGAGAATCTTATGGACCAAAATGGTATTTTTCGCAATCCATTGACCGGGGTTGAAGGCCGATTCGAACAGAGATATAAGCTTGTTAAGAACATGCCTCAACCTATTGGTGATGATCTTCGAAATGATCTTATAACTAACGTTTCACAGACTTATAGGGCGAAATTTATCAAATGAGACAACCTCTTGGCTCTTGGAAATGAGACAGACAGAATTATGGTTTATGGCTTTCAACAGCCTGCTAGAGCGGAAAAAATCTTGTACAAAGCTGATTGCCTGAGGCCCAACAATGTCCCAATACGTACGACAGCAAGTGTCTGGTATCTCATCCAGCCCCAAGGTTTTGAGTGGATGTATGCTCAAAACAGTTTTTTTGATCTCTGCAGCATTAGGAACTCGCTCAAGCATGATGTTCTCTTCATCCATTATGGAGCAAGGCAAAAGATCATCTAGAGTTGCAGGAATAGTCGGCTCAACCGAAGTGAATAAGTCCTAGAACTTGTTATTAAAATAGGCAGCTATATCACGCCGGTTAGATAAGTACCTGACCTCATCATCATTAATCATCCAAATATGGTTCCTCTTCTGCCGAATAACTGTTGAGACGTGAAAGAACATAGAATTCCCATTTCCCTCCTTTAACCATAACTCTCGAGAATTTTGTTTCCATGTGCTTTTTGACGCCCGCTAGCCTTCTCAATCTCGAGACAAATGAAAGCTTTTACTTCTATTTTCTTGTCATTTTTTTCTTCCATTTTCGTCCTTAATTCAAATATTGATACAAACTAACCCAGAAAAATTTATTCTTTTACAAAATAAAAATCACTAACAATAAATAAATATTATTAAACACACATTTAACACAAAACTAAACTAAAATTAAAAACAAACTTTAAAATAAAAAAAAGATTAAAATCAAAATAAAACTTAATTAAACTTACTATTTTTAAATAAAATAATTAATACTGAAAAACATTTCTAAGAACTACCAAAAATATAAATAAACAATAAAAACATGAAACCAAATGTATTTTATAGAAATCATACTAAAATGCTAGAGACACACAAAAATGCTTAATTAGATGTTTTAATAACAAATAAAATGTTAATTAAGTTATTTCAAACTCATGAACATGTACATCTTTATGTATTATCAAAAGACTTTTTATTTTATGATATTTTAACATTTTTGTCCCATGAAGTTGTCACACATTAGCAATTTATCCCCTGAATTTTTAATTTTAGCAAGTTGTATTTTAAACTTACAAATCCATAGCAAATTACTTCCATTAATAGCAATTTTAATTTTTTGATCGAAATTGACATATAATTTTCACATGGATAGTTAATTAAGTGTAAAATTTGTTCTATAAATTTTAAAATAAAAAAAAGTGAATTCAAAAATTTCTATTCTAATGAAAATTTAATTAAGAATATAAATCACAATAAATTTGAGTTAAAATTTATAAAATGGCCATTTATATCAGTAATCAATTATTCATGTGCGAATTACATATCCATTTCAGTCAAAAAACTAAAATGGCTGTCAAAAGGGAATAGTTTGCTACATATTTGTAAGTTCAGGATGCAATTTCTCAAAATTAAAATTTTAAAAGATAAATTATGAATGTGCTACAAGCTCATACAATAATAATGCCAAACACCCTTTTCTCTATCTCCTAACAGTATGTTTTGCATTATTTGCCTACGGAAAATGTTATCTTTTATGAAAAGTTCTAACAAGAATTTTACAAAGAAAGACAACCAGTTGTGAGATTGGAAAGATTGTCTACTAATTTTTATTTTTTTTTTCTAATTCGTTGTCTTAAGTTAAATAAAAGCCGTCGAGTATAGCACTTATCCTTGGCTACTGCATTATTTCTTTTACATAAAATTTGCAGTGTTCTTGAACCTTAATAGGTAGAAAAAATAAAGAGGTGGTTTGAGAATGTAATTCAAACTAAGAGTTTAAACTAAAGTTGAATTAAAATTCAAATTTTATAAGAGAAAATATTATAGTAAAAATTGATTTAAATAGCAACTTTATTTTTTGATTTGTTTAAGCTATGTTTTTAATGGCCTAATGTTAAAAGCAAATCTGAATTCTCTTTCTTTTTAATAGTATCACAACATGGCAGAAATACATCAAAATAATTAAATAATTTTTTTTTTGGGGAAAAAAACACAAGAAGTGAAAAAAAGAAAAAAAAACAGAGACTTATGGACCTTTTCCAGTTAAAGAGCTATACTCGTTCAGTTTCCGCAATAACATCAAACCATCAAAACCAATTTGTAAAACCACAAACCAACGAAAACATGATGGTTCAAAGTATACATGCAATTATGCTTACGTTATTTAGAAATTAACACATAATGTTTTTGTTTATTTATTTCTTGAGTATATACAAAGAAAGATATTACTGGATCTTCCTTGACTAGTTTGTTTTATTTCTCTTATTCGGCGTCATCGCCTTTTAAACGATAAGATTGCACTTTGCTGGAATGACAACAAGGCCGAATGAGAGAAAATAGGACAAGAATACAAACTTCATCCCAGATATATGCTTGAAGGATACTTTTTGTTTCTTGAGATTGATAAAAAAATTATGGAATTTTTAAGTTCATATAGACGGCCTATGGCCTGGCTTTTATGCCAAGTTTAGTTTAGTTTTAGGGTATTTACATAAATGTTACTTTTAGATTCAATTTTATTTATAGCATAAAATGTGAAAAGTTTTATGCCACAAACTTAGTGCATATTCCTATGTAAAATGTCGCGTGTCCCTTTTAGACTTTTTTTTTGTGTCCCTCCTAGACATTTTTTGTGTCTTTCTGAAATATGTCGCATGTTTCTTCGAGACATTTTTTTGTGTCCTTTTAGAACATGTTTTTCATATCTGTTTGAAACATGTTGCGGTGTACCTCTGGGACATGTCTTGGTGGGCCATATAGAAAATGTCCCCGTAGGACATTATTTTCCTCTCCTTTTCTCTCTCCTCTCTCTTTCTGTTTCTCTCCTTCCCGGCACTAGCGCATCTCTAACACCAGCGACGTTGCTAGTAGCCAAAAAACAAAAACAAAAAAGAAGCAGAGGACTTCATTAATCCAAAAACAGACATCACTACCACCACCACAACAACAACAACAACTGTAACAACAAAAGCAATATTTGGTTTTGACAACAAGAACAAAAAAAACAAGATCCAAAATCAGATCTACAACTTCGATCGAGGACTTCAATCTGCAACTCTGATGACGGTAAGGTGGGACCAGAATATAGACATCACGACTCTTCTCCATCACCGTCGAGGCTTCATCGTGAGTTGCTCAGATCAGACAAGATCGAACGTGATCGGACACGAGCAACTTGGATTGGACGAGATCGGGGATGGAGATGTTGTCATTCTTCCTTGTCATCATCAAGTTTCTGCCTTCAGATTTGGACAAATGTAAAGCTCGACTGGGACGAGCACAACAACGGTGACAAGAGGCTTGAGTAGCGACCTCGAGGACAGACTAGCTCTGCACAACTTCGGTGATCTTATTGCTCCGTGTGATAGCGACAAATCTACGGGGGCGGTGGCGAAGGGGAAAAGAGAGAGACTTAACTGCTAGAGTTTTAACATGGGTTATTTTGTCATTATATTACTTGATTAATGTGGAATTGTAGCTTTAAGTTCAAATGGTCTATTGCCCTAAAAGAAAATCAAATGGTCTATTTATTAACTTTTCTTAAATTTTAGCCTGTTTTTTATTCTTCTATTTTTTTAGAGTATTTTTCTTTTATTAGTT
Source organism: Artocarpus heterophyllus (assembly GCA_025403435.1). Lineage (NCBI taxonomy): Eukaryota > Viridiplantae > Streptophyta > Magnoliopsida > Rosales > Moraceae > Artocarpus > Artocarpus heterophyllus. The sequence continues at coordinate 20,130,563 of CM046337.1, forward strand.
TAGCCTATTTCCCTCTTTGGTCCCCTTTTTTCGTGAATAATAATTACATCTAGCTGAAAGCGAAAAAAAAAAAAGTTTCATAAGGGGAAAAAAATACCTCTAATGCTATCGGCAAGTTTTTTAATCATTTTCGACATTTTTCATCATCCGACAAAACAAAAAAAACTGTCTTTATTTTAGTCACTAGAATTTTTTTTGTTATTATTTTTTTTGAGGAGGAATTTTTTGTAATTACGCTTCCATTAATTACCTTTGATTATCCTTAGAAATAAAGATTTCGAATCTATGCAGAATCCCCATTTTACCCTTAGAATGCCGTTAGAATAGTGTGTTACCCTCATCTCAGACGCGCCAAGACGCGGTTTTCCCTTTAGCTTTCCCGTTTTGTTTTTCAAAAACAAAATCACATTTATCTCTTCTCTTCGCATTAATTACTGAGCTTATCTCAAACCAATAAGATTAAAGATGTTATTTTCCTCAAAGTAAAAAAAGGAAACAAATTTAGAAACTCATCTGGAGAGTGTTTAAAAAAGGAAACAAATTTAGAAACTCATCTGGAGAGTGTTTTTTTTTTTAATAAAAAATCAAACTTCGAACTTGAATTAATTGCTTGAGAACCACGTCTTTCCCGTTCTCATCCCTATATGTTCAAATTTCCCAAACCCCACCTGAAAAAAAAGAAAAATCTCTCTCTCTCACTCACTTCATTCTTCTCTCTTTCTCTCTAGTTCTTCATTCTTGTTTTGTTTCCATGGAGAAGGAGGAGAAGAAAAAGCTTTTTCTTAAGGGTAATAATAGGTTGGAGATTTTGGCCAGAGTCTGCAGTTATGTTCTGGAGCAAGAATTCTACTACAGCGATAAAGATTCAGAGCGAAAACCAGTGCCAAACTTGGTTGAATCGCTGAAATCCACAGACCCAGCTCTCAATTTTCGCAAGAAAATCAGGGGTTTTTCTGGAAAACCCCACGACGCACTGATTGAACAGCAGCACCCTGATCAGATGAATATTATCAAGATATTCAATCTCACTCCTAATGATCATCATCATCATATTGATCATGATTACAGCATAAATAATGGTGATGATGGTCATGATCGTAGCGAACTCTCTGCTCTTCCGCCCAAGAAACGCTATCGTTTCGACGATCATGATCATGATCAGTCAGATGATCATATAAAGAAAGGGCAGATCATGAGCAAGAAGTGCTCTGGTACTACTGCTACTACCGGGTCGAAACGCCGTCGTTTGGATGATGATCAAGACGAAGAGAAAGAGGAGAAAAGGAACAACATTGGTGATAAGAAGAGGAGGAATAACGTCAATAATAACAAGAGGCAGTGTTTTGGACGTCAGAAGCAGAAAGTGATAATGGCGGGACCGAATCCGGCACCGGCAATGCCGAGCGCTTTGATGGAAAAGATCGTTAAAGAATTGGGTGAAATGTCTGAGTTGAGGCTTCTTATCCAGAAGAGCCTGTACGACAGCGATTTAAAGAGGGCTCAGAACCGATTTTCGATGCCGATTAACCAACTCGAATCGGACGATTTCCTCACCGACGATGAGAAGACGAAATTGGCGAGCAGAATGCAGGGCGATGACAAGCATTACCAGGGAATCGAGTTGGATTTTTTTGAGCCGAATTTGTGGAAATCGAAGATGACATTGAAGAAGTGGGACTACCACAATTCCAGTTCCTACATGTTGTCGCAGCACTGGTTCACAGCCGCCGAAAGGAATAAGCTGAGGGCAGGGGATGTTGTGCAGATTTGGTTTTTCAGAAGCCGAGAAGGTAATAATCCGTGCGTCGCTCTCGCCAACCTTTCCCAACAAAACGTTTCTTCCTGTTCTTCTTCTTCTTTTGTTGGTGGTGGTAATGGTGGGAACGACATTGATGATCATCAAAGGGCTGAAAGTGGGCCAAGAAGTGTTGTCACCGCCTAGTTCTTGCCCCAATGGTTTCTTGTTTGGTTTTCACCCAAAGCCAAACACAAGTTTTGCACTGAGGTCAATGAATTATTTTAGTTTATAGTTTAATATTTTTCTTCTTTTGAATTTGTTTTAGTTTGTCCATTTGGTAAATATAAAATTCTTGGTTTGATATGTAATCAGTACTGATCCCAGTTTTTTTAATTCATTTAGCTAAGCTAGGCCAAGAGGTTTAATTGATGATATTTGAGTTTTTTTTTTTTTTTCATTAATGAAATTGTTAGTTATTTCAATATGGAAATTCCCTATTTTTAATGTTCCTTATCTTAGTGACTTTGCAATAGCAGAGTTCTCCTTATGATTTAAACCACCTAGACAACATCCACTAAACATTTAAAATGACGTATAACAGTAATATGCATGTGCAGATTATACTCGGTTATAATCTTATCTTATTATTTTATCATTTTATCGGGTCCGAGTAGTCGTATCGGTTGCATGCAATTAGCAGGAAATTAGGGTGTTTAAGGTCCGAACAATACCGTGATCTAATTCATTTTTAATTATGTATTTAAATTTTAAGCCTCCCCGTAGATTGAGAGGTTGCCGCGACCCTCATATTTAATTCTTCCTTAAGCGTTTCATTGAACAAATTAATGAGTATATAGTATGGCATAACATTGCACACTTAAGCATAAGATTTAGACATGCTTTACTACTTACTAAAAATATAAAAAATATTTATTTTCAAATTATTCGCAATGTAGGCGAGATTCTTACTTGCCTATTTTCCTGTTGTAAGTTTCCCTACTCTCCTAGAATTTCCTACATTCCATTGAGACAAATTCTTTATAAAACACCCATTAAGAGTGCGTAAGAATAATCTCATTTTATGTTATTCATATTTTAACATAATAGTAAAAACTTTGATCATTATTGTAGATCGTAATTCCTTTCATCAAAGAATCGTAAAATTTATTATTTCTATTACAAGGATTAATTAATTATATGCTCATAAAATTTAGTTTTCCTTAATTGCTTTTAATTTGTATTAAGATTGATAATTGATTAATTTAAATAATTTCTTAATTATCTTACCATTACTAGGTCTCTATGACTTCATTAACTAATTTAGAAATTATATAACCTTATGGTTCTTGAACTAAGTTCTAATTAACTATTTCCTTAATATATTTAGTGGGCTTGTAAGTTTTAAGCTATTAAGCCCAAAAACATCCTAAAGTATTCTATACATCGTATCGTTAAAACATTGACCCGAGTGGCTTTTCAAACTATGGCGAGCGTTGGACCCATGCTTAGCATTGTGGTATGAAGAATCTAGCGTATTGGGTTTTCATGATAGCTATTTTAATATTCATTTGAAATTTATTAAAATTTATCATTTTTATTTTTTGAAAACTATATTCCTATAACCCAAGTTTTGTATCAAAATTGCACTTTAAAATATTGTCTGAAATTTGTAGAACACCAAATCTTAACCTTGCATAATATGTCTTGAGCATCATAATATCTTACATTGTCAAAAAATAGGGTTCTTAATGTTCAACAGACATTATTTATAAAACTAGTACCAGAAGGTATTTTTTGGTTAGTTTTTTTAAAAGTTACCGCAAAATCGTATGTTGGAGAACAGTTTTACTTTTAAAGTTTTACATTATAGAAGTTACTTATTTTAAATACGGGGTTTTAAAAACTTCCGTGCTCATTCAAAAATCTCATTCACTATCTTTAATATTTTCGTCTTCATGTTATTTTTTTTGCAAACATTATTGATTAAAAAATTTTGATAGTTTTTAATAATCTAATTTAAAGTCTATCTTAGAGACAATATTTTCATAAAAGTTTCTTCACGAAAGTTTTTTTGTTTCACCGAAAACTAAAAAATTTGTATTTGGCAAAAATTACAGTTTGGCCTAAAAACTACCCAAAACTATGAAAAATTATTTTAGTCCAAAAATGCTGGGTTTAGGGGGGCGGGGGGCTAGGTTTGGAAGCCATCGGCGCCTCGGGGGGACCTAGGGTTTGGGTGCTGTGTTTTATTCGTGTTTTATTCACAGTAGAGAGAGAAAGGAGAGGGAAAGAGAGAGTGAGAGAAGGAGGGAGAGAGAAAAAGAAATAAGAAAATAAATATATTTTTAATGTATTAGTTAGTTTGAAAGGGTAGTATGGTAATTTTGAGTAAAAATAAAGTCAAAGAAATTTTTTTGTCCAAAATTAAACATTAGGGACTAAATTACACTCTTTTTAAAAGGTTAGACCCATTTAAATAAAAAAAAGGTTGGGATTAAATTGCACCCTTTTAAAAAAGTTGAGGATCAATTGAATTATTTACCCTTTTTAAAATTAAAACTGGCCTAAAATTTACTGATCCTATAAACAGGCAATTTACTTCTAGAGGATAAAATAATAGGCTTGTTAACTATAATTTCTCCTTAGTTTATTTAGTTTGTTCTTTAATTAAAACTTAAACTAACACGTAAAACAAGGGCATGTTTAAAGCTTTATTAAGTCTAAGGTTTTTTTTTTTTTTTTCCCAAAACACAGGGAGGACTTTTATTTTTGGTAAATTTATCTTCAAGAGATTTTTTTATTGTCAAAATAACATGGGAAAAATTTAATTATTAGAATTTCTATTATTTCCTAGAAAAATTTTGAATTGGTAAATTCAAAATGTTAATCATCAAATAAAATTGATAGTAACTAAAAAAATTACAGTTCAAACTATGAATTACAGTTCCTCCGCTAGAAAACAGTAAAATTCGTTCAAATTAGGGGTTTATCACCTATGATTTTCTATGAAAAACTCGTTTTTAGAAAATAAAAATAGACTAATTATTCAAAATAATTCGTTTATATAGAATAAAGAGAGTATGACAGAGACGTGTTCTGGTATAATTAAACTGAGATTGCAATACTTCCGCGATCGAAGAGGATAATCCAGAAAAAAGAGAAAAAAGAAAATCAGAGGGATTGCACACTATTTCTTTGACATGCATTATTTCGCTCAATAATTTTTACAAACGAAGGTTTGTTTGATAACCATTTTTTTCTAGGGTAATATACATTTCTCTCAATAACTTTTTTTTTAAAAAATTAGTATGTCATTCTATAAATAAGAAATGAGTGTGTCTAAAACGTCAATTGGAACCAAAAGTTTGGTTTAAAAACCAATTTTGCTATATTAATATTCTCTTATAAAATTTGATCGGCTATAATTTTTTTTATTTTTTGAAATAATGGTTGTAGTATTATTAATTTAAACCTTTGCTTTGAATAATGTTTCAACACTACAATTCCCACCTAAAGTCCTACGCCAACTCATCTTCAAGCCATTAAACCAAAGTGTCCTAGGCAATTTATGAAATGAAATTAATCCGTAATCAAATATGTTCCTTCTCAGATAGGCTTATCTTCCAAACCCTAGTCCTTATCAAAACCGCATATGACATTTCAGTCAGCTTTTTTTAATTGGTTTTCAAGCAATTTAAATATAAATGGTCGGAAAAAAGTAGTATTTTTGCTGAAGTATATAATGTTGTTTGAGAAACAGTACTATATGTTTGTTTTCTGTTAAAAAAATAAGAAAACAAAAACACCAAAAAAAAATCTATGGGTTAATTTCGCTTTTAGCCCCTAAACCATACAACTTGTTTCATTTTGAAAAATCACACTCCCTAAATTATTCAACTTACCTCATTTTAGTCCTTTTGTTATTAAATCTATTAAATATTAATAGAATTGAGCCAATAATTTCACTTTTGCCCCTGAACAATATAACTTGTCACATTGAACCCTTAAACTATAACAAATTATACCATTAAACTATGAAACTTGTTCTATTTTGACCCTTCAATTACACAATCCATTAAACATTAACTAATTGAGTCATATATATGCATCTGATCGATTAATTATAAATGGACAATTAAACTTAAATATTTTATAATCGAATTTCACGCATATCAGACCTATAAATAGGAAATTTAATAAACAAATGTACATTCCTGTTGACTTAAAATTAATACAAATTTTGAAATCTTTTTAGTGATTACTGAGTCCAATTAAGCGAAGTATTTATTATTATATTATTTACTTAATTTTCAATCCCAAAATTTATAGGGTGTTTCGAACTTCAGTTCCAAACCATCAATTATAACTATAAACAGTGTAAAGTTTTCATCAACTAAAGTAAAAAAAGCCAAAAATTACCACATTTTAAAACTCTCACATGTTAAAATTCTTAAACTTAAAACATAAGCTACAATTGAAGTTTCAAATGGCTTATTAGTTCTAAAAATGACAAATTATATTGTAGAATCTATGTATAGTTTTTTTTGTTAGGTACCCATATATCCATCTTTATTCTTTATTTGTTCATGTTTTTCAATTTAATTCATTTTAAATCGTATGATGAAGAAAATTTGATAAGACTTTTCGAACAACTAAAATAGTAAAACTTTTATCAACAAAATTATGAAAAAAAGAAAAAATAGTAAAACTTATAAACTTGATAAATAAAATTTATATAATTTGATTTTAAAATATATGTTGAAAACATTTATAAAGCCAAACGGTCCAAATGATCATATGTTACAATCTATAAATGTTTCTCAGATTTAGTGATAAAATGGTCAAAATAGCAATGTTTCATAGTTCAGTGTGATTTGTTATAGTTTACAGTTTACAGGTCAATTTAACACAATATCTTTTCTGTTCCCTTGTAGAAAGAGAGCATGACGTATTTGAAGAGGTTTTGCATGGTGATCTTGACTTCTCATCAGAACCTTGGCCTAGTTTCTCCGACAGTGCAAAAGATTTAGTCAAGAAGATGATACATAGAGACCCCAAAAAGCACCTAACCGCTCATGAAGTCCTCTGTAAGTTTTTCTTTTTCTTTTTCTTCATTTGCCAATAGCGATTCTTAGCCTAGAATGTAAAAGGACAACTTCAAACGGAATTTCATTTTGGTATTATAAGAGCTTTAGTAGATAATGTGCTGCTTTTTTTCCATGCAGCCCACCCTTGGGTTCAAGTTGATGGAGTGGCACTAGACAAGCCTCTTGATTCTGCGGTCTTAAGTCACTTGAAGCAGTTTTCTGCAATGAGCAAACTTAAAAAAATGGCTCTCAGAGTAAGTCCAAGGAATTTCTTACACACTTGCATAATTTAATCCGAAATGTTGCTCAATTAAATTTATAATAAACTTTGTATAATCAAGGTTAGGGAAGATTTAAAATTTTGCTTTGTACTTGTAGGTCATTGCCAAGAAACTCTCCGCCTAAGAAATTGCTGGCTTGAAAGAAATGTTTAGAATGATAGACAGCGAAAATAGTGGTCAAATTACTTTTGAAGAACTTAAAGATGGGATGAAAAGATTTGGTTCTAATCAAAACGAGTCTGAAATTTATCAGCTTATGTAGGCAGTAAGTGTCAGAATTACTTTTACTCAAATGCAATGCTATAAACCACATGGCCTTTTTCTCATTAACAAGTTAAATCTGAAACATTGTGAATTCAATTGCATTTTAAATGTAAATTATGATTTGCTCAATTATAGGAATCATGCTTCCAAGCTTTCAAAAAAAGACAAAGTGCAATATTCTTTTATCCATGTTCTTGCAAATATGTTCTATTAAATTACGTATCAAGATTTAACACCATATAATTTATTTTTAAACAAACATATCGTAGGTGACAGATGTACTGACTTAGCTTGAAGACTTGCTACAACTGTAATTAAGTTGATTCAATGCTACGAGTTCCTGGTACGCTTATCTCTTTGGAATGTTCATGTCACAATGTCTTATAATCAACATTCATGGTATAACAACCCAAGAAACTATAAAACCCTAATTCATGCTTTCATTAATTCTATCATGAAAATTTTCATGATCAATCCTTACAACATTATCACAAATTCTATCAACCATAACTATATTATGATTTCTTATGAAAATCCCCCAAAATCTTGGCATATCAAACTTATGAAGTCCAAGTGTTTACAAAACTTTTCCCTTGCTCCTAAAGTGTGAATGCCTAGAGAATAGAAAATAAGAGAAACCATGGTGGCTTCATGGTTAGATCTCTAATTTCTATCTCTTTTAGGTAATAAACACGTATAGAAGTGGTGGAAGAGAAAGAATGCCACCTAAAGTGAATCTATAATTGTAAATAATTCTCTAAGTGTAGGCTTTTATATTGAATTCCTAATCATCCTAGGGCTAAGTTCTAAAGTAAAATAATCATCCAGGGGTCTAGGTCTAGGGCTAACTAAAGTAGGTTGTACTGGAAAATCTCGTGTTTTCTCTCTTATTTTATTCTTTTCCCTTTTTTTTTTCTCATGGCAGGTGCTCCAGCCTTGAGTGGTTGGCACCCCAATGCTCTGTCGGCACCCCAATGCTCTGTCCTAAAACCTTCTGAAACCTCTTTTTCGTTTAACTTAAGCTCCTAAATTCGTATTTGACCATGTTTTTTAGGGATTTTTTTATGCATTATTCATCATTTTATCTTATTTAGAAATATATAAACATGTTATCTCAATCACATCATCAAACATCAAAATCATAAAAATCACATTTGTTATTAAAATTTATTCATAACACATGTTATAGTCACTTAGACGTCTTAGTCCTTATAATCATTTAGTAACTTTCGAGATGCTACAACAAAGTTCTGAGGCAAAGATGCTCTGTCCCAATGAAGTTGCTTCGCCGTCGCTTTACCAATTTAGATCATCACGACACATCTCTTCTCTCCGATCTATGCAATATTTGGTGATGATGGATTTAACCTCAACGCAATTTGATGGTGAGAAACACGAGGATGACAATGAAGTTTGGGTTTATCGATTCAGATCCTCGTCGTCTTTTGTCTTTGTTCTTCTCACAACGGTTCCAAATCTCATCATTGTTCGTCTCATGATGGTTCTAATGTTATTCGTCATTGTTTTCTGTCACGACAGTGGATCTCCGATAGCCATGACACAAGGCTGATTTGGTGGCTTCTAGATTTTTGTTTATTGTATATTTTTCGTTGTATTATTTATGGCTGGTCTATGTTGTGATTGAGATTTAGAAAGAAAAATATACTAATAGGAAACAGAGAAAATCTAGGTTATTCCACCAAAATATTTTTTGTTGCTAGCTCTCGATGATCAAAGCCGCAAATAACTAGCTATCTCTGTTGACTAAAAAATATAATGGTAGGATATGAAAATATCTCATCATACTATTAAAAATATTGCACCTGAATAGTGGCATAATAAATATCTAAATATCTATAGCATAAATAAAAATTAAGCTTATGTGACATTTATAAAAGGAAAATTGTAGTAAATTGAATCTTCTTAAAATTTATCGAAGTAAATAGGTGTTTAAAAATATTTGTAGTAAACAACAGTTAACAGACAATTTACCAATAATTTTTTTTTTACTTATCTATTTACTATGAGTAAAAATAATGGTAATTTTTTTTTACTGCTATTTACTATAAAAATTTTCAAAATCTAAAATATTTCTAAAGTCTGTTATTACTCAAATTCTCCCTGTGTAAAATTACCTTAAGTTAAATTTGTTCAACCTTTTTTTAAGATATTATACTAAATAGTAGATTTTGCTATTTCAGTAGCAAGTAATGTAGGAGATTTTAAGAAAAGGCTTTAAGAACAAGTTTTTTTAGACAAATGGCCTCTCTCTTTTTTTGGCACCAAAAAATAAGCTTTTTGGGTAGGAAAACTGTTCCCTTTTTTTTTTCATCCTGTTGAGGTTCCTTTTCTTACTACAATTCTTTTCCTCTTTTTCTGAAAAAAACTGGAGCAGTTTTCCTACCCAAAAAAGCATGTTTTTTAGTGAAAAAAAGAGAGAGACCATTTTCCCAATTGGAATTCTTTTTTTGGCCCTTTTTTCAAATTTTCACCAAAGTAATGTCAATAATTTTAAGAATATGAAGTAAATAGCATATTTAGTCTTAATATTTTTTTACAAGCATAAAAGACCAAACTACCCCAAGTAACAAATCAAATATGGCTTTCCCTCTTCTTTCTTCGTCCCAACTACCCCCTTCGACTCTCTCTCCTTTCTCTTTTCTCTCTTTCTTGCCTAGTTTCCCGTATGACATTTTCGTTGATTCCTCGTCGTCAACCAATGACGGCTAGGTCTAGAATCTCAAAGATTAGCTCCAGGTCTCCTCTGATCGTCAATGGAATCGTGAGGATCTCAGCTGACTTAGATTTACATCTCGACTACTAGACAGAATTGCGAGGCCATAACTCTAATCAATGATATTCATGGTCGCCCAAGGTTGCCATCAATTGCGATGGTTTTCTTCATGGTCATAGATGTTTGGTAAGGGTCGATCCCCACCATAGACAATAGACCAGTGTCGGAAAAGACATCATTGAGACGTGTGTCCAACTCATATCAGTTTGCTCCTAAGTCGCCGATCTGCCTTAGCGACAACGACCACTATATGACAAAACAACAAGGGAGAGGCCTCGATCTCCTTCATCATAGTTCTGCCTCGTCGGAATCATAGGTTTTAGAGGATTCGTTGCACCGGAGGAGTTGCATTGGAGCTATTTGGTATTATTTTCAAAATAGGTGAAAATATTTTTGTTTTGGAAAATGAAAAATTTTTGAGAATTGTGTTAAGAGTGTTTTTAAAATTTTTGCTTCGAAAAGTGTGTGAAAATATTTTTAAAAATTTTGAGAACAAAAACAAACGAGATAATAGTGTTTTCCTTTTTGTTTTCATTTTTGTTTTTGTTTTTGTTTTATTTTTTTGTATTTTTTAAATTATTTTTTCTTGTTTTTTTTTGGGAAATATTTCCTATATTTTTTAGTGTTGTATTTATTGAAAAATATGATGTTAACAAGAAAATACTAATTTTTTGTATTTAAATGTAAATTTAAATACTGTATTTCTTGAGAGTCGTGGTCTAACGAAGTTGTTGATGAATTTTTGTATTTACATGTAAATACAGCATTTACCAGTAAATATTATATTTCTTAGCCACCAACGTCATCGTTTGTGTTGGTGATGTCCAGTGAAGTTATCAGTAAATATTTGTATTTATATGTAAATACATCATTTACAAGTAAATACTGTATTTTTTGACAGTCGATGGTTTGGCAAAGTTGCCTGTAAATTTTTGTATTTACATAATATAGTATTTATAGGTAAATATTGTATTTCTTAGCTGTTAGTGATTCGATGAAGTCACTGGTAAATTTTTGTATTTACATGAAAATATAATACTTACAAGTAAATATTGTATTTTACAATCGCTGGTGTTGTCGTAAGTGCCAATGGTATTCGGTGATGTCCCAGTTACATGTAAATATAATATTTACACGTAAATATGGTATTTCTCAATCATTGGCATCTTCATTCGGTGGTGTGGTGCTCATTAATGTTACTTGTAAATTTTTGTATTTACATGTAAATATGGTATTTACAGGTAAAATATTGTATGACGTCGGCGTCGGTGGTGTTTGGCAACGTTGCTAGTAAATTTTTGTATTTACATATAAATATAGTGTTTAAAGGTAAATTTTTTTTTTTTCGGCCGCTATCGACGTCTTCGGTGCCCCTGATGTCCCATGAAGCAATCGATAAATTTTTGTATTCACATGTAAATATAGTATTTACATGTAAATATTATATTTTCTGGCCATGGGTGGCCCAATGAAGCCGTTGATAAATTTTTATATTGACATTAAATACAGTATTTACATGTACATATTGAATTTCCAGACCACCGGTGATTTGGCAAAGTTGTCTATAATTTTTTGTATTTACATGAAAATATAGTATTTATATATTAATACAGTATTTCTCGGGTCCGGCAAGGTTGTCGCTAAATTTTTATATTTTCGTGAAAATATAGTATTTACATATTAGTACAATATTTCCTAGTCGTCAGCAATATCACCGGTGCTAGTGGTAACCCGCGACATTGTCAGTAAATTTTTTTATTATTTGAAAATATAATGTTACCATGTAAATACAATATTTCTTGGCCACTGATGATGTCAATAAGGGAGGAGGGTAAAAGGTAGAGAGAAGAAAGAGGTAAAGATATTTGGTTTTACAAATGATATATTTTAGGGTGTTGTTCTCAATTTTTCATAAAATATATCTCAATTTCACATTTTAAAAATATGTGTTATTTAATACACATTTTAAAAATAAATGACATCATTTATTAATTTTTAGCTTAAATATGCTATCTTGTTAGAATTTTTTGGGGTTAAATTTATACCATTAATTTAACGTCCGAGGGTTTTTTTTTTTTTTTTGATAAAAGCTTTAAGAAAAAGCTTTTTGTTGAAGAAATGACATATTTTTTTAATTAAAAAATAAGTCTCTTAAATAGAAAAATTACTTCAATTTTTTTTATCATGTTGAAGTTTCTTTTTTTGCTCTTATTTTTTTCTTATCTTTTTATTAAAAAAAACTAGAGTAATTTTTTTTATCTAAAAGATTTATTTTTTTGTGTTAAAAAAAAAAAAACATTTCTTCAATTAAATTTTTTGGTGGCCCCTTAGTCAAATATCCCCTTTTTGTTTCCCCTGAAAGTCTATTGGTTGTCGTTGGGAGAAAGAAACCGAAACAATCAGGGGAAAAAAAAAATTGTACTAGTAGTCTTTTTCTCTTTTCATTTTCTTTCCATCAAAACCAGAAGAAAAGAAACCACAAACAAACAACAATGGAAGCAAAGATTGGGAAATTCTTCGAGTCGGTGGGAACCTTCTTCTCCGGCGGTGAGCCGATCCCCTGGTGCGATCGCGACGTTATTGCCGTAAGAAACATCCTTATATATATATATTCCTTTCACCGTCGACTATTGCTTTCAATTTTGTCTTCTGTAGAATAAGAGGTGAATCGTACTGTAGAATTGGCTTTAAAAAAATGCATATAAGAGTCTCGATCATTTTTCAATCGTTATAGCTTTTCAGAGGAAGTAAGAATTGGTTTCTGCAAACTCCTTTCATCGGAAACACTAGGCTTTTTTTTTTTTTCAATTATCTTCTTAGTTCTGAAAGGGGTATTTTCTAGATTGAGTTCGTTTATTAGTAATATACATTCCTTTAAAATGCAAAAGGAAGAGGAAAATAAAAAAGCTTTCAATTTGGCGTTCATGGCCATTTAGCCCATTTCAATACTAGGATTTTTTATCATAATTAATCTGATTGATTTGGTTTTTTGAACAACTAAAATTCTTTTTTTTAGTATGTTAAATCACACAGTAGGGAAAATCATTAATCGTTGCTTGATTGATTGTAATCACTTAATTGTGAAATCGAATCAACAGTGTTAATAGACGGTGGATCGATATTAACGTGCTAAATAGTCCTAATATCAACGATTTGATCGGCTAATAGAAGAGAAATTACTAATATATGAGGTACAAATCCACGTTATGTTCCTGTTGTATATCTTAGTTAGTTTATCTAATGCTATTTTAATATTGGATCTTGTAGAACTTTTTTCTAATGGCCATACTAGTTATTGGTCAAACGGGCGACATTTTATGGACAATTTTGGTGTTGGGAATTTTTTCAAAGTATTGCAAGAAATACTAAAATTCTGTTCTGTTTCGAGAGATGTCTGATAGCATAAGCATGCAGCAGATCACACTCATTGAAAGTTTTTTATTGATTTGACGTTACTGGACTCATATGTTGACAGGGATGCGAAAGAGAGGTTGCTGATGCTCAAAGCGGCTCATCTGATGAGTTGGTGAAAGAATGCATCATGCGTCTGTCGTGGGCTCTTGTTCACTCAAGGCAGCCGGAAGATGTACAGCGGGGGATAGCAATGCTTGAAGGTGAACAAGTATATTCAAAATCGGATGCCTCTCGATCTTCCAATGTTGTTTCCATTTATGTACCTAGCTAGGCAGTGGGCATGCACGGTGCTGTTCAATTTATAACTTCATTATGCTTTGAATAACTTGTCAACACTCCATTTGCAGCCTCCGTGACTGATAGTGACATCAGCCCTCTTCAACTAAGAGAAAAGATTTACCTTCTAGCTGTTGGGTATTACAGAAGTGGAGACTATTCGAGGAGTAGAGAACTTATTGAACAGTGTTTAGCAGTAAGAAACATTTATACCCAATTTATTTATCCATTTGTAATTGTAACGTCCAGATGCTTCTCATTGACGCATTTAAAGTTGAATTTTAAACATGTACTATGTTCTTGCAAATTCTAAGATGCTCTAGCTGAATAATCATGTGCTGCACAACTATTTGAACCACAAGATCATTTTTTTTTATCTGAAATAAACTACTAGTCATTTGTGTGGCTTTGATCGTAATGCCAACAACATGGTAGGAAAATTTATCTGTTATTCTTTGGTCGTAATGAAAACAACCCAGTAAAAAAGATGCTCTGCTACTCTCAAGTTGTCGATTGTATTTATAATGTTTGTACCTGTGAATTGTTATTTTGTAGATTGCACCTGATTGGAGACAGGCACTGACCCTAAAAAAGGCACTTGAAGACCGGATCACTAGGGGTAACAATCAGCTATAGTTTCTCTTCATTATCCCTCTGTCTTCTATATCATATGTTACACGTATATGTTTATACATAAGCACTGCATACAAATCAAGGTCCACATGCTTCTATTGGTGATTTTAAATCAGATAGCTTTACTAACTATTGATGACTATTAGTTTCAGCATCTCTGTTATCGCTGTTTGTCACCTTATCGCTTCTAATGGTTCTTGTCATTCTTTTGGCTGTAATCTCGTACAAGATACTAGAGAAATGATTTTCAATCTTCGTCTTGTGCTTGATACATGTTGTAAACTCCAACGTGAGTTTGCTCGTAACCTTTGACAAAATGAATTAAATCATTCTCCTTCACTTCGTTGTGTCTAGATGGCGTGATTGGCGTTGGCATTGCTGCAACTGCTGTCGGGCTGATTGCTGGTGGTATCGCTGCCGCTGTGTCAAGGAAGAAGTGACGTGGCCCTTGTGTTTAAATTTATTTCGGGAAAATGTATGACATGAATCAATGAACATGCCTGATCTTAGGAACTGAGTGGTTGTGCTTTATTATGTGGTAAAGTAAATACTAAGTACAAACGAAATTCATGTTTAGTGTTTATTGTCATATGATCCAGTCTTACTATACTGTATTATTACGAAGTGAAGATAGTAAATTTTGGTTAATGCAATAAAATGGCGTCCTATATAGGTGTTATACTTTCCTTCCGAATCAAACACTGGTTTTCTGGAGAAATTTATTGATTTATCCAAGAAAAAAAAAACTTAATACATCATTTAGAACTTCAGTTAGAACTAAAGTTTTAAATTTAAGAACTTTATCATTTGAGGGCTTTATACTGTAACAATTTACTGTAATATGTAAGAGTTTTACACTTTTCATTGGTTGGAATTTTCAAACAATCCGGGAGATCTGATATAGTATGTTGTCACGTTGCCTTAACGTTAATTGGATCAATATTTTACGACTTCTTAGAAGGAGAGGGTAGTAAATCATTTCATTTGCGTCAATCTATCAGATAACAATTAAAGTGACGTTCTATTTTCGAGGAGGATAAAATTAAAAGGTGTTTTCTTAAATATTGTTTTTTAAAACTGAGTTTTTATAGATGTTACATATTTTTAATGTGGCATAACTTAAATAAATAATGTGAGCAGTGGTGTGGCACAATTTCAATTTGGTGTGAATAAAAACTATGTTTAGAAGTATTGTATAGCACCTAATTTTCTGTAAAATTAAATATAACAAACATTATTCAGATAAGTGAGTTAGTTTAATTACACAAATCGTTCAACAGTCAATGGCCCAGGAGATAAGGCGCTCGTCTGCAGAAGCAGAGGCTGATTATGTCATGTTGATAACTTAAAATGTCATGTTGATACCTTGAGGCTGATTATGGAACATCTGTACTACCCATCTAATTAATTAATTAGAATAAAAATTTTAAATTAAACAATCCATACCACCCCCTTCCCCCGATTTATTTAAAAAAAAAAAAATGAATTTAATGAACACTGAGCAGGTTATACATTGGCAAGGAAGTGCAAATTGGCTTTATTAATCATCAACCATTGCTTCCCAGTTGGAAAGTGTTCGGATTTCTGTCATCAAGGGAGTGTTTGATTTTATGCCACATAGCTGTAAATTTGGCCTGCACAAGCCATTATACCAAATTATGAGACATTTTCCTTTGATTATGTTCCAAACATAAGAATTAATTTATAAAAATAGTAATGTTTCACACAAGCAGAGTTTTGTTCTTTTTTTCCCCTTCTTTTTTAAGGATATAACTGCTGATTTCAGCCAAAATTTCATCATCTATGTCATAGTTTATGCACAAAAGTTTGATATTGAGTAATGAGTATTTCCAAGAAGTTACCGTAATAAAATTAGTCTTTCTCAATATCTACAAATATAACAGAATGAAAAAGTGTTGGTTAAGAAGTTTTCTGCTATGGAGATATATACGATAAATCCGTCACAGAGTGCATATGGCACTCACTTCTTAATGATCCAGAGGTGGTTTTGGACCATCGCAGTTATTCCAATAGATAAACATCAAATAATATAAATTAAAAATAACACAAATTCTAAACTAATCCTAACTCCTAAATGAACTCTAACTATGATCTCCATCAATATACTTAATCAACATGTTCAAGATCCTTCAAGATTTGAAGGCCATTGATTGAAAAGAGAAAACACTGGGCAAAGCTTGCTTCCTAAGGAAAGTGCAAATGACTGTGGAACTCTAACTCTGAAGAACTAAAAAAAACTTTCGTTCTTGAAATATAACTCTTAAATCATTGCTATTTCTAGAAGATTTTGCCAATTTGTACATGATGTTTGTGCAAAATTTTACAGTGCCCACTTTATACATTCAGATCCAAAAGCTCCATTACAGGCATATTATACATTCAGATCCAAAAGCTCATAAATATACAAGTGTTTTCATCTTCAAATGACAAGGTTTATTTTTTATTTTTTTTATTTTTTTGGTTTCATTGTGACCTAAGTCATGGGTGCTATAAACAATATTTAGCCAAGATTATGCATTATATTAACGCTTTCTTCTCTTCAACCTAACAAGAAATCCACCCCTCATCTTTAGCACCAAGGACAAGATATAAGGTGGATTCACCAAATTCTCAGCACAGCCACCGCCATCAAGAGAAATGACCTCAAACTCCCACATCACAGCAGCTGCAACTGACTTCATCTGCACATAGGCCATCTCCTTCCCAAGACACATCCTGGGCCCACCATGAAAAACCGGGAAACGGAACTGATCTAATGGCAGAAACTCCCCTTTGTCAGCATCTAACCATCTCTCAGGCTTGAACTCCCTCCAGTCCTGGCCCCACAGCTTCTCCATCCTCCCCATTGCATAGGCAGAATAATCAGCAAACCACCCTTTCCTCACTTGTGTCCCGTCTGGCAAGACATCATCGCACACCACTAGTCTCGAATTGATTGGGACAGGAGGGAACAATCTCAGGGCCTCTGATAGAGCCGCGTGAAGGTAGTGCAGCTTCTTCAGCTCATCATAGTTGAATGTCCTTGACGGGCTTTGTGTCACAGACGTCTTTGCCACCTCCCACAACTCCTTGTGTATCAAGTTGGCACACTGCGGATGGGCAGAGATCAACCAAAAGAACCAAGTTAGCGCTGTAGATGTCGAGTCTCTACCGGCAAGAATGAAGCTAACGATTATGTCTTTAAGGAATTTCCTCTTTTGTTCTTGGTCTTGAAACTCCATGTTGGAAATCGAGGTCATGAACCTTGATAACAAGTCTAGATCTTTAGGCACTTCTTGATCATTATTAATGCTCAATTTTACTTCTTTGGACCTTAAAATCTCCATGGCATAAGCGTTGATGGCTTTTAGCACTTTCTTGTATCGTTTTTCAGATCCAATATTGAGGAATCTCTTAGCCTTCCACATCAGCGGCAGAGGAGACATAAACCTTGACGAACAAATCCCGACAGCCTCATCAAAAGCTTTGACAAAGCTCACATTTTCCATGTTTTGATGACTTTTCTGATCTGAACTCAAGCAAGCAGGGTCTACACCAAATGCCACATTGCATATGTTGTCAAAGCCAAACTTTTGTAACACGTCTTGAAGATCAATAACCGTGTTCTCACCACATATCCTGGATAGGAGGGGAATTAGGCGTGTTGAGATTTCAGAAGTGACGGTCTCAGAGATGAAGTACTTGAGTGATTTGGTGTTGAATTCATGGCTGGCAATCTTGCGTTGGATGGTCCAGAGTTGCCCGTCGATGTTAAAAATCCCATCGCCAAGGAGCTCGTGCAGGATGTTGTAAAACCGGGAGCCTTTGATGTAGTTTGGGGAGTTGGTGAGGAGGAGGTGCTCAACATTGAGGGGATTGGCAGTGATGATTCCATGATTAAGGTTGAGGAAACCATTGACTTGGAGGGTTGATGATGGCGTGTTGGAAAGCATGTCAGAAACCCAATCATGGAAGCGGTGATAGTTAAGGAGGAAGCCTACAAGGTTTCCTATTATGGGGTAAGATTGTGGACATGGTGTCCTTTTGTGTGGCCTAAAATTGTAGGAAAAAAGGATGTAGATGGAAATGGAGAGGAGTAAGGTGAGAAGGGAAAGGGAAATTGCAGTAATGTCCAACATTATGATTAGCTTGACGTTTTGAGTGGTGTTGATGATAAGGTGTCTAAGGTTTGTTGGCACTCGAGATTATCAATCCAAGATGTCTTTCATCAGAAAAATTAGAGTTCTAATCTCTTTCAGGTTTGTGTTTTCCAATAATCCTGACGGCAAAGAGGGAAGATTCTAAGAACTCAAAACAATGACGGTGAAGAAAAAGTTGACCAGATTCTAATAATTTCAAACAACAACTCACACAAATTTTTTTTTTATAAAAAACACATTTCATGTGTGATGATGTTAAAATCTAACACGGGTAAAAACATAGAATTAAGACAGCAGCTTTAGAAGGGTTTTATGATTTATTTTAATATTTGGTAGATCAAGATCAGCTATGATCATAGAAAGTGATTTTTAGCTTAAAAATAGGGCTATATTAATTACAATACATATATATTTATATTATATTCCTGGTCAACCCATGTATTACACGTAAACTATGAATAATTGAAGAAGAAACTTGGCATTTCCTTTTAATTAATAGATACATGGCGTATTTAATCAGACTTTGTTGGAATTAATCTAATATATGGGTTAATATATTAAATAAATGTGTATTAAAGGCTATCAGATAAGGTTGCTCAATTAAAAGTGATCAATTTAGGTTTTAGGTTTTTAATGCATCATTAAGTGTGTGCCTCATATGTGTAAAAACATAGAATTAAGACAGTAGCTTAGAAGGGTTTCATGATTTATTTTAGTATTTGGTAGATTAAGATCAGCTATGATCATAGAAAGTTTTTAGATCTTTAGCGTAAAAATAGGGCTATATTAATTACAATACGTATAGATTTATATTATATTCCTAGTCAACCCATGTATTACATGTAAACTATAAATAATTGAAGAAGAAAGTTGACATTTTCTTTTAATTAATAGATACATGGCATATTTAATTAGACCTTGTTGGAATTAATCCAATATTTGGGCTAAATATTAAATAAACATGTATTAAAGGCTATCAGATAAAGTTGCTTAATTAAAAGAAATCAATTTGGATTTTGAGCTTTTAATGCATCATCAAGTGTGAGCCTTCTATGTGTAAAAACATAGAATTAAGACGGTAGCTTTAGAAGGGTTTCATGCTTTATTTTAATATTTGGTAGATCAAGGCAGCTATGATCATAGAAAGTGATTTTTAGCTTAAAAATAGGGCTATATTAATTACAATACATATATATTTATATTATATTCTTGGTCAACCCATGTATTACACGTAAACTATGAATAATTGAAGAAAAAACTTGGCATTTCCTTTTAATTAATAGATACATGGTGTATTTAATCAGACTTTGTTGGAATTAATCAAATATATGGGTTAATATATTAAATAAATGTGCATTAAAGGCTATCAGATAAGGTTGTCCAATTAAAAGTGATCAATTTGGGTTTTAGGCTTTTAATGCATCAATAAGTGTAGGCCTCCTATGTGTGAAAACATAAAATTAAGACAGTAGCTTAGATGGGTTTCATGATTTGTTTTAGTATTTGGTAGATTAAGATCAGCTATGATCATAGAAAGTTTTTAGATGTTTAGCATAAAAATAGGGCTATTTTAACTACATTACGTATAGATTTATATTATATTCCTAGTCAACCGATGTATTACATGTAAACTATAAATAATTGAAGAAGAAAGTTGACATTTTCTTTTAATTAACAGATACATGGCGTATTTAATTAGACTTTGTTGGAATTAATCCAATATTTAGGCTAAAATATTAAATAAACATGTATTAAAGGTTATCAGATAAGATTGCTCAATTAAAAGTGATCAATTTAGATTTTGAGCTTTTAATGCATCGTTAAGTGTGGGCCTCATATGTGTAAAAACATAAAATTAAGACGGTAGCTTTAGAAGGGTTTCATGATTTATTTTAATATTTGGTAGACCAAGATCAGCTATGATGATAGAAAGTCTTCCATATCTTTAGCATAAAATAGGGCTATATTAATTATAATACATATATATTTATATTACATTACTGGTCAACCCATTTATCACACATAAACTATGAATAATTGAAGAAGAAAGTTAGCATTTCCTTTTAATTAAAAGATACATGGCATATTTAATCAAACTTTGTTGGAATTAATCTAATATATGGGCCAATATATTAAATAAATGTGTATTAAAAGCTATCAGATAAGGTTATCTAATTAAAAGTGATAAATTTGAGTTTTGGGCTTTTAATGCATCATTAAGTGTGGGCCTCATATGTGTAAAAATATGAAATTAAGACAGTAGCTTTAGAAAGGTTTCATGATTTATTTTAATATTTGGTAGATTAAGATCAGTTATGATCATAGAAAGTTTTCTGGATCTTTAGCCTAAAAATAGAGCTATATTAATTACATTACATATATATTTATATTATATTCCTGGTCAACCCATGTATTACACATAAACTATGAATAATTAAAGAAGAAAGTTGGCATTTCCTTTTAATTAACAAATACATGGCATATTTATTTAGACTTTGTTGGAATTAATCCAATATATGGGTTGTTATATTAAATAAATATGTATTAAAGGCTATCAGATAAGGTTGTCTAATTAAAAGTGATCAATTTAGATTTTGGGCTTTTAATGCATCATTAAGCGTGGGTCTCCTATATGTAGAAACTAAAATATAATTATTGATTTTATGATGGGCTAAATTGGTAATTAAGAATAACTGTTAGGGTTTAGCTATTATATAAAGGGGTTGTGGTCTTTAAGTCAATATGAATATTATTTTTCTGTCATCATCTACAGAAAAATTACAGAGGCAAACTTTGAAGGTAGAAGATCCTCAACCTACAGACTCAGGAATCACAGTTCAATTATTGGATTCAGGTTACCTTCCAGATATCATTAATTCTCTCTGTTTTTTGACATGAATGATCTTGGGTGACGATGACTTTCATCACAATATTTTGTTCTAACAAGTGGTATCTAGAGCCTCTTTATATTAAATAAATCAAAAATTTTCTAGATGTGATTCTCGTAGGAAAATTCTCAAATTTAACAATATATGGTTTTTTGAATTATTGAATTTAAGGACAATTATTTAGAGAATTGTTGGTTTAATATTTTATGGTATTCGGTTATATATATAAATATATATGTATAAAGTTTTCGTTTGTATTCGTTTATATATATATATATATATATACATATATATACATACCAATATATGCATATGAGTGAAATTTTTTTCATTTATGGTAATTGTTTATACTGCACACCTACCGAGAAATATGAAAAAAAATCAAATCATTATGTGTGTATATATATATACATGAATAAATGTATATGCGTCAGGATTTGATTATATGAGTTTTATATATGTACGGCTTCCTGGGAAAGAAAGTTTCAAAACGGAAAAAAACGGTTATATATACATATATATATATATAGATATAAGTTTGATGTAATATTATGAAATGAATGAATGTATATATGGTATAAATTCTATTTTGGATTCAGTGTATGCATGACCGTCGAACAAAAAACAATTTATGGGCTTTGGCTGGAAACTGGCCTTGCCACCACAGGCGTTGGCCATTTCTGGCCACGTCAGCCGGAGGTGAGAGCTGCGGCCAGAGGTTGCCTACATCAGTACCCTAAGGGGTCGAAAGACCCCTAGGGCATCTTCAAAATGTTCTGGGCTTTGGCCCAGAACAATTAAGTGGATTACGTGGGCCTAATTAGGCTCGTCACCAGTAAAGCACCTAGGGGTTACCCCGGGTGACCAGGTTATAAAAAAAAAAATTTAGTTGAAATACATAAGCCTAATTGGGCATGTGACCAAACAGCATCCAAGGCGTCAAACCCCTAGGTGACCTTTTAAAAAAAAATACATGGGCCTAGTTGGGCCCATGACTAGAAAATGAAGGAAATACATGGGTTAGGTCCGTGACCAAATAGTCACCAGGGATTAAACCTCTGGGTGACTCGAAAAAGAAAAAAAAATGAAATAAAGGGGTGGCTGAGTTAGGATCTGGGTTGGGTCTGTAACACCCGAGATTTTTAATGCATTTTTAATGCATTAAATTAAGGATTATATTAAGACAAAGTACAATTAAAGGAAAATGCTGTATAATATTATAGAAAATTATACAGTATTAGAGCAATGCAGTATAAGAATTGGATTGTGTGGACCACAATTTCTTTTTATACTTTTATAAAAAGAAAAGAAATGAAAAAAAAATCAAAAAATATCACATTAATTCGACTCTCTCTCTCTCTACTTTCTCTCTCTACATTTTCTCTCTCTCTCCTCAAATCTCGTTTGAGATTCCGGCGTTATTTTTCGACACCTCCCGCACCAGTGGGAAGCTCTCGTTGAGCTGAGTCCAACGAGGTGTTGTGCCACCCAAAACACCGCCGGAGGAGGGCTCACGCGCCGCCCAAAGTGGCGGTGAAACCCATATTTTCCTGACGACATTTCTCCGCCGTCCGACCACCAATCAACGTGATTTTGGTGTCTATGGACTCAGTGTGAGGAGAGGAACAAGATGGTACCAATTTCCCAGCTCAATTTTGGCTGGAAAAGCTTCCCCGGAGGAGCCCCGTCGCCGCCGTGAAGCCACCGTCGGAGCCGCCGTATATGGCGGCGGTGTGGCACACCGCCGGTACCAAAATGATCAGAGGGCGACGGCGAGCAAGACCCCTCGGTCAATTGCTCCGTTCCGCCGCCCCTCGCCGGAGATCGACCTCCCCCGTCGTGCTTGACCGCAAGAGAGGTCGAGGTGACCCATTTCGCCACCGTTGGGCCAAATTGAAGAGGCAGCCACCTTCAGAGGATCGAGAGGAAGAAATTCGGTACCTCAATTGCACGAAATGATGGCCGGAGGACGGAGAACGGCATCTCCGTCGTGCACCGCTGTGGAGCTAGGTGGAGCCGCCGTTCCACGAGGTGTTGAGCTGCCCCATCGTAGGGGAAACACTCAGAGGAGGTCGGGGAACAATTCCCCCACCTCAATTTCACGGTATCTCCGCCGGAGATAGGAAATCGGAGCCGCCGGTTTCCGCCGTGAAATCCATCCTCGATTGGAGTAGATGGAGGCCGAATTGGGTGAAATTGACCCCACCAATCGACTTAGGAGGGTCGAATTAGGGGGGGTAGGCTCGAGCTCAGCCCTCAACGGAGCCAACAGCCGCCGGTCAACGGCCGGTCAACGGTCGGTCAAAGGCCAAATTGGGATTTTGTGATCCGGACCTCCGATCGAAGATCCGAGACCGCCTCCCGACTCATTTCGACGCTCTGAACGCAATGGTGACCTCCGTTCGAGAAAATTCCACTCTAATGAAAATCGTCCGGTACCGACTGCACGCAGATCGAGGCGATTCAAACAACAGTATCAGAGTCCAGAATGACAGTTTCAAGAATGAATGATCTCCAGGAAGCATTCCTAGCCATTCATGGTCGCTCGAGGAGCACTGCAGAGGATGCTTCGCATACTGTAGATGCAGCGAGATACAACTGGATCTGCTTAGCTTGGAGTTCAAGTAAGTAGGAATCTCGCCTACAGTATGAACTGTTTTAGATGCTTTCATAGAAATTTATGAAATGCATGATCAGTGATTGTTACACTGTTTTATGTGAGAATAGGTTTTATAAGTTTACAAGGTGACGAAAAACCCGTTAAGGGTAAAATCGTCATTATTAAGGAAACAGCTAGAATGGAGTCGAACACTCCGATTTAGCATAACGTTATTAGACGAAAAATGTTTCGTAATACGTTAAGTAACGTAACGGTCATATGAGACCAGATATTTAATAAGGGATGTTTAAGTAAACGAGAGGTAACCGATGGGTTACAAAGTTAAAAGGAAATGTAACCCCGGTGGGTTACAAGGCTAATTGAAGGAAATATAAACTGACGGTTTATAAGGTTGAGTAAGAGAACGGTAGATCGATAGTATACCAAGTTATGAATAAGGAAAGAATGATTAATGTTTACGTTTTATTATCAATCGAGTGGATTGATAATAAAGAAAGTTAATTAATGGGTCGGTTGTCGTTTGATCAGGACACAGAGGCCGACTAATGGAAGGAAAAGGAACGGAATAGAGAACGCTAGAGCATAGTTCGGGTAAGTTTTAAACCTCACCTACAGCATGAAGTAAATGATTTTTAAATGCTTATTTGTATAAATTGCAAATGAGTTTGCAATTATTATGTAAGTTTCTTTAAAGTATGTTTGCATTTATTATGCAAAAAGTTTTAAAGTTTAAGAAAAAGATTTGCAATGAATTTGCAATCGTTATGTTAAAAGTTTATTTGCATATTGATATGCATAATGTTTTTTTAAAAAAAGTTTAAGTTATGATTTTCAAAGTATTGAAAGTATGTTTTGCATTACGACAATGCATAATGTTTTATAGTTTAAGTTATAAGTTTCATGATGCATTTGTTATGCAATAAGTTGCATTTGTTGTGCAATAAGTTTTGGAATAAAAGTTATAATTTACAAAATGTGATTTTATTATATGTTGCATTTGTTATGCAATATGTTATGCAAAAAGTGTTAGAATGCAAGTTATGATTTGCAAAATATGTTTGCGTTTTATGATGATTTTATTAAGCAATATGTTACATCTGTTATGCAATAAATTTTATAATACAAGCTATGAATTGCAAGTGTATTGCATATGATGTGATTGCATTTGTAATGCTCACTAAAGTTAATAAGAAGGTAATGTAAAGATAAAAGAAAAGTGTCGTACCAGCCTCGTTGTTATGAGGTAATGAAAGTGAAATTAAAGTTTCACCTCCTAAAGGTGAGGTACAAGACCTCAATGTTTGATGGTCTCAAGTCTTCCACAAGGGAAGCATCATGTATATGATCTCATGATTAATGAGTTGGTACGAACACTAAAGTAAAGTAAGGAAAATGAAGGTTACAAGATAAAGAAAGTAAGGAATAAGAATAAAGGTTGAGAAAGAAAGGAATATTTAAGTTTATAGAATGTTCATAAAATGCTCATAATTGAAGTTAATAATTGAGCATAAATGGAGTCACGCATTCTGATGTTACTTGAATGCTTTTTTATGAAATGTTTATATGTTATGTTTATGGAAAACATTCTGAAAAATGTTTACGATAAATGTTTATGAAAAACGTTCAAGAAATGTTTTAAGAGAAAGGTTTTACATTAAATGTTTATGAAAAACATTTCATGTTTTCAAGAAAAGGTTTACGAATGACGTTTTAAGAAAAACGTTTCAGAAATGTTTTATGAAAAACGTTTTTAGAAATGTTTAAGGAAAACGTTTATGAAAAATATTTTCAGGAATGTTCTATGAAAAATGTTTATGAAAAACGTTTTTAGAAATGTTTAAGGAAAACGTTTATGAAAAATATTTTCATAAATGTTTATGGAAAACGTTTATGAAAAACGTTTTCAGAAATGTTTATGGAAAACATTCATGAAGAACGTTTCAAGAGAAAGGTTTTCATGAGAAAAGTTTTTAAAGCATGTTTAAATACTTTGTGAGAATATGTTTGAACTTGCTGAGCGAAAGCTCATTAAAAGTTTTTTTATGCTGTAGGTAATTTATGGGTGACCAATGGGACCCGTTAGAAGAGCTGGGTGCTGCGGATGACAGATGCGAAGATTTGGGTATGGATACCATCACTGCTTGCTTCCGCTATGCAAAGAAAAGGTTTTCCACTATTTAATATAGTGTTTTCAAAAGTTTTAAAGAAATTCAAGGTTCTAAGAATTGTATTCAAAGTTTTAAGATACAGTTTACGAACTGTTTTATGTAATTATAAAGTAAAGTTTTATACTATGATTTAATAAATGTTTCTTATTAAGTTTTAAGAAACGTTTTGAAATGATTTTAAGGGAAAGTGTTGAGCGATGTCTCAACTTGAAATGTGACAGAGGTCGCATCAGTTTTAAAGAACGTTTAAAGAAAAAAAAATTTATTACAGTATTTTCTTACTAAGTAAGTAAGATTACCGTTTATTAAACGATGTTTATGAAAGTAAAGTGACTGCCCGAAAAGGCGGGTCGTCACAGGGTCTACTCGAACCAGTCTAGCCTCGACCAAGTCAAGGTTAACGAGTCAAGTTGATCCGTTGACTTTGACTGGTTGACTTTAACCAGGTTGAATTTTGACCAAAATTTTTTATTTGTTTATTTTATTTTAATTTTGGTCACTTTTGGTGCAAGTTTAAATTCAAATATTGGTATTTTATATATATTTTGAGATGACTTAATTGAAGCAACATGTCACTAAAGTGGCCTTTCTTGTAGAAATTAATTGATTTTAAAATATAAATGGTTCTGTTTATGCAACTTATGTGAATATTAACCGGCCCAAAAGGAAGACAATATTTAGCAGAATTGCATGTACACCTATGGTAATAAACATGTGATGATTATCTAGTTTTATATGTGAATAATAAATTGGCCTGAAAGAAGATTTATTGTGTAACATGTTCTCATTGTTAGTGTTTGATTGCTACACTAAGATATCACTTATAAGTTAATATTTTTGTCTAAGGACTAAATATTAATAAAGTGCACGGTATCTTGAGATGGGGTTACCTTTATTTGGATTTATTATTGTTATTTTGGATTCTTATATGAGCTTGATTTTTGTTTGTCTTGTTCTCTGATTCAGCATTAGTTCTGCCTCAAACATTACTACCAATATCAATTCCATTCCTATGCTGAATGGTAGTAACTTCAAATCATGGCAAGAGTGTTAGACATGTTTGCCCTAAGGAGTTAAATGTTGTAATACGTTTTTGGAGATATTTTATCAATGGAGAATTTATTTATTGTTCATATACAAAATGTTGTCCTTTTTATGTTCATATTTGTTGAATGTATGATAAGCAAATAAAAGTCTGAGACTATTGGCCTAAACCTTTATGAATCAAGCATATGATGAACAGATTATGCGAAAGACATGATTCTAAAAGTGACGGTCTAAATCATAAGATCCGTAATCGAGGGAATAAAGTTGGGCGCTTTATTCATGCAAAGATTGTTGTGTTGTCTATTTCCCTGATGGGAGATGGTTTGTCTTGGCCATCGGAGTTGGATTTCGAGAGTAGAAACATTAGGACATTATCATAAGTGACGATGTATTAGATCGGGACATAAAGTAGAATTGATTTAGATTAATAATTCTGTTTGGACAAATCAATTCACTTTAAACAATCATATGTATTGTATCTTAATCCTGAAATGACTAATGGGCCCATTATCTTGACTTATGTCTTTTGATGCACCTAAGGGTGACTCTTGACATTATGATGATACGCATACTGGTACGTTGGAGATAGCTCCGTTGGAGATAGCTCCATTGGTAGAGTCAATCATATCCTCTTATATGCGTTATCTTGTAATTGGAAGACTGAAGAGCTCAACCATTCGGATGCATAAGTGTGACTGAATGGTATACTGTCTTTAGATAGTAAGTTTTTCGATGATGAGATAATAGAACGTAAGATAAAAATAATCCAAAAGGTAAGACAGAATTTATCCTTAAGCCGATTATGGATATCCTATGGAGATAAGACACATCATGATATGTCATGGACACTTGGCTTATTTAGAGCTTCATAATTCTATATAGTTCGAGAATGTAGCTCTAAGCTTTTAGTGGAGTAATGTTAAAGTTGATAATTATAAAATATGCATTTAGGATATTGTGTTTTATAGTTATCGGGAGCTTGAACTACATAGGTCCATCAGGTCTCCTTTGCTAACTCATAATAAATCTTGTAATGATACGGTGTGCTTTTCCAATAAATTGGTGACTTATATTAAATTATTAGATTGGCTGAAATTCGATAGGATCAGATAATTCATGTCTGTTTATCGATTAAATTAATTCAAGATAAACTTGATGAATTATTGGAAATATTTTTTTTCCTGGAGATTATCTAGATATGACTGTGGTTATTTGAATTAAAACTGATACTCAATCCAAAGAATTTCAGGTGGGAAATAAAAGATTCTTAGGGATCATTTATTGCAAGTTCGGCCTGTTGATGGAGTAAGTTCAACAGGTCAACGGGAAAGTTTGGCCTGTCGATCGTGCAATAATTTGATCACGTGTTTTCATGCGATTTTATTTTATGTTGACCTAGATACAAAATTTTGAGGCCTTATCTAATAAGGACTAACCTTGGGTCCAACCTCTATAAATGAGGAGTGAGTTTTTTCAGTTATTCAGATCAATTGAGAAGTTAAAAGTGAGTACTTAAGTGTGAGAAACTCTAAAACTCCCTGAGAGTTATTGCTCACAATCATGAACCTTAGTTCTGGGTTTTCTCAATTGGGTGGAAGGAGAGTCACCAGAGAAGAGCTGTACGACATATGCCCACACACACTTTGATCGTGGATAGAGAATAGCAAAGAAGACTAGTTGGTTGAGACTTTTTTGAAATGTTTTTCTCTTCACAGATTGCAGGAGCTCTTCAGCATATAAAAATTAGTAAGATCTGGTTAATTTATGTATATAGCATGTCAAACTTGTATTTTGAAAAATACTTTAATTAAAAATTTTAAAATTTTTGCTGCGTACATGTTTTCTAGTAATTGGTGTCAGAGCCATCATTTTTAACGTAAATTTACGAGTTTGTAATTATGCTACATGTATAAATTATGTGATTTTAAACTCTCCTATGCTTGAATTTAATTTTTTTTTAAAGAGTTAGCACTCTAGGGTTTCTAATATTTATATGTTGTCATAAGATTATTTGGTGAATGTTTATTAATTAATTATGGTTGATTAAATTATTATTTAAGTATTTATTAATTAATTAATTTACGCTGGTTATGGTTCCTTAGAGGTTAGAATGTGTATATAAGTTTTTCATGTAATTAGATGGCAGTCTATCATCACCATCTAGGAATTATTATTTAATTTTTAAATTTGTAATTGTATAATCATTCGAAGTGAAGATAGATCTAGAAGATAGATGGTAGTAGTTCCAAAAGGTGTTTCCTAAGTCTCTAAACTTTAATGTTTTTGAATTGTTGAAAATAAGATTAAAAAAATAAGATTAAAAAACTACGTTAAAACTGTTTTCTAGAAAACATGAATTTAGCTCGGTCAGTAGGCCGAACCCTTAGGTTCAACAAGCTGATGGTCGGACCAACAGGCTGAACCTTAGGTTCGGTAGGCCATCCGCTGGGCAGAATTTTGTCAACTCTAAAGGTAGGCCAAACTATCAAGTTCAACAGGCCGATAAGTCATGATCGACATGCTGAACTATCAAGTTTGGTAGGCCAAAGAGTCATGACCGGTAGGCTGATCACACAAATCGACAAGCTGGCAAAGAGCTATGGTTTTTAGAAAAGGTGTATTTTTCGATGCAATTTTGATTTTATTTTCAAGACAATTTTGAGAAACATGAAATTTTATGATAACAGAAAAAATGAAGTATTTGATCTAAGCGGGATTGAAAACTTGAAGATAGATGACAAATGAAGACGGATACAACTTGAAGATACAAGGATGAAGAATCGATAATATGTTTCGATTGATCTCTTGTAATCTTTAATTTCTTTTCTCTAAGGTGGAACCATAATATTATGGCTCTTTATTATTATTTTACTTGTGGCTTTACATGATTGCTTTGCTTGTCTACATTATAATATGATTTGCCATATATGTTGATAATACATCATATAGAATAGGGAGTGACGCTCATTAAAAATTATTCATGCATGTTTTTAAAATAAAACCTTGATTTCAAAAGATTGAGTAGGAGAAGGTTTTCAAAGAGAAAACCTACAGCTTCCATCGTTGGTCCATAGGTAGCACATGGTGGTTCTAACCCCTAGAAAGGGACCTCATCATGTACCAGGTTAGATCTCTGAAAGGATAAGATATTTTAGCATGATTTATTGTTGCACATCTCTAGGTGGCGATTATAAATCATGGATAAAATATTAAAATGACGGTTATACACTCATGTTAATTTTATTATTAATCCTCCCATAGGAGCTTTGTTAATAAAATTAATGGCTAAAAAAATGATTATTAATATATGATGAATTAGACGGGTCCTGGATGGCATATATCAGGAAGGGATCTATGTTCCTAATTGAATTTGGCAAGTCTCCCCTAGGTGGCTAGTTGAATTCTAAGTTAGGAATTACTGTTGTAAGGTTGTGATATTTTTAAGATTTTGACACATAAACACAATTGTATGCTTACTTGATTGTGTTCTCTTACTAAATTGTTGTGGAATGTGTGCTTATGTTTAGTATATGATTCTTTATTGTAGATGTCTAAAAACATTTTATCTTCGATACTTGATAAAAACCAATTAATCGGTAAGAATTATAATGATTGGAAAAGGAACCTGAATATCGTCATAGCTTTTGAGAAACTAAAATTTTTGCTGACGGCACCGTGTCCTCCCAAACCTGTTGGCAAATCCACCAATGAGAAAATCTAAGTGTATGATCTCTAGAAAGATGCTAATGATCAGGCACATGATCAAGCACGGTGTTATGTTATGGCTAGTATGGATAACATACTACAGGCTCAACATGAAGATTATGAGACTGTGAAGTAAATCCTGTATAATCTTAAACACATATTTGGAGGCCAAGCCATAACAAAACGGTGGAGGCGCTTCAAAAATTTGAACTGCAAACAAAGACCAGGGACATCTGTGAAGGAGCATATGATGTTGTCATGGGTTACCTTGCTGAAGCTCAAACCCATGGAGCTGATATCGATGTTGAATCATAGATGACTATGGTTTTTCAAACTCTATCAAAGGAGTTCATCCCATTTAGAGCTCCATATTATTTGAGCAATAGACAATATGTGACCTTAACGAAGTTAATGAAGCAGTTACAGGAGTTTGAAAATCTGATCTGCGGGTGGCAAGGCCAACTTGGCGACTACTTCTAGTTCCAATCCTAACCCTGGGAATGGAAGGAAGCAAAAGGTTAAGAACGGTAAGTCTTCTATTGCTACAAATGGTAAGAATAAGTAGAAGAAAAAGAAGAATCTAAAGAAGCTCAAGTGCTTTTTCTGTGGGAAGGTTGGGCACATCAAGAAGAATTGCAATGATTTCCTTTCCGAAGAGGTAGGTGTGATCTTCTGGTTATTAAAACTTGTTTGGTTGAGGAATCAAGTGACACTTGGGTCATAGATTCTGGAGCAACTAATCATATTTGTGTTTCTCTGCAAGGGTTCAAAGAAACGAGAAGTCTGCTGCATGAAGACTTCACGCTTCGAATGAGCGATGGATCCTTGGTGTTAACTGAAGCAATGGGAGACGTCCATCTTTATTTTGATAGTTATAGGAGTTTAGTTTTACGAGATTGTTTTTATGTTCCTAAACTTAAAAAGAATTTAATTTCCATAGCTTGTTTATTTAAGACTCTTTATAGTTTCTTTTAATGACAAAGTGATGATTCATAAAAACAAATCTTTTATTTGTGATGGATGGATGCAAAACAATCTATATTTTATCAAACCTAAGATTGACTTACTGCTTAACACTAACATTAATGATAATAACTCTAAAAGACTTAAGACTTCTCACTTTAATAAGACCTATTTTTGGCATTTACAATTAGGTCATATTAACCTAAATAGGATTCAAAAGTTAGTAAGGGATGGACCTTTAAGTTACTTAAAGGTAAAATCTATACCACAATGTTGTTTGGAGGGTAAAATAAGCAAAAGACTATTTGGGTCTAAAGGCAATAGGGCCGAAGGGTTCTAAAACTTATGCATAGTAATATTTGCGGTCCTATGAACATTCAGGCATGAGGAAGGTATAAGTATTTCGTTACTTTTATTAATGATTACTCAAGGTATGGGTATGTCTACCTAATGTACCACAAAAGCAAAACTTACGACAAGTTTAGGGAGTTTAGGGCTAAAGTGGAAAAGCAATTAGGTAACCATAAGGCACTTCGATCCGATCGAGGTGATGAATACCTTTATGATGAGTTCTTGGAACACTTATTAGAAAATAAGATTTTATTTCATTTAACTGCGCCGGGCACTCCGCAGCAAAAGGGCATGCTAAGAGAAGAAATAGGATTTTGTTGGACATGGTTAGATGCAAAATGAGTTATTCATCATTGTCTTTATCTTTTTGAGGATATGCACTATAAACTGCATGTTATCTTTTGAACAATGTACTTTTAAAATCGGTTCCTAAAACTCCTCATGAGTTGTGGACGGGAAAAAAGACATCCTTAAATCATATGCGCATATGGGGATGCCCTACCCATGTCTTGTAAAAGGAAGTGAATAAGTTAGAAGCACATTTAAAAGTTTGTGAGTTTATAGGATATCCAAAAGAAACTAAAGGGGGTTATTTCTATAAACCAAAAGAAAATAACGTCATGGTTTCAACAAATGCAACATTCCTTGAGGAAAATTACATGGACAACTTTAAGACTTGAAGTAAAGTGGCTCTCAAGGAGTTGGCAAATGATTCAATTGCTTTGGGGGTCCTAGTAGAAACCAATCTAATCAATGTAGAAAAACCAACCGAACAACAATCTAAGGGGCTTCGGTGTAGTGTGGAGGATCAGGCATCAACCCGAGAGGTATATGTTCAATGGTGAAGCTTACTTGGCTGAACTGGTTGAACATGACAGGGATCCTTACACTTACGAAGAGGCTATGGAGGATGTTGATTCAAAACTCTAGATAAAAGCCATGAACACTAAGATGAAGTTTATGGAGACTAATTGGGTCTAGGAAGTTGTAGATCTTCCCAAACGGATAAAACTCATGGGGTGTAAATAGATCTATAAGAGAAAGAGATGAGCAGATGAAAAAGTTGAAACCTATAAGGTACGACGACCCGTCATCTTTCGGGTCGTACCTTAGCACTTTTTTTACTTACATAACTATAGAAATCTTGGAATAATTTTTTTTTACAATAAAATTATAATACACCCATACATATGCAAACCTCCTTTATATATATATGTTCACTTAACATAACATTTTTCAAAAGATTTTCGTCTTACTTGTACTACATTATAATTTATATTTAATACTTACTTTTAGAACAAGTTCCACATATATTTAATATACATATAGAGCAAAAGTATTTCAATGGCGGTATCCATACCTTGATCTACATATTGTTTAGCCGCCAGCTCATCAGTGAATTTACTCTGTCCCTTTAGCTACATTACCTACATCATGAAATAACTAGCAGTAAGTCCAAACATAGCTCACATGCATAACCTATTAGTATACATGATATATTTATACTTGTTTATAAACATTCATTATTTTCTTCATAATTTAACTTTTAACTAGGGCCTAAGCATTCGTACCATATGTGCACGTAGGTCATCGTAACACTGAGACTAAGAACATAACTTGGAACTTCCCTTGAGTCAGGAGCTTATATGACACCTCTCTCTTTGTTTGGTGATTCATTTACTAGTTCTTTAATTAAGGTTACCATACCATACATCATATTCTTATAATATGTGCACACCATTCACATTTCTTTAAATGTACTAAATACATAAATACATTTATATAACTACTTTTTCCAATAACCCTCTATCCTATAATATAGGTGGGGTTCAAACTTACTTGAGTATGCTACAGTATAGGCTGACTTCAAGTTCCTCTACTAATCGCCTAGTGTCCTGTTTGGCCAATTATATCATTATTAGCCAAATTATCTCTATTAATCTATGTGTCGATAAAATGTATTCGTCAATTACTAAATCGCGTTATTATTCGGTTTAAGAACTCCAATCACTAAGAGTTTGATTCCTCTTGGATCACATTGCCTTATCATTATGAACGAAAGGGGAAATTTTCTTACTAAAGGCGTTTTCCCTATTTTGGGCGTTCTGGGGTCCATTCGGGCCATTTTGTAGAAAATGACGTTTTTGCCTTCGATGGGCCGTTTTAAACCTCTTAGGCCCGTTTTTGCTAATTCAATACAAAAATGCTGTTTATTGGCAGTGAGACAAAATTCAAGGCATTGGTTCTCTCATTTTGCAATAAAACCCAAATTTAGCAAAACTTTGCAATTTTATTCTAGATGTTAAAAATATTGACGATTTTGCTCCTAGGACTAAAAATAATATTTTTATGCCGTTAGCCCCAATTTTTTGTAAGGGTTAAATTCTTCTAAAGTCTCTTACCCAAATTCCTTTTGTTTAAAAATGTTTTTGTCCTCTTACTTTTATTGAAATTTTGTGATAAAAATTTGTAAAATTCATGTTTCATAAACCATTGAGAATTTTGACAAATCGTCCGCGATTTTTAACAGTTTTGTCGAGATCTATAACATTTATGTTTTAAATTTCCTAAAATTCTCACTACACAGTAGAGTTTTCGGCCATTTTTCAAACTATCAAGTTTGTGAAAATCTTTTCAATTTAGTCCTTTATTAATTTTCACAAAAATCTATTTTAACACAATACACCCACAGTTTTGAGCAGGTTCCAAAACCTCTGTAACAAATAATCTTGTTTGAATATGTCAAATTTCATTCCTTTAAGAAATTACTCAAAGTTGCAAATTTCTACTCAATTTCAAAAACAAATTCAATCTTAAGCATATAAGCCCTAATTATTCTACTCATCACCATCACATACTTAAAAATTATGTAAGCATGCCATAAACTAACTTAAATAATTACATGCCTCACTAGAAAAAAAAAATAATAAATAAAACAAAACAACCATGAATTTAAGATTAAGGTGCTAGGCTTTTCCCAAGGAAAAGTGATGAGCTTGCACCTTCAATACCCTTGATTATGTCAACTTCCTAGGAATAATCCATGACAAGAAAAACCCTTATCAAACCCCCTTCAATCCCAAAGAAAATGCCTAAAAACTTAGGAAAAGATTAGTGTTTACCTTGAAAGTTTGAAGAAAACTCAAACCTTACACTTGGTCTTGATTTAAAACTTTGCGTGGAGGGTGTTTTTATGAAGAATTTATTTTGAGAGAGAAGAGTTTGGGGCTGTTGAATATGGGGGAGAAGAAATGAAAAAAAAAAAATTGTTCACATTAAGCATCAATCAAGGTTTCTTTACTCATCCCCTTTTAATCATGACTAGGTTTGGTTTGGCAATTAGGGATTGGGCCACTTCAAGGGGTGTGGGGGACTCCTAACCATTGGAGTGTCCCCTTGGTGGGACCCATCACTTTACACAATGTAATTTTTTTACCATACAGTATTTTTCTCATACTGTTAGGGTAAATCTGGAGAAAAAATGTACTTAAGTAACCTAAAATATTCTAACTTACTCTTGGTTCACTTTCGAAACCCAAACACAGTGTTTCATTTATCTGTGTTTTTACTCAAGCAGTGTACTTATACTACATCATACCCCTTTTACACTGTTTCAGGTTTGGCATGCTTTTCTACTTTATCTACTCCTTTAATCATTTATTAATTTATATCACAACAGTATGATCAATTGTGATATAAAATTCATTTTAAAGATATTATTCACAAATTTTTGAGCATTAAAGCTCACAAAATTTGTATTTAGCAATATCCAAAATTACATAAAATTCTCAGTAAAATTTTCTATTAATATTGTTCATATATGTATTATCGTAATTCACAAAAAATACAATTTATAAGGATAAATTCATTAATTAAATCAAAATAAGTACCATATTTAATAATAAATTTTTCCTTGAACATTACATAAGGCTAGACTGGCAGCTACACAAAAGGAATGAATCGAGTATGAGAAAACATTTTCACCTATAGCCATACTTAAGTCCATCCGTATTTTCTTGTCCATAGCTACCGCTCACGATTATGAGATTTAGCAGATGGATGTCAAGATGGCCTTTCGGAATGGCCATCTTGATGAGTCCATATATATGGTACAACTAAACAAGTTCAAGGTTAAGGGTCAGGAGGGTAAGGTTTGTAACTTGCTAAAGTCAATTTATGGACTTAAGCAAGCTTCCCGTTCTTAGAACATAAGATTTAATTAGGTGATGAAGACTTATGGGTTCGTACAAAATATGGATGAACCATGTGTTTGCAAAGACATTAAGGATAGGAAGGTGGTTTTTCTACTACTCTATGCAGATGATATTCTATTAATTGGCAATGACGGTGGGGTGTTGTCATTTATCAAATTATGGTTGACCAAGCAGTTTGACATGAAAGACTTGGGTGAAGCTAATTATGTTATTGGTATCTAGATATTAAGAGATAGGACGAATAGAATGATTGCTTTGTCCTAAGTGGCATACATAGATAAAAATTTTAAAAGGTTTGCATGTAGGATTCCAAGAAAGGTGGGCAACCATCTAAGTCTGAAATTACTCTTTCTAAGAAAGACTCGCTAAAGTCTGAAGAAAAAAGAGAACACATGAAGAAGGTGCCTTATGCCTCGGTAGTGGCTAGTCTCATGTATGCCATACTTTGCACACAATCAGATATTTGTTATGCGGTCATGATAGTAAGTCGATTTCAGTCAGATCAGGGACTAGAGCACTGGGTTACAGTCAAGCATATTTTCAAGTACCTGAGAAGGACTCGAAGGTATATTTTTGTGTATTCAGGTGAGGATTTAGCACCTCTAGGATACACTTATTCAGATTTTTAATTCTATCTGGATTCGAAAAGATCAACTTTAGGTTTTGTGTTTACTCTGGGCAGCGGTGCCATTGTTTGGAGAAGTATCAAGTAAGATTGCACTTCAGATTCAATAAAGGAGGCTGAGTATGTGGCAGCTAGTGATGCTTTGAAAGAAGTAGTGTGGCTCTGTAAGTTCCTTGAGGATTTTGAGGTAGCTCCTGGTATGGATAAGGCGGTATCACTGTATTGTAATAACACTACAGCGATAGCTAATGCTAAGAAACCAAGATTTCACAAGAAGAGTAAGCATATTGATTGGAAGTATCATGCGATAAAGGACATCGTTAAGGGCAGGCATGATGTTGTATGCGAAATCACATCTAACGACAATTTAGCTAATCCATTCACAAAGACACTAACTGTGAGGGTTTTCAAGAGGTATGTGGAAGCTTTGAGGATGCGAGATATGTCATATTTACTCACTTAGTGCAAGTGGAAGATTGTTATATATGTATGCCTTAAGGAGGAAAATGTTGTAATATGTTTTTGGAGACATTTTGTTAATAAAGAATTTATTTATTATTCATATACCAAATGTTGTCTTCTTTACGTTCATATTTGTTGAATGTATGATAAGTAAACAAAAGTCTGAGACTGTCGGTCTAAACTTTTATGAATTAGGCATATAATGGACAGATTATGCGGAAGATATGATTCTAAAGGTGACAATCTAAATCATAAGATCTGCAATTGAGGAAATAAAGATGGGCACTTTATTCATGCAAATATTGTTATGTTATCTATATCGCTAATAGGAGATGGTTTGTCTTGGCCATCGGAGTTAGACTCCGCAGGTAGAAACATTCGTACATTATCATAGGTAACGATATATTAGATCAGGATATAAAGTGGAATTGATTTGGATTAATAATTTTGTCTAGACAAATCAATTTACTTTAGATAATCATATGTGTTGTATCTTAATTTTGAAATGACTAATGGGCCCGTTATCTTGACTTATGTCTTTTGATATACCTAAGGGTGACATCCTAACTTTATGATGGTATGCATACCGGTAAGTTAAAGACATGACTATTGATAGCGTAGACTTGTTATTCATAGATACAGAATCCATAGCTCCATTGGTGAAGTCAATGATATCCTTTTATATGCGTTATCATGTAATTGAAATACTAGAGCGCTCAATTATTCGGATGCAAGGTGTGACTGAATGGCATACTATCTTTGGATAATAAGTTTTTTGATGGTGAGATAATAGAACGTAAGATAAAAATGATCAAAAAGGTAAGACATAATTTATCCTCAAGTCGATTATGGATATCCTATGGAGATAAGACACATCATAATATGTCATGGACATTT
Source organism: Artocarpus heterophyllus (assembly GCA_025403435.1). Lineage (NCBI taxonomy): Eukaryota > Viridiplantae > Streptophyta > Magnoliopsida > Rosales > Moraceae > Artocarpus > Artocarpus heterophyllus. The sequence continues at coordinate 20,169,150 of CM046337.1, forward strand.
GGCTTATTTGGAACTTCATAATTTTATATAGTTTGAGAGTGTAGCTCTAAGTTTTTAGTGGAGTAGCGTTAGAGTTGATAATTATAAAATATGTATATGAGATATTGTGTTTTATAATTATTATATCGGTCTATTAGGTCCCCTTTGCTAACTCATAATAAATATTGTAATGATATGGCGTGCTTTTTTGATAAATTGATGACTTATGTTAAATTATTAGATTGGCTGAAATTTGATAGGATCATATTATTCATGTCTGTTTATCGGTTGGATTAATTGTGTAAATTAATTCAAGATAAACTTGTTGAATTATCGAGAATATTTATTTCCTAGAGATTATCTAGATATGATTGTTTTAATTAGATAACTTCTCTAATTGGTTATGTGAATTAAAACTGAGGCTCTGAAACTCCCTGTGAGCTATTGTTCATAATTATGAACCTTAGTTCTGAGTTTTCTCATTTGGTTGGAAGGAGAGTCACCGAGGAAGAGCTATACGACGTATGTCTACACACACTCCGATCATGGATAGAGAATAGAAAAGAAGACTAGTGGGTTAAGGCTCCTCTAGAATGTTCTTCTCTTCGACATACAAAGGTTAGTAAGATCTGGTTAATTTATGCATATAGCATGTCAAACTTGTGTTTTAGAAAATGCTCTAATTAAAAATTTTTAAATTTCCGCTGCGTATGTGTTTTCCAATAAAGAGAACCTCCTTATACTTCTAGGAGTCATTATTCTCGACCTTACGTTAAGGGCTCTTTCTCCTGCACCTCTTAGATATTGGAGTTCCTCTGATGAAAAGAGGGACATGGAAAGGTGGGAGAAGTCAAATCGCATGTGTATGATGATCATGAAGAAGGCCATTCTAGAAGCATTTAGGGAAACTATATCGAAAACAATAAAGACAGAAAAAGAGTTTCTCGAGGACATTGAGAAGAGATTTGCCAAAAATGAAAAAGCTGAAACAAGTATACTTTTAGCAAGCCTCATCTCAATGAGATACAGAGGTAAGGGGAACATCATGTAGATGTCTCATCTTGCTTCAAAACTGAGAGCACTTAAGCTTGACTTTTCTAAGGACTTGCTAGTGCATTTAGTTCTAATATTTCTTCCCACATAGTTTTAGTTAAGTCAAGGTGAGCCATAACTATCAAAGGGAGACTTAGTCTCTTAATGAGCTCATCTCATATTGTGTGCAAGAAGAGGAAACGTTAAAGAAAGAAAAGACATAAAGTGCCTACTTGGCTAATACTTCCAAGGATAAAGGGAAGAAATGAAAGAAGGATAAGGAAGCTGTAGTTGCAGCACCTCAAAAGAAACAGCAAACAAGACCAGATGATCTGGAAGGTACAGATAGTTTTGTCTGTGAAGCTGAAGGGCATAAGAAGAAGCATTACACTAATTACCACGATTGACGTGCTAAGAAAGGCATGCTTTTTACTTTGGTTTGTTCAGAGGTTAATTTAACTTCGGTACCTAAACACACTTAGTGGATAGATACTAGTGTAACCACTCACATCAGTGTGTCTATGTCGGGTTGTCTGAGATTCCAAAAGCCAAATGATGATGAAAGATACATCTACGTGGACGATGACAAGAATGTTGAAGTTGAAGTAATAGGAAAATTTAGATTGTTGTTAAAGACTGGATTTTTTTAGGATCTTGATGAAACATTTATTGTACTGTCTTTTAGATGAAATTTGATTTCTGTTTCTACTCTGGACAAATCTAGTTATTCTTGTTCATTTGGAAATGAAAAATTCAGTTTGTTTCATGATTCAAAAATAGTTAGCTCCGGTTCTTTATCAGGTTATGATAATCTTTATTTAATTGATAGAATTGTTTCATTTAATGACTCCCCGCAATTAAGTACTTGAGGTATAAGAGAAAATTAACCAATGAGAATTTAGCTGCATTATGGCACAAGAGATTATGTCATATCTCCAGAAGGAGAATAAAGAAACTTGTGTCAGACAAAATTCTAGAACCCTTAGATTTTACAGATTTTGATATTTGTGTAAACTGTATAAAGGGAAAACAAACCAATAAAAGGAGATTTGAAGCCAAGAGAACTTTGGATGTCTTAGAACTTATACATATAGATATTTAGGGGCCATTCTCTACGGTTTCTTAGAATGGTCAACAATATTTTATAATGTTCATAGACGATTTTTCTTGATATAGCTACACATGTCTCATGAAAAGAAACTTGTGTCAGACAAAATTCTAGAGCCCTTAGATTTTATAGATTTTGATGTTTGTGTAAACTGTATAAAGAGAAAACAAACCAATAAAAGGAGATTTGAAGCCAAGAGAACTTTGGATGTCTTAGAACTTATACATATAGATATTTAGGGGCTATTCTCTACGGTTTCTTAGAATGGTCAATAATATTTTATAATGCTCATAGACGATTTTTCTAGATATGGCTACACGTATCTCATTAATGAAAAATAACAGTCGCTAGATGTGTTCAAAAATTATAAGGCTAAAGTTGAGAACCAACTCAGTAAAAGGATTAAAAGCGTCAAATCTGACTGTGGTGGTGAATACTATGGCAAATATGATGGTTCAGCTGATCAATGTCCAGTACCATTTGCTAAATTCCTAGAGAATACGGTATCATCCCACGATACACTATGCCCAGTTCGCCTAATATAAATGGTATTGCTGAAAGAAGAAACAAGACGCTTAAAGACATAATGAGAAGTATAATCTCTCATTCTACCTTACCAAAATCACACTAAGGAGAAGCACTTAAGATTGCAGCACATATCCTTAATAGGGTTCCAACTAAAGTAATTGTCAAAACCCTTTATGAACTTTGGACAAGCAAGAAGCCTAGTTTAAAGCATTTGTATGTTTAGGAATGTCCAGCTAAAAGGAACTGGATTCAAGGACAGTGAGTTATTATTTTATTAGATAGTCTGAAAGATCCAGGGGGTATAAGTTTTATGATCCCATGACTAAGTCGATTTTTGAGACGGAAAATGCCTTGTTCTTTGAGGATGTCGAGTTTGCAGGGGGAGATAAGGTTGGGGACTTTGTCTTTGAAGAGGAATATGTTGACATTCCTACAGTTGTTATTGACATTGATTATGTTCCTATTCATGACATTGTTCAAAAAGCAGACCCAAATCAAGATAATATCAGAGAACCTCTCATTCCAGATATTGTTCCAAAAGAACAAACTCTACCACCTCAAGAACCTATTCCATTAAGGAGATCCACTAGAGAAAGGAGAAGTGCAATGCTAGATGATTACATTGTATTTCTCTAAGAACATGAGTATGACATCTGTGTGGTGGAAGATGATCCAATTATCTTTTGTCAAGCCATGAAAAGTTCTAGATCTCAAAAGTAGATTGATGCCATGAATGAGGAGATAAAGTCCATGAAAGACAATGACGTTTGGGATCTTGTCCCATTGCCTGAAGGAGCGAAACCCATTTGTTGCAAATGGATATTTAAGACTAAAAGGGATTTGAAAGCACTATAAAAAAAAACTACATTTAACGATATATTATTTATGACATGTAGTTTTTGAATATCATTGAAAAGTACATACAACGACATTTTCAACAAAGATGTCATTAATGACATTTGAAACAATAATTAACGACATCTATATAGATGCCATATGAAAGCTCTTCTTTTAACGACAATAGTTTAGTATCGTTAAAATAATTTAATGACAAGTAGGAGATGTCGTCAAAGCCATGGAGATTCTACAACACCCCTTATAGATGATATTGGTCAAGATGTCGTCTATAAGGGGTGTCGTAGAATCTCCAAGACTTTGACGACATCTCCTACTTATCGTTAAATAATTTAACGATACTAAACTATTGTCGTTAAAAAGAGACCTTTAATACGACGTCTATATAGATGTCGTTAATTATTGTTTTAAATGCCATTAACGACATGTTTGTTGGAGATGCTGTATATACTTTTCAACGACATTCAAAAACTATATATCGTAAATAATATGTCATTAAATGTAGTTTTTCTTGTAGTGAAGACGATGTGAAGAGGTACAAGGCTCGTCTTGTTCTAAAGGCTTTACACAGAAAAACGACATCGATTAGAAAGATACTTTCTCTCTGGTTTCTTTGAAAGACTCTTTGACTCTTTCAAGATTATAATGGCATTGGTGGCACATTTTGATCTTAAGCTTCATCAAATGGATGTTAAGACAGTGTTTCTAAATAGAGACATTAATGAAACAATCTATATGGTGTAACTAGAAAACTTTATGTCCAGAGATGCAAAGAAGATGGTTTGCAAATTGAAGAAATCCATCCATGGGCTTAAGCAGGCATCTCATCAGTGGTATTACAAATTTCATCAGGTTATCATCTCATTCGGTTTTGAGATAAATATGGTCTATGATTGTATTTACCATAAGTTCAGTAGGAGTAAGTATATTTTCCTGGTTTTATATGTTGATAATATTTTGCTTGCCAACAACGATATAGGCTTATTGCACAAAACCAGGAAATTTCTATCAAAGAAATTTGAGATGAGAAATCTTGGTGACGCCTATTTTGTGTTGGGTATACAGATACACCGGGATCATCTCAGAGTATTCTTGGATTATCACAAAAGGGCTATATCGAAAAGGTTCTCAAGAGTTATGGCATGTAGGATTGTATACCAGGTAATACCCCTATGGCTAAGGGAGAAAAGTTTAGCCTTAATCAGTGCCTTAAGAACGATTTTGAGATTCAAGAAATGCAGAAGATTCCTTATGCGTCAGCAGTAAGGAGTTTGATATATGCTCAGGTTTGTACGTGTTTGGATATTGTGTACATTATAGGGATATTGGGCAGATACTTAAGCAATCCTGGAAAGAATCACTAGGTAGTAGCCAAACAAGTCTTGAGATATTTACAAAGAACAAAGGACTACATGCTCACGTATCAAAGGTCGAAACAGCTTGAGATCATTAGGTATACTGACTCCGATTATGCTGAATGCCAAGATAATATAAAATCTACATTGGGCTATGTTTATCTTCTAGTTGGAGATGCTATCTCCTGGAAGAGTGCTAAACAGTCTCTTATATCATCTTCTACCATGGAGGCAGAGTTCATAGCGTGTTATGAGATATCCAATCATGGAATATGGCTACACAATTTTATCACGAGGCTACGCATAGTAGACAGTATTCAAAAATTACTCAAGTTATTTTGTAACAATAAGTCGGCAGTTCTATATTTGAACAACAATAGGAGCTCAACAAAGTCGAAGCATAGAGACATCAAGTTCTTGGTTACGAAAGAAAGAGTTCAGATTGGACATTGTCTATAGAGCATATCAGTACAAACTCTATAATTGCAGATCCGCTTACTAAGGGATTGCCACCCAAAATGTTTTATGAGCACACTGCTTATATAAGTGTCATATCATCTTAGGATATTCAGTTTTAGTAGGAGTTTGTAATTTTAGATGCTTTTATGATATAGACATACGTTCAGTTATTTCAGTTTGTGGATATTTTGAGTTATTTTCTACAGAAATAAAGTTTTTTTGGTTTATTCATACTCTGATTTTCGTATAGTGTGATCTCACTAAGGTTTTAACATGGACCAGTTGGAAATAGGTATGTTAAGATCTCGTTGCATGAAATTTCTATGCTACACATCCATGCTTGTTTTTTGTCATCAGTTGTATTGGTATATGTGATAATTGATGAGTCACGTTATAATGTATGCAACGAAGGTCATGTTGGTGTTCAGATGCATAAGGTTTTGATAGCAAAATTCATAAGCTCATAAGGTATAATTCACATTTATAAAGTTGTATATATAGCCCAAGCGAGAGATTGTTAGCATTAATCTAAAATATGGTCTAATATATTAAATAAATGTGTATTAAAGGCTATCAGAGAAGGTTGCCCAATTAAAAGTGATCAATTTGAGTTTTGGGCTTTTAATGTGCAGAAACCAAAATATAATTACTGATTTTATGATGGGCTAAATTAGTTATTAAGAATAACTGTTAGGGTATAGTAGTTATATAAAAGGGTTGTAGTCCCCAAGTTAGTACATATGTTATTTTTCTGTCACCCATCCACAGAAAATTACAAAGGCAAACTTTGAAGAATGGCTTACATATTAGACTTACAAGATCCTCAACCTACAGACTCGGGAATCACAATTTAATAAATGGATTTAGGTTAGCTTCAGTATCTCATTAATTCTCTCAGTGATTTAACGTGAATGATCCCAGATAACGATGGTTTTCATCACAATATTTTATTATAACAGACTTTTCTCTAGGTAAACAAGAATCACCATAATATATTAGATAAATAATCATCGTACTTGCAATTCTTTTTTGAAAAACTATTGTCATCATATTACTTGACATGAACATGATTTTCAAAACGTCCTACTTTATTCTAAAAAAAACTAATTTAACAAGTGAAAGGATGAAATTGACTTACAATTCAAATCACTTGATGAAGATGGAGAGAGAGAGGCCAATCTCTAAGTTAATAACCATAGTAGTTCTTTAATTTTTTGTTTTAAATGATCTCCCACAACACGACTACTGAATTCCTCTCTTCTCTACAAAGATAATTTTCTCAAGAAAATCAACTTGATTGTTGTTTTAAAGGAACATGGGTTTGCGTTTGGAAAGTATGAAGTCACAAAAGTCTCTGCTGGTTTTCTTTCGGCAAAAACCCTGCGAGAAATATCTTTGTTATATAAAAAGTTAGGAAATTTTTTGCTGTACAAAATTTATTTATATTTATCGAATAGACATATATATCCATATGTCGATATTATATTGTATTGAAAGGTTTTTTGCAATGTTTTATAGGTGTTGTCTTTTCCTTCTTTTTTTTTTTTTTTAGTTCTTTCTCACTGTAAAATAGGAATGTAAAAAAAAATTAACAATAATGAATAAAGTTAAAAATTTTGAATTATATGTATTGTAAATTAAAGGATTTAAAAGTGGTTATATTACGACGTTTTCTTGTTGTTTTAATTGTTTTTGTTTTAGAACTGAAATGATAAAAGATTATTAAGAGATATATTCTAAATAATAAATGTTGATTTTCAAAGATATTTAATATAAATTAGTATATATGTTTTCCCTTGCAGTCAAGTTTTTAGGTCCAGTGTTTTTAGATCTATTGTTGCGGTGGTTGGTAGTTGTAGTGATAGTGTTGAAGGCTGGACATCTTCCAAGATTTTTAAAACTATATTTACTGATCAATCGTTAATGTGAAGCATGATGTTTTGATCAACGCTAGTGCAGCTCGTCCAAATATATTGATCTTCATTTTTTTGGTATCATCTTCGATTTGTGTATTTAATTTGTACTTGTAATATACATAGTAATAGTTAATTAATATAGCATGTTATTTATTATAATTAGAAAAAGTAAATGAATTTTAGGAATGAATTATTAGAAAATTTTATTACCATGGAATGGGCACTGTGTTTATGTTGCTGTGATTATCACAACTACCTCTTTGTTTTAATTGTCAATAACATTCGGGACATGAATTGTAATATTAACCCTGATTTGCGGATAATCTTGTTATTATTACTTTTATTGTAAATTTGGCACCTTGTATAAATGAAGAAATGTTGTTAATTTGGGTGATAAAATAAATAAGATAAGTTTTTATAATACTAACCTAATTGCTTTCTGAATCCAATGCCATCAATGCACTGATTGTTTTTCTGTTTTCTAATTTTGTTCTTTAATTAATTGCATTGATGTTGATGATGTTGATAGGAAGTCAATTTTCTAAGTTTGTTGGGAAAATCTGTGTATGTAAAAGTAAAAATATTTAAATGAAAAGGTAATATAAATTTTTAAATATGAAGTAGAATAATTACTTTTAAATGATTTGGTTTTTTAGTACCTTGTCTTTAATGTTGTTGTCTCTAGTATATCTGGGTCAGTATAAAAAATTATTGCCGTGGTACTTGACACATATGGGTTTTCTATAATTTCAACATCAAATTAATTATTATTTTCTTTTAGGAATTGTGTTATATATGTAATTGTTGTGATAAAGTTTTGAAAAAATACCTAGATATTGCCTTACTGACATTGTTGCTGCAACTAGTCTCTAAATTGATTTCAAAACATTACCATCAAATTGTTCTGCTTTATGTCCCCATAAAATAATCTGTAGTTGTTCACTTTTATTGAAAAAGTAAAATAAAGAAAGTTAGAATAAAAAATATTAAATGGCGTAAGAATATTTAGGCTTTAATTCAATAATTTTTAACATGATTGTGATAAAATGTGTGTAAAATTTTGTTCTTATGTTCAGTATTTTATAGTGCGTCTTGGGGTTGTCCTATTATTAATGATTGTGTGTTCAATTGCTTGAACACTTGTTAAGATCCCAATAAAGTATCAATTAAATATGAAGCATCAAAAATATATACTGATAAATTGAGAATGTTTTTAGTTTATTGAATGAATAATAGCTATTACCGCTTAAGATTTTAGCGCTATCGATTCTTTATTGTAGCTGATTAAATTCAATGAAGTAAAATCTATGAAGCATTGCATTGCATTCTATGGAATGAAATATGTGGTAGTTCTCTGTAACTGGAATGATTATGGAACATCTGTACTGCCCCTCTAATTAATTAATTAGAATAAAAATTTTAAATTTAACAACCAGGCCACACCCTTCCCCCGATTTATTTAAAAGAAATGAATTTAATGAACACTAAGCAGGTTATACATTGGTAAGGAAGTGCAATTTGGCTTTATTAATCATCAACCATTGCTTCTCAATTGGAAAGTGTTCGGATTTCTTTCATCAAGGGAGTGTTTGGTTTTATGCCACATAGCTGTAAATTTGGCCTGCACAAGCCATTCTACCAAATTCTGAGACATTTTGTTCCAAACATAAGAATTTATTTATAAATAGTAATGTTTCACATGATCAGAGTTTTGTTCAGGCTTTTTTTTTTTTTTTCCTTTTTTAACTATATAACTGCTGATTTCAGCCAAAATTTCTTCATCCATGGCATAATTTATGCATACAAGTTTGATATTGATTAATGAGTATTTCCAAGAAGTTACTGTAATAAAATTAGTCTTTCTCAATATCTACAAATATAACAGAATGAAAAAGTGTTGGTTAAGTAGTTTTCTGCTATGGAGATATGTAGTATAACTCGGTCATAGGGTGCAGATGGCACTCACTTCTTCATGATCCAGAGGTGGTTTTTCCACCATCCTAATAATTCTAATAGATGAACATGAAATAAAAGAAATTAAAAATAACAGAAATTCTAAACTAATCCTAACTCCTAAATGAACTCTAACCATGATCTCCATCAATATACTTAATCAACATGTTCAAGATCCCTTCAAGATTTGAAGGTCATTAATTGAAAAGTGAAAACACTTGGCAAAGCTTGCTTCCTAAGGAAAGTGCAAATGACCGTGGAACTCTAACTCTTAAGAACTAAACAAAACTTCTGTTCTTGAAATATAACTCTTAAATCATTGCTATTTCTAGAAGATTTTGCCAATTTGTACATGATGTTTGTGCAAAATTTTACAGTGCCCACTTTATACATTCAGATCCAAAAGCTCCATTACAGGTATATTATACATTCAGATCCAAAAGCTCATAAACATGCATTATATTATTGCTTTCTTCTCTTCAACCTAATAAGAAATCCACCCCTCATCTTTAGCACTAAGGACAAGATATAAGGTGGATTCACCAAATTCTCAGCACAGCCACCGCCATCAAGAGAAATGACCTCAAACTCCCACATCACAGCAGCTGCAACTGACTTCATCTGCACATAAGCCATCTCCTTTCCAAGACACATCCTGGGCCCACCATGAAAAACCGGGAAACGGAACTGATCTAATGGCAGAAACTCCCCTTTGTCAGCATCTAACCATCTCTCAGGCTTGAACTCCCTCCAGTCCTGGCCCCACAGCTTCTCCATCCTCGCCATTGCATAGGCAGAATAATCAGCAAACCACCCTTTCCTCACCTGTGTCCCGTCTGGCAAAACATCATCGCACACCACTAGTCTCGAATTGATTGGGACAGGAGGGAACAATCTCAGGGCCTCTGATAGAGCCGCGTTAAGGTAGTGCAGCTTCTTCAGCTCATCATAGTTGAATGTCCTTGACAGGCTTTGTGTTACAGGCGTCTTTGCCACCTCCAACAACTCCTTGTGTATCAAGTTAGCACACTGCGGATGGGCAGAGATCAACCAAAAGAACCAAGTTAGCGCTGTAGATGTTGAGTCTCTACCAGCGAGAATGAAGCTAATGATTATGTCTTTAAGGAATTTCCTCTTTTGTTCTTGGTCTTGAAACTCCATGTTGGAAATCGAGATCATGAACCTTGATAACAAGTCTAGATCTTTAGGCGCTTCTTGATCATTATTAATGCTCAATTTTACTTCTTTGGACCTTAAAATCTCCATGGCATAAGTGTTGATGACTTTTAGCACTTCCTTGTATCGTTTTTCAGATCCAATATTGAGGAATCTCTTAGCCTTCCACATGAGAGGAAGAGGAGACATAAACCTTGATGAACAATTCCTGACAGCCTCATCAAAAGCTTTGCCAAAGCTCAAATTTTCCATCTTTTGATGACTTTTCTGATCTGAACTCAAGCAAGCAGGATCTACACCAAACGCCACATTGCATATGTTGTCAAAAGCAAACTTTTGTAACACCTCTTGAAGATCAATAACCGTGTTCTCATCACATATCCTGGATAGGAGGGGAATTAGGCGCGTTGAGATTTCAGAAGTGACAGTTTCAGAGATGAAGTACTTAAGTGATTTGGTATTGAATTCGTGACTCGCAATCTTGCGTTGGATGGTCCAGAGTTGCCCGTCGATGTTAAAAATCCCATCACCAAGGAGCTCATGGAGGACGTTGTAAAAGCGGGAGCCTTTGATGTAGTTTGGGGAGTTGGTGAGGAGGAGGTGCTCAACATTGAGGGGATTGGCAGTGACTATTCCATGATAAAGGTTGAGGAAACCATTGACTTGGAGGGTCAATGATGGGGTGTTGGAAAGCATGTCAGAAACCCAATCATGGAAGCGGTGGTAGTTAAGGAGGAAGCCTACAAGGTTGCCTATTATGGGGTAAGATTGTGGACATGGTGTCCTTTTGTGTGGCCTAAAATTGTGGGAAAAAAGGATGTAGATGGAAATGGAGAGGAGTAAGGTGAGAAGGGAAAGGGAAATTGCAGTAATATCCAACATTATGATTAGCTTGACATTTTGGGTGGTGTTGATGATAAGGTGTCTAAGGTTTGTTGGCACCCAAGAGATTATCAATCCAAGATGTCTTTCATCAGAAAAATTAGAGTTCTAATCTCTTACATGTTTGTGTTTTCCGATAATCCTGACAGCAAAGAGGGAACATTCTAAGAACTCAAAACAATGATGGGGAAGAAAAAGTTGACCAGATTCTAATATAATTTCAAACAACAACTGACGCATGCTCTGTCTATTGAGGAAAAAAATTTATACAAAACACATTTCATGTGTCATGATGTTAAAATATAATATAAAACATAGAACTAAGACAGTAGCTTTAGAAGGGTTTCATGATTTATTTTAATATTTGGTTGATCAAGATCAGCTATGATCATAGAAAGTTTTCCAGATCTTTAGCCTAAAAATAGGGCTATATTAATTATAATACATGTATATTTATATTATATTCCTGGTCAACCCATATATTACACGCAAACTATGAATAATTGAAGAAAAAAGTTGGCAATTCCTTTTAATTAACAAATACATGGCGTATTTAATCAGACTTTTCTCCAGGTAAATAAGAATCACCATAATATATTATTAATAATCATCATACTTGCGATTCTTTTTTGTAAAACTATTGTTATCATATTACTTAATATGAACATGATTTACAAAACGTCCTAGTTTATTCTTAAAAAACAAATTTAACAAGTGAAAGGATGAAATTGACTCACAATTCAAATCACTTGATGAAGATGAAGGCAGAGAGGCCAATCTTTAAGTTAATAACCGTAGTAGTTCTTTAATTTCTTGTTTTAAATGATCTCCCGCGACACGACTACTGAATTCCTCTCTTTTCTACAAAGATAATTTTCTCGAGAAAATCTACTTGATTGTTGTTTTAAAGGAACATGGGTTTGCGTAAGTATGAAGTCAAAGAAGTCTTTGTTGGTTTTCTTTTGGCAGATAACGTTGGGAAAAATCTTTGTTATATAAAAGGTTGGAAATTTTTTGCGGTGCAAAATTTATTTATATTTATAGACACATATATACATATGTCGATATAATATTGTATGGAAAAGTTTTTTAGAATGTTTCATATGGCTATTGTCCTTCCCTTTTTTTTTTTAGTACTTAAAATACGAATGTAAAAAATATTAACAATAATTAATAAGGTTAAAAATTTTGAATGATATGTATTGTAAATTAAAAAATTTAAAAATAGTTATATTATCTGATCGGTGGACATTTCTTGTTGGTTCAATTGTTTTTGTTTTAGAGCTAAAATGATAAAAGATTATTAAGATATATATTCAGAATACTAGATATTGATTTTTAAAGATATTTAATATAAATTAGTAAATATGTTTTAGCTTATAATCAAGTTTTTAGGTCCAGTGGTTTTTTAATCAATGCTTGTGCAGCTCTCGTCCAAATTTGGTGATATTGATGTTTATGGTGTTATCTTCGATTTGTGTATTTAATTTGCACCTGTAATATATATGGTAAGAGTTAATTAATATAGCATATTATTTATTATAATTAGTAAAATAAATAAATTTTAGGAAGGAGTTGTTAGTAAATTTTATTACCATGGAGTGGGCACTATGTTTTGTTGCTATGATTATCACGACTACCTACTTGTTTTAATTGTCGATAACATTTGGGACATGAATTGTAATACTAACTGTGATTTTTGGATAACCTTGTTATTATTTCTTTTATTGTAAATTTGACACCTCGTATAAATGAGGAAATGTCGTTAATTTGGGTGATAAAACAAGTAAGATAAGTTTCAATAACATTCACCTGATTGCTTTTTGGATCCATTGCTATCAACTCACTGATTGTTTTTCTTATTTCTAATTTTTGTTCTTTAATTGATTGCATTGATGCTGATGATGTTGATACGAAGTCAATTTTTTGAGTTTGTTCAGAAAATCTATGTATGGAAAAGTAAAAATATTTAAATGAAAAGGTAATAAAAATTTTTAAATTTGAAGCAGAATAATTATTTTTTTTCAATGATTTGGTTTTTTATTTCCTTGTCTTTAATGTTGTTGTCTCTTATATATCTAGGCCAATATAAAAAATTATTGCCATGGTACTTGACACATATCGGTTTTCTATAATTTCAACATCAAATTAGTTATTATTTTCTTTTAGGAATTGTGTTTATATATGTAATTGTTGTGATAAAGTTTTGAAGAAATACCTAGATATTGCTTGGCTGATATTGCTGCTATGACTAGTCTCTGAATTGATTTCAAAACGTTATCATCAAATAATGAATAATTTTTTAACACAATGTTTTTTACGTGGTTTGGATATTTATTAATTGAATCATGAATTATATGTGTAATCCTTTTGGTATTGTTGCCTATGATAAAGTGACATATAACTATCCGTGCATTAAAATTTCATTCTCTAAATATAGACCTAGTTTTATTCAAAAACTGTCCTTGGCTTTTATTTATTGTCACGGCATAACAAATTTTTATGGGAAACGGTCATCTTTTCAATGTAAATGGCTATTTAGATTCATGTACAATCACTTCTATTTTTGCAACATAAACTTTTTCATTATTTTTATTTGAATTTATGATTTGTTCCCCTATAATTTTATTTGTCAATTGTGTAATACTAAGTTTTGTTCCATTACATAGTTTGGTAGATTCATTTAAATTTCTTAATAACATAATAGGAGTTCCAAGTTTAAGATTTAATTTATGCAGTAGTATGTCATTGAAATTTAGAATGTGTAAAAATTCTGGGGATATAAAAAATTAAGCTCATCTATATTTTCAAATGAAGATGCTATTGTGTCATAACTATAATAAGGTCTTAATTCACTAGGTACTAAAGATAATATATGATTATTAATGTCATCAGCTATTTTATTTCTCAAAGTTACTATTGCTCACTATTTTAGCTATTCAATATTGTTAAAATAATAGTTAAATTTATTATATATTATTGTTGAAATCTTTTCAATTGGATTTGATTGATAATGTATTTTGTATTTTTCTTGTATTTTAATTCATATGGCATTTTCATCTTCTAAATCTTTTATTCCTTCAACAGTGTCGTTTTCGTCATTTAATATCCAGTTTGAGAATTCAATAATTTCTATCTTTTTCTTTTTCTGTAATATTATGGTGTTTTAATCTCATGTTTTCTTTAATCTCATGTTTTTTTGTTCTTATAGGTATAATGGGCAAAATTTGTCAAAAATCACCATCTAAAACAATAGTCATTCCACCAAATGGTTGTTCAAAATTATTTTTTAAATCTTGAGATGTCTTATCCAATAGTATAAGTGATGTTTTTTATAGGTGCTTCATCCCATAGTATAAGTGATGTTTTTTAATTATTTTTGCTAATCGAGTACTTTTTTATATGATAGGTATAGAGTTTTTGGTAGGGTGGTTAAAATCATTGATTAGAACTATATTTACTGTAGCATGTGAGAGCTTTACGTTGTAGCAATTTTTTTACTATTACTATAAGATGTGAGAGCTTTACACTGTTCATAACTGAAAAAGTGGTCCAGACCACAACTACCAAACACCCCTGTAGAAAGTTTGTCAATTGATAATGATATCCGAAATCTAGAATATGTAGTTCTTCCTTTAGGTAGTAATAATGATGCTATTCCAAATGCTGAAACAGCTAGGACAATTTCATTATTTGATTTGATTTTTGTAATGATTACATTTCATAAATATATTTTTCCAGTTCCTCTACGACTATAGATGTAAAAAAGACTTTTTCATGATTAAGTAATTTTAAGATTTGTTAATAGATATATTATTGTTCATTGTTTAAATTTTATACTAATATAGTATTTTTTCTTTTAATTTAATTATATCATAATTTATTGGTCCTCCATAATAATCGAGTAAATTATCTAATATAGGAGGAGTTTTTTTATTAAATGCAAAACAATCTTTTCATCTTTACAGGAAAGATTAAATTTGGGTATATTGGTGTTTTTGATTTGTTCATTGAACTAGAAAAAAGCACCGCAATGTTTACATGTGTAAGAATAGTTTTTAAGATCGAGGTATATATCACAAATACCTATGGAAAAACACTAAGGAAGAATTAATACTTGTATCAAAGTTTTTTTAGATTTTTAAATACAACGTTTGTTCTAGATGAGAAAATTACATTTTTTTTACAATGACTTAGTGACTTTGAGATGTTGATGGCTATGTTACATCAGATGTTTGACTTTGGGAGTCAAAAAATGCCAACATCGCATCAACTCTGGATCGAGAAACACTTGATGAAGTAGTTTTAATACCTCCATGCCTTTTACTTGGATATCTACTTGGATATTCATTATCTCTGATATCTTCATCCATATATGAAACGGTATGTTGCTTATGTTGATAATTTGATTCTAATGAATTTTTGTCGATTCTTTTTTATTTATCTGTTTATTTAGCACTAAATAAAATTATTTCAACATCATAGGAAAAAATATTTATTTAACTAATTCATATATTATCAAATATAATACAATAAAATTATTAGTAAGTAATAACAAAAGGTAAATACATGAGAACAATTAGTTTTTTTATTTTATTTATGTCAAAAATATTAATAATTATAATACGCTTTAAAAACTGATTGAAAAAAAAAATATATAAATATAATATCGAATTATTAATTAAGATCTTAGGTTAATTTGATTTTGAATTCTTTTGCTATTTTGATTATTAGCAGATCTTAAAAATGTGTTATCCATTTTGCTTTTGTTTTATATTTGGAGTTTTTCAATTTCTTTTCCAATAGAATTTTTGGGTTTTTTAGGATATAGATTCGAAATATAGTATGGTAAGCATTGTTAGATTTGTTTATTTCCTCATTTGCCAATTATAGTTTTTTTTTTCACTTTTTTTGCGGAAAATAAAGAATTAAAAAAGTAGATTGGATATTGAAAGATTCAGAAATTGGACTGATGAACTTAGTTGAATTTTTTATTAGTTTTAGGTCAAATTATAGTTTTCTTTACACGAATTTACGATTTTGTAATTAAATTTTCAGAAAGCTTTGATAAAAATATGTTGTACATTTTGATTTCTAAAAGTATAAATACAAAGAATGGTATAACTTTCATCAATTAATTATTTATAATATTTCTTGATTTATTCTACTTAAATATTTTCAAACTGTTTGATTTACCTTTTATGTAATTATTTTTTAACAACCATCCCCACATCTAAATTCCAATTTCGATTGGTGTTGCATTCCTTTTTTTTATCAATATTCCCTCCTTGCTGTTAATGCTTTTGATTAACTTTTATGAAGTCTTAATTAAAGAATTCTATTTTGGAGGGTGAGATTAATGGTTTTAACTATATATGAATTATGTTTCATTTCTTTTCAAGTAAAAGTTGTTAGTTGTTGGTTTGGATAATTATTGGAGCAATACTGATCATTGAAGGATCATACCTAGTTAAAACAAAGAAAGCAAACTTGCAAGAAAAAATTTGGCAACGGAATGAATTTTAGAATAATGCTCTTTGGTTGAACTATTGCAACCTACCTCTAGTAAGTAATGAACATTTGCATATAAGCTAGTTTTTGTTTTTCCCTTGAAAATGCATGTTTTAGTCTTTTGGCTCTTTATATTTTGTAACTTTACCTTATTATCAATGAAATGTACACATTATTTGGGATTGTTCCCAAAGGAATTCCAAACATTTTCCGTTTCGAAATGTGAAAGTGGCATTGCACGAGATTTCATTTAAGTTTTAGAACTAAATTTATGCATTCTAAGGGTTTTTGTGTTAGAAATCTGCAATTCTAAAGTTTATATTTAGAATCTTTAACTACATATTAACATATTATTCTATAATAATTTTTTTTCCTTTAGCTTTTCAATTAATACATTAAATACATAAGTTTTAATAATCAATATAATCATTAAATTTAATAGTCTAAAACATTGATTATAATTATTTACAATACAAATGAGCTGAACAAAAATAGTACATAAATTAAACTAATGTACAAAAAAAAAAGTAATTTGCAATTTCCTACACCTGGTTGCTTCTTCATACACGAACAAACAAATTAAATCTTTTCAATAGTGAAAATGCATATGATAATAACACTACTAATCATATATAAAATAAGGGTAAAAAACCGTTAGAAAACTAAGGAAAAAAATCAAATGAAGGGACGAAAATATAGTAAAATTAATGTCCAAAAGAAAAAATCAAAGAGAGGAAAAATAACATAAAGCAATAATAATTTTGCATACACAGATATTAAATAGTGTTAGAAATATGTGACAAATTAATTAATATATACTTACGCAGAGTTCTTGTAGCTACCTGAAAAAATGTTTTTGCAAAGACAAAGACACTAATGGCAGCCATAAAAAATGTATAAAATCTTATAAGAAACCATATTTGTCACATATATTATCAAATGTACATAACAGAAAATTAATGACTGGAGTAAAGTATTTATTTGTCTAAAGACTATCTAGTGAATACTATACAGCTTTCTTTTGAAAAACCAAAGAGTAGAAGTAGACAAAAGGAGGATAGAAGAGAAATCAGTGGTTGTAAAATGTTTAAAAATATTAGGGAAAAAAGAGGATATACATTATTTTTGACGTGAAATGATAAACAACTAAGAGAAAAAGGAGACCAAAAAGCAATAAACCAAGAGTAGAAACATAACATGACACAGCCGTGGCCAAAATGTCTCAAAAGCCATTGCTAAAAGAGAAGAGTAAAGGAGACTAATTAGGGCAAAATCGAGAAAACACACTTAAACTCTGAAAAGGGGAGAACAAAAGTTTTACAAAGGAAGAAATAAAAAAAAAGAAAAAAAATAATAAGACTAACAACAGGAGAAAAAAAAAAGAACATGAACTGGGGGGAAAAAAAGCAAATATGAAGACAACAATACTTTTATATAAAAACTCTAAAAAGGGACCAAATAATGATAATGCAACAAGAAATGAAGACAAAAGTACAAAAGGAGGGTTTTTTTGGTTGAAATGATAAAAAGTCCAGAGTAAAAAAGACAGGTCAAAAGAATTGAACAGGAACAGAGACATAATATGTCATAGCAAGTGTTAGGATAATCAAGAAGATGCTGTCCAAAACAAAAATAAAAGACAAAAATAAAAGTGAATCTAAGTCAATTGATCAAAGGGCTGAAGAGGACAAATATTGTACAATGTTTCTTATAGCTACCTTAAAAATGTTTTTGAAAATGCCAATGGTAACCACAAAAGACATGTACAATGTAATAAAAAAACAATAGTTGTTACCTATATTATAATATATACATAAGAGAAAATAAATAATTAGAATAAAATATGAACTTGTTTAGGGACTACAAATCAATAATTTACAGCTTTGTTTCGAAAAGCCAAAGAACAAAAACAGACAAAAACCAGAACTAAAAATGAGATAGTATCTGTAAAATATTAAAAAGATTAGGTACAAATGGATTCTAATTAGGGGACAAAAAGAAACAACAAAAAAGACAAAATAAGTCAAAAACATGAAGGACCAAGGATAAAAAAAAATAATCTGGAACGTTTTCTCTGTAAAAATAATAAAGAATTCAGAGATAGGAATAAAAGAAGAAGAAGCTGATGACAAACAAACACATAAGATCACATTATTAGAGGAAAATGACCAACAAGGCAGTAGCACTAATCAGTGACAATACTGATAGACAAAGTGTTAATTAATAATTAACTCTATTTGTAGATCAAAGATAGTAAAAAACAACAAAATTGATAGAAAAGATCAATATTATCTCCACAAAGCTGCTTTTCTTTATCAGTGGGAAGAGATTTTATGCTACAAAAGAAGATCTATTAAGTTTTGGCATCAAATCAACAAATCCAGATCAAAAAGAAGATAATAAATTCGTGCCACCTGTCAAACACCAAAGGTTTGAGATCCTGATTTCCACATAATTTCATCAAGATATCTGCATTTGGTGTAGACTTCTTAACCGCATAAAATACTTTGTCACCCAAGACGTAGAATTTATAGAGAGTTGATGAATGGTCTACGTATTCCTGCAGTTAAAGAAAAATCCGATTTTGTAAATCTCAGACAAATTCCACAAACAATACATATCATGTACTTTTGCTTTATAAATGATCCCACGCATTCTTGCAGTTGCCGACAGCATCTTCGGTGTCAAGCGAAAAGCAATGCATTGAATAGAGTGTGGCCATGCTTTTAAAATCATTAACCTATATATACAGTGCATAATATATACACACACACACACACACATCCACACAGCATTGAGTGAGAATTGTGAGCAGAGAATTAGGAAGCAAACTGAATTGATTGAAAAAAAAAAGAAAAAAAAAACCTACCTTGCTGGATGAAAGAGCCGCATCGTAAGAAATTACCTGCAAAAAAGAAAAAAAATAAATAAGATGAACAAAATAGAATACATACACATACATACATATATATATATATATATCGATTATATGAAGATGAAAGGGAGAAAGAGAATAGCAGCGAAAGTAGAGTAATGTGCCGTAGTGAGAGAAGAATAGCGGAGCTTACGAAGGAGGGAATTGAGAATGAGATTATTATTATTATCTTCAACTGCGAATAATGCCGAATCGTCGAATATCACTACACCGATTACGCCATTACCAACCTCCATCTCGCTCTTTCTCCGACGGAGTCGGATTCTTCACTTCGGTACTCAGTTTTTTTTTTTTTTTTGGAAATTGAGCTTTAACTCTGGTAATGGTTTAGTTAAGAGAAACCAGAAGGAAGGAACAGTAAGCTTCAAATTGAATAAAATCGAGCAGCAAACAAAAATGGCAAAATCAACTATCTTTGATTGCAGCTAACCTTAAACAGTGAAAAAGAATAGGTTATTCTAGAGAGAGAAAATTGACGGCGGTTGGTGCTAATAAAGCAGTATTTTCTAGAGAGAAAGGGCCAGGCAAATTAGAGAGGGGGAGAAAATTAGGGGATTCTTAAAAATGACTTTAAGAAAGAAGAGCGTGAAAAAAAAAGAAAGAAAGAAAGAGAAAAAAAAAAAAAAAGATTGTTTTCATAAACTATTTCACAAACTATCAGGCTACCTTTGGCTTTGAATTTTGTAAAACCGATCAAAATACCTCTTAATTTATAGAAAACCACTGAAAACCTCACTTTTGTCGCATTCGGTCTATTTTACTGACATGACATTATCATTAAACATTAAAAATTTATTAAAATCCTAATTAAATTTAAAAAATAATTAAATATTCAAAAATACTAAAAATTATTTTTTTGACTTTTTTTTTTTTCTTAATTCTTCTTTCCCTCTCTTCAAATAAACAAAATTAGAGCCCCCCATCCCTCCCCGGCGACCCAACCCCTACCTCTCTGGTGAACTGCCGGGTCGCCCTCCTCGTCGAACCTCCCTACGTCGCTGCTCGCCCTCATCCCGCGACGGCCAGCCCCACACAGTCCAAGCCGTCTCCCTCTTTGAATAAAACCACCTTCACAATGGCAAGAACCACGTTCAAAACCAAAATCAGCCCTCCCTATCAAATAAACCCAGAAGTTGTTCATAATCAGACAAATCCAAAAGTTGAATCAATTGTTGAATGTCTTCAACAGCTTCATTTTACATTAATTTTCTTGGTGATCTAGACCATTGGCGTGAAGTGGGTTTTCATGGGTTGGTGTGGGGAACATGAGAGGAACTGGTAAAGTGGGAGAAATTTGATTGTCTTTTGGCTGGTCCAAGTGAATATGAAAGGCTGAAGTCAGTGTTCATCTAATGATAAAATATTGTTGATTTCTTGATGTTGCTGTTTTAATGGTACAACAATGGATAAGGGTTTTGTCTGTGATGGGTGTGTTAGAATAAAACTGTGATGAAAACCATCATCACCCAGGATCATTCATGTCAAATCATCAAGAATATTAATAAGATGCGGAAGCTAACCTGAATCCATAGATTGAATGTGATTCTTGAGTCTTTGGTTGAGGATCTTCCAAGTCTGGTACGTAAATCCTCCTATCAGAATGCTCTGTAATCTCTCTGTAGATGGGTAACAGAAAAATAATGTACGTACTGACTTGGGGACCATAACCCCTTTATATAATTGCTAAACCCTAGCAATTATCCTTAATTACCAATTTAGCCCATCATAAAATTAGTAATTTCCCTTTTGGTCTCTACACATAGGAGGCCCACACTTAATGATGCATTAAAAGCCCAAAACCTAAATTGATCACTTTTAATTGGGCAACCTTATTGATAACCTTTAATTCACATTTATTTAATATATTGGCCCATAATTGGATTTTGATCCAACAATCTCCTACTTGGGCTATATATGAAACTTTATAAATGTGAATTATACCTTATGAGCTCATGAATTTTGCTATCAAAACCTTATGCACCTCGACAATCTTGTCCATTAACCATATCAATATAGGACCAAAGCGACCTTCGTTACATATGTCGTAACTAGACCCATCAATGATCACATATACCAATACAACTAATAACAAGATCAAGCATGGATGTGTAACATGGAAATTTCATGCAATGTGATCTTAACATGCCTATTTCCAACTGGTCCACCTGAAAACTTTAGTGAGATCAAACAATACTGAAATCAGAGTGTGAATAAACTGAAACTTTATTTCTGCAGAAAATAACCTTAAAATATCCATAAACTGAAATAACCGAAAAATGCCTTTATCATAAGAGCATTTAAAATTACAAACTCCCACTAAAACTAAATATCCTGAAATGATATGACACCCATACGAGCAGTGTGCTCATGAAACATTTTGGGTGGCAATCCTTTAGTAAGCGGATCCGCAATCATGGAGTTTGTGCCGATGTGTTCTATAGACAACTGTCCACTCTGAACTCTTTCTTTCACAACTAGGAACTTGATCTCTATATGCTTTGACTTCATCGAGCTCCTGTTGTTGTTGGAATACAAAACTGTTGACTTATTGTCACAAAATATCTTGAATGGTCTTTGAATACTGTCCACTATACGCAGCCCCGTGACAAAATTCCGTAGCCATATTCCATGATTGGACGCCTCATAACATGCTATGAACTCTGCCGCCATCGTAGAAAATGCTATAAGAGACTGTTTAGCACTCTTCCAAGAGACAGCACCTCCAGCCAGAAGGTAGACATAGCCCGATGTAGATTTCATACTATCTTGCCATCCAGCAAAATCGGAGTCAGTATACCCAATGATCTCAAGCTGTTCTGACCTCCGATACGTGAGCATGTAATCCTTTGTTCTCTGAAAATACCTCAAGACTAGTTTGGCTGCTACCCAATGATCCTTTCCAGGATTGCTTAAGTACCTGCCCAACATCCCTGTAACGTACGCAATATCCGGACGCGTACAAACCTGAGCATACATTAGACTCCCTACTACTGACGCATAAGGAATCTTCTGCATTTCCTTAACCTCAAAATCATTCTTAGGGCACTGATTGAGACTAAACTTGTCTCCCTTAACCACAGGGGTATCACCTGGTTTACAATCCTGCATGCCATATCTCTTAAGAATCTTTTCGATATAGCCCTTTTGTCATAATCCTAAAGTACCCCGAGAGCGATCTCGGTGTATCTGTATACCCAACACAAAAGAGGCGTCACCAAGATCCTTCATCTCAAATTTCTTTGATAGAAATCTCTTGGTTTCGTGCAACAAGCCTATATCGTTGCTGGCAAGCAAAATGTCATCGACATATAAAACCAGGAAAATATACTTACTCCCACTGAACTTATGGTATATACAATCATCGATCAAATTCATCTCAAAACCGAACGAGATGATAACCTGATGAAATTTGTAATACCATTGACGAGAAGCTTGCTTGAGCCCATAGATAGATTTCTTTAATTTGCAAACCATCTTCTTTGCATCTCTTGACACAAAGTTTTCCGGTTGCACCATATAGATTGTTTCATCAATGTCACCATTGAGGAACGCAGTCTTAACATCCATCTGATAAAGCTCAAGATTAAAATGTGCCACTAATGCCATTATAATCCTAAAAGAGTCTTTCGAAGAAACCAGAGAGAAAGTCTCTTTATAATCAATGCCTTCTTTCTGTGTAAAGCCTTTAGCGACAAGACGAGCCTTATACCTCTCCACATTGCCTTTCGAATCCCTTTTGGTCTTAAATATCCATTTGCAACCAACGGGTTTCGTACCTTCAGGCAATGGGACAAGATCCCAAACGTCATTGTCTTTCATAGACTTTATCTCTTCATTCATGGCATCAATCCACTCTTGAAATCTAGAACTTTCCATGGCTTGACGGAAGTTGATTGGATCATCTTCCACCATACCAATGTCATACTCATGTTCTTGGAGAAATACAATGTAATCATCTGGCACCGCACTTCTCCTTTCTCTAGTGGACTCCTTAATGGCATAGGTTCTTGAGGTGGTTGAGTTTGTTCTTTTGGAACAATTTCTGGAATGGGAGGTTCTCCGACATTGTCTTGATTTGGGTCTGCTTCTTGAACAATGTCAGGAGTAGAAACCTGATCAATGTCAATAACAGCTGTGGGAATATCAATATATTCCTCTTCAAAGACAAAGTCCCTAACCATATCTCCCCCCGTAAACTCGACATCCTCAAAGAACCTGGCATTCCCCGTCTCAAATATCGATTTGGTTGTGGGATCATAAAACTTGTACCCCCTGGATCTTTCAGAGTATCCAATAAAATAACAACTAACCGTCCTTGAGTCCAGTTTCTTTTCATTAGGCCTATAAGGCCTTGCCTCAGCTGGACATCCCCAAACATGCAAATGCTTTAGACTAGGCTTCTTGCCCGTCCAAAGTTCGTAAGGGGTTTTGGTAGTTGCTTTAGTTGGAACCCTGTTAAGGATATACGCTGCAGTCTTAAGTGCTTCTCCCCAGAGTGATTCTGGTAAGGTAGAATGAGAAATCATACTCCTCACCATGTCCTTAAGCGTTCTATTTCGTCTTTCAGCAACACCATTCATAATGGGTGAACTCGGCATAGTGTACTGTGGGACGATACCGCTTTCCTCTAGGAACTTAGCAAACGGTCCCGGACGTTGTTCACCTGAACCGTCATATCTACCATAGCATTCACAACCACGGTCAGATCTGACGCTTTTAATCCTTTTGCTGAGTTGATTTTCAACTTCAGCCTTATAATTTTTGAACACATTCAGCGACTGTGACTTTTCATGAATGAGATATATATAGCCATATCTGGAAAAATCGTCTATGAGCGTTATAAAATATTATTGACCATTCCAAGAAGCCGTAGGGAATGGCCCACAAATGTCTGTATGTATAAGTTCTAAGACGTCCAAAGTCCTATTGGCCTCAAATCTCCTTTTATTGGTTTGTTTCCCCTTAATACAGTTAACACAAATATCAAAATCTGTAAAGTCTAAGGGGTCGAGAATTTCGTCTGACACAAGTCTCTCTATTCTCCTTCTGGAGATATGACCCAATC
The DNA here is from genome assembly GCA_025403435.1 of Artocarpus heterophyllus. Lineage (NCBI taxonomy): Eukaryota > Viridiplantae > Streptophyta > Magnoliopsida > Rosales > Moraceae > Artocarpus > Artocarpus heterophyllus. The sequence continues at coordinate 20,193,904 of CM046337.1, forward strand.
TCTTGTGCCATAACGCAGCTGAATTCTCATTGGTTAATTTTCTCTTTATACCTCGTGTACTTAATTGCAAGGATTCATTAAATGAAGCAATTGTATCAAGCAAATAAAGATTATCGTAGCCTGATAAAGAACCGGAACCAACTAATTTTGAATCATGAAACAAACTAAATTTTCCATTTCCAAATGAACAAGAATAACCAGATTTTTCCAAAGCTGAAATAGAAATCAAATTCCGTCTAAAAGACGGTACAATAAATGTTTCATCAAGATCCAAATAAAATCCAGTCTTTAACAATAATCTAAATTTTCCTATTGCTTCAACTTCAACTTTCTTGCCATCGCCTACGTAGATGTATCTTTCACCATCAGTTGGCTTTCGGCATCTTAGGCATCCCTGCATAGACACACTAATGTGAGTGGTTGCACTAGAATCCATCCACCAAGTGTGTTCAGGTACCAAAGTTAAATTAACCTCAGAACAAACCAAATTAAGAAGCATACCTTTTCTTGCACGCCAAGCGTGATAATTGGTGCAATGCTTCTTTTTATGTCCTGCAGCTCCACAGAAGAAGCAACCCGTACCTTCCGGATCAACCGGTCTCTTTTGTTGCTTCTTTTGAGGTGCTGTAACTGCAGCGTCCTTATCCTTCTTCCTTTTCTTCCCTTTGTCCTTGGAAGTATTAGCCAAGTGAGCACTTTCTGTCTTTTCTTGCTTCAACCTTTCCTCTTCTTGCACACAATGTAAGATGAGCTCATTAAGAGACCAAGTCTCCTTTTGGCAGTTATAGCTCACCTTAAATTGACTGAAGTGTGTAGGAAGAGATATAAGAACTAAATGCACTAGCAAGTCCTCAGAAAGGTCAAGCTTAAGTGCTCTCAATTTTGAAGCAAGATGAGACATCTCCATGATGTACTCCCTGATGTTCCCTTTACTTTTGTATCTCATTGAGATGAGGTTTGCCAAAAGTGTACTTGTTTCAGCCTTTTCATTTTTGGCAAATCTCTTCTCAATGTCCTCAAGGAACTCTTTGGCTGTCTTTATCGTTTCCGATATAGTGCCCCTGAATGCTTTTGGAATGGACTTCTTCATGATCATCATACACATGCGATTTGACTTCTCCCACCTTTCCATGTCCTTCTTTTGATCAGAGGAACTTTTATCTGTAATAGGTGCGGGAGAAGGAACCCTTAACGCAAGGTCGAGATCCATAACTCCGAGAACTATTAGGAGGTTCTCTTGCCATGATTTGAAGTTGCTACCATTCAGCATAGGAATTGAGTTGATGTTGGCAGTAATATTAGAGGCAGAACTAGTAGCTGAAACAGAGAACAAAATAAACAAAACCAAAACATGCTCACATAAGAATCCATAACAACAATAATAAATCCAAATAAAGGTAAACCCATCTCAAGATATCGGGCACTCCATTAATATTTAGTCTTTGGACAGAAATATTAACTTGTAAGTGATATCTTGGTGTAGTAATCAAACACTGACAATAAGAACATGTCAAACAATAAATCTTCCTTTGGGCCGATTTATTGTTTACATGTAAAACCGAATAATCATCACGTGTTTATCACCACAGGTGTACATGCAATTCTGTCAAATATTGCCTTCCTTTGGGCCGGTCAAAATTCACATAAGTTACATAAACACAACCTTTTATATTTTAAAACAAATTAATTTCCACAAGAGAGGCCACTTTGGTGACATGTTGCTTCAATTAATTCATCTCATAATATATATAAAATACCAATATTTGAATTTAAAATTGTACCAAAAAATGACAAATAAAATAAAAATAAAATAAAAATTTTTTTGGTCAATATCAACATTGACAGGGTCGGAAGAACCCTACCCGGATCCTAAACCAACCCCACTTATTTCCTTCTTCTTTTTTTTTTTTTTTTGGTTGCTGCTGGCCTAAGCCCGCTGCCTTTAATTTCCAGTCACGGGTAATTGGGCCCGTGTATTCTTTTCTTCTGTTCTGGGTTGCCTAGAAACATAGCAAACCCTAGTGCATGCAGTATAATAAATGTGCAGCCATGTTTTTTTTTTTTTTTTTTTGACCTTTTCGGCAGCTCACTGTAGAGATGCAACAATGGGCCGGGGCCCGTGGGCCGGCCCGAGCCCGTCCTGATACAGTGATAGGTCGGGCCGGCACGGCCTGACACTGTTCACGGCCCGGCACGGCCCATAAATACTTGTGGGCTGGGCCGGGCCTATATATGTTGGCCTATGGGCCGGCCCGACACGGCCCATGGAAAATCATGGGCCGGGCTGGGCTGGGCTGGGCCTGGGCCGGCCCGGCCCGGCCCGTCTAGGCCCACAATGGGCCGGCCCATCCCAGCCCATAATGGGCCAGCCCACCGGCCCAAGTTGGGCTGGCCCATCTAGGCCCATACAGGGCCACAAGAGGCCCATTGTGGGCCAATTTCATATTCATTCACGGGTGAACATGGCTGAGTATGGCCTTCTCCAAATAAGTCATGTAAGGCTCATTGTAAGTCATGTATTGTCACATCAAAAGACTATACATTTAATATATATATTGTTTAATTCATATAAGAATTAAATATTATATAATATATATACATGCCATATTCACCCGTGAATGAATAATTGAATATGCCATGAGATTTTCCCAATGCAATCACATCACAATACGTCTGCCAAGTTCTTTTTCTTCTCTTTTCATTTTTTTTATTTTTTTATTTTTTCCTTGTAGGCATGCTTTGCTTTTGAGAAGTAAAGTTGAGAATCAGATGCTGAATCTGTAGGTTATGTATTATCACATCAAAATACTATACATTTAATATATATATTATTTAATACATGTAAGAATTAAATATTATATAATATATATACATACCATATTGAACACATCACATTGCAATAGGCCTGACAAGCTCTTTTTCTTTTCTTTGCATTTTTAAAATTTTTTTCTTGTAGGCATTGTTAGTATGTGTGGAGCTTAATTATTACCCTGACGTAGATTACCCCTACGCAGAGGTTGTACGCGGATCGACCTTACATAGGGGCAGTTTAGGTTTTTTATATAAGACATGCTTTGCTTTGGAGAAGCAAAGCTAAGAATCAGATATTAAGTCTATAGGTCATGTATTATCACATCAAAATACTATACATTTAATATATATATATTATTTAATACATATAAGAATTAAATATTATATAATTTATGCATGTCATATTCACCCGTGAGTGAACATGGCATTAGATTCCCCTATGCAATTATAAAGGGGCAGGCCTAACATAGAGGCTCAGAAGGAAGGCCTGCAATGTGCAAAGCTGAGACGTTAAGTCTTCAGCGAATTGTCTAATCAAGTTACACTTGAAAGAAAAAAAATTAAAAAAAAAGATTTAAAAATAAAAAAATAAAAAAATAAACTTTTTTACCTATAAATAAATGTAGAACATTCACAGAGATACTCATTCAACAAACTTCTAAGATCTTATGTATTGTCTTGTTTTTTAGATTACTTAGAGTTCTTCAGAAAGGAAAAAAAACTTGAAGGTATAATTTATTTCATTTATTGTTCATTAATTTTGTATTGTTATAAGTTAATTTTATTGTGTAATTATTTTATTTAATTTTTATGTTACGTTAATTTATTGTTATTTTTTATTGAAGCTATGGCATCATCACCTAGAGGGAGAGCCAACATTTCACATTTGGTGATCAACGAAGAAGAACAATTTAATGATCCACTGGAAGAAATTGGAGTTGACTTGCTATCTCAAGTTGATGGCTCCTCTGAAGTCACTCGTAAGGGCAAAAGGAAAATTCAACGAACTTCACCAGTTTGGAATTACTTTGATCTCGTAACACGTACAAACGAGCATGGTGCAACAGAAGAGCGCGCAATTTGCAAAGTATGCAAGCAAGACTACACAGGTAAATCCTCTTCTGGCACTGGTCACTTAGAGAGGCATCGCAAAAAATGCGAAGCTAAGCATGGTGTAGGTGGTGTTGATTGCCGTCAACAAACACTTCAATTTAGCCCCGATGGTAGTGTTACCAATTGGTCATATGACCAACAAAGAGCAAGAGAATGGCATGCTAGATATTTGGCTAGTGCTCAACAACCAATTAGTCTTGCTGATGATCCAGCCTTTGAGGAGTACATTCAAAATGCCTATAATCCACAATATAGGCGTGTTTCAAGAACTACCACAAGAGCTGACACCATGAAAGTTTTTTATTCAATGAGAGGAAAGTTAGTAACTGAATTTAATTCATTCACTGCATCTGTTGCATGCACATCTGATTTGTGGGAAGGTCGTACCAAAACTAGTTATATCTGTGTAACTGCACATTATGTGGATAAAGATTGGTCTTTTCAAAAAAGATTAATTGCTTTTCGATAAATGCCTTATCTGCATGATGCCAAGGCCATTCATGATGTCATCATGGAAGTTTTTGATTTTTATGGCATTAAAGAAAAGGTTTTGAGCATCACATTTGATAATGCATCTGCTAATACTGCTGCTATTAACCTTTTCAAAACAACATTGAGACCACAACATGGCGAAACACTTTTTCACCAAAGATGTGCTTGTCATATTATTAACTTGTGTGTTCAAGATGGCATGAAATTTTTTCAAGGTCATTTGGAAAATATTCGAACGGCCTTGGGTTACATAGCAAGTTCTGGCTCTCGAATTGAAGAGTTTGCTAAGCTTTGCAAAAGAGCAAGCATGAAGCCCAGAAAACTTCCAACTGACATAGGACACCGGTGGAATTCAACATATTTGATGCTAAATGCATGCCTACCATACAAAGAGGTCATAACCGCGTATTACAACTTGAAGAATCCAACTGAGCTGCTTCAAGAATTTGATTGGCAAATTGCTTCATGCTTTTACAATTTCTTAAAGGTTTTTTATGAAGCCACTCTCCAACTCTCAGGTGTGTACTATCCTACCTCTCCTCATGCATTACATAAGTTGTACGACATTGCTGCAACCTTCGATATGCATAGAGATTTTGACATGTTTAAGGAATCTGTTGAGTTCATGGAGCAAAAATTTAAAAAATATTGGGAGCGTGTTCCACCGTTGTATTGCATAGCTGCTGTATTGGATCCGAGAGTTAAATTAGCTGGTGTTGAATATTTGCTTAAGGGTATAGGGGAAAAATTAAGGGTGCATTCTGACATCATAACCATTCAAAATGTGCAAGCAAAAGTTAACAACATATTTACTACATATAATGAAAAATATGGAGGAGGCCAAACAATATCCCCTACACCTTTAGCAAATACTACTTCTGTTCCACATGGTTCTTCATGGGCAAGTATGATTAGCTACACAGGATTTGGTTTCGGTGCATCGTCTACATCTTCAACACGCAGTGAATTGGAAAATTATCTGGAAACAAATTTTGCAGCATTTATTTTCAATGAGCAAGGTGGTGGTCATGATTTCAATAAGTTTGATCTTTTGTCATTTTGGAGATCACAGTCAAGAACTTTTCCTGTGCTCTCTAAAATGGCTTGTGATATACTAACCATACCAGTATCCACAGTTGCAAGTGAACAAGTATTTAGTTGCAGTGGTAGAGTACTTGATGAACGGCGTGCACGTATGAGTGACGATATTCTGGAAGCAGTAATGTGCGTCAAAGATTGGGAGGATGCTCGTAGAAGAAGCCAAGAAGTTCAAGATGATTGGGTTGATGACTTTGAAAATTTGGACATTTCTGATACTCCCACTGGGAGTAATACGTTGTAATTAATTATGAACAATATTTTTTTTATGTTTTTAGTAATTTTGTAAACATCTAATGTATAATTATCCCGATTGTACTCTTTTTTCCTTACCAAGGTTTTGTCCCACTGGGTTTTCCTTGGAAAGGTTTTTAATGAGGCAATCGTAAATAAAATATCCTTTTTTTATATTTATCTTAACTATTCAAACTTTTATATTTATTAACTTGTTTAAAAATTAAAAAATTAAAAAATTAAAAATTACATACTTAGATGGGCTGGCCCATTTAAACCCATGATGAGCCAAGATGGACCGGCCTATTTAAGGCCCACGGCACGGCCCGGCACGGCCCACGGCACGGCCCGGCACGGCCCATATAAAACTAGCCCGCTGGCCGGGCCGGGCCAAGTTATTTTTAATATGGGCCGGCCCGGCCCGGCCCACGAAATTCATGGGCCGGCCCGGCCCGGCCCACGAAATTCATGGGCCGGCCCGGCCCGGCCTGCGGGCCGTGTGGGCCTAAGAAGAACGGGCCGGGCCGGCCCGTCCTTGCAACACTAGCTCACTGCCGTATATAACACATAAAGAAAAAAAAAAAAAAATCCTCTGCACATGCACATAACCGCCGTACATTGTCATCAATTGAAATACATTGTCATCAATTGAAACAATAAAGCTGAAAGAAAAGTTATTCAATCCTGAATATATATGTATATATATATATATATATATATATATATTATATAACAAATCTTTTATCTTTTCCTGTCCTTGGCAGCTGTGCCGCACGTAACATTAAAAGAAGTTTTTTTTTTTTTTTTTAATTCTTTTCGACAGCAAGGCTGCCGTATAACATTAAACCAAAAAAAAAAAAAAATTATATGCGCATTCCGAATTCAAAACGAATTCAGCTGAACATATATATATATATATATATATATATATTCCCAAAAAAAAGGTTGCTTCACGAAGGAAGAATGCACAACATTATGGCCTTTTTTTTTTTTAATTCTTTTCGGCAACAGAGCCGTATGCAGGCAGTGGTAAAATATATATATATATATATATATATATATGTATAACCTTTAACCGAATTGATCATTATACATTAAAAGGATTTTCTTTTCGACAATCGTATCGTATAAACGCATAAAGAAACTGAATTGTATTCAATCAGAAATTTAAACAATTGTTCTCAAATTCAACAATTTTATAGAACCATAGATTGTTAGATTTGAGAATTTTTAATGAGAATCACATATAGAAAATTATAGATTCTTAATAATTCAATATGAAGAGGCTCTAGATACCACTTGTTAGAATAAAACTGTGATGAAAACCATCATCACCCAAGATCGTTCATATCAAATCATCAAGAATATTAATAAGATGCGGAAGCTAACCTGAATCCATGGATTGAATGTGATTCTTGAGTCTTTGGTTGAGGATCTTCCAAGTCTGGTACGTAAATCCTCCTATCAGAATGCTCTGTAATCTCTCTGTAGATGGGTAACAGAAAAATAATGTACGTACTGACTTGGGGACCACAACCCCTTTATATAATTGCTAAACCCTAGCAATTATCCTTAATTACTAATTTAGCCCATCATAAAATTAGTAATTTCCCTTTTGGTCTCTACACATAGGAGGCCCACACTTAATGATGCATTAAAAGCCCAAAACCTAAATTGATCACTTTTAATTAGGCAACCTTATTGATAACCTTTAATTCACATTTATTTAATATATTGGCTCATAATTGGATTTTGATCCAACAGGGTGTTGATGTAAAAAATGTAATGAAATGAAGAACAAAAAAAATTTTTAGACTAGATATCGAGAAAGAGAAAGAAGAGCGAGAAGAAAAGTGAAGAGAGAAGAGGGAGACAGAGATCCACAGAGAGGGGAAAGACGGAAGAGACGGAGAAAAGAAAAATAAAGAAAGATTATATTATTATTTTTTAAAATTTTACAGTTTTATAATTTTAATTAGAAATTTAATGATTTTTTGAATTACTAATGCATGAGATATCAGCAAAACCGTTAAATTTTTAAACGGAATTAGAAGGAGGAGGTGCTGTGAATGGTTTTTTATGTATTGGGCGATATTTTGACCCATTTTATAAAATAAGGAGCAAAATAAAATAAAGTGCATAGTTTAAAAATTTTGTGAAAATAATTAAAAAAACACTAACGACATTCTTTGCAACAAAATGATGCCATAACCATACGACATAATAAAAGACATCAAATAAGGAAGATATAATTAAATAAATCATATTAAACAATTTAAATTATTTAATAATTTAAAATGTTTAATATAATTTATGTAGTTTAATATAATTTATTTAATTATCAAAGACACTATAACAGAGCTGCACAAAAATATCCGTGATTCGCTTGTTCGCTTGATAAGTGTATGATTCATCATATTTTGCATCATTTTTCTTGAATTTATTGTCTAAGTTTTGAATAATCTTATGTTTTTATTTTTATTTTGTGTTTTTAGGTATTTTAATATTAATGAATAATAAGGTGAAAAATAAAGATTTTTGGAGTTCAAAATATCAAACATTCAATTTGGAGTCCAACAAAAGACGTCGATCGTAAATTGGAGTTGAAACGGCTAAGAAACAATGAAAACAACATCGAAGCCCGTGCTCCGCACTCCAGCCCAATTTCTGCCCATTGTAGCCCAGTTTCGCGTTGCAGCCCCAATTCTTCCTGCTGCAGCCCCAAGTCTCCCCGCTGCAGCCCCACACCGCGCCCCAACAGGCCCATCAGTGCACCCGCACAGCCCACCAGAGCGCCCTGCACGCCCATCAGCGCCCATGCAACCCCCAAACAACACCTGCGTAGGTTGCTGCATGCCTGTGCAGGATGCCATACGCCCAATGCCCTCCAACATGGCTACTACCAGCAGGTCTTGCGCAAGCCACTCCTCCAATGCATTTTTCACCAAATTTGGATCCAGAATCACCATTTTTCATTATTTATAGACCTTATCTATATAAACATCATTATAAAACTGAGGGAGGAAGTTTTTGGACAAATTTTCTGGGTTTTCTTGAAAAGAATAAGGAGGAGAAGAAGAAGAGGAGTCGTGAAAGAGAGCTCCAATAGAGGTAGCGGCTTTCCGACACCAAATCCGTTCTTTTCTCTCACTTTTTCTCTATTTTCCTTTGTATTTATGTTAATCTAGTTTGTATTTTGGTTATGGTTGAATTCTAAACCTTAAACTTAATTATGTAGAAATTGTATGAATAAATTCTAGATTTCCACTTGGAATTGCTTGTGTTTCACTGTAATTTCATGATTATGATTATTTTCTTATTATATTTAGGTGTACAACTAGATATGACTTGAAATTGTCCAATGCTAAGTTAGAATGCTTGATCCATAATTGTCTTGCAATTTTAGCCATTAGTAGCAAATTATGACACACAATATCAGTAAGGCTTTTGTGTGATTGTGATGTAGAATACAAAATATTGTTTAATGAACCCAGCCTTTGCGTGTTTGTTGCCTAAATCAACCTATGTTTCTAAGCATAATGCTTCCATTAGATTGAACTTTGCGAGCTTTCTCCTATGTTGTTTATTGGAAAAGGGTTTAAAAGAGCAGTTGTCTTATTAAATCTATATTGTAACGAAGGATTGGGATAATAGAGCTTCTTGTTATTTATCATTGTTAGTTTCAATGGAAAATTTAGAAATAAATTCTACATTTATCTGCATAATTAATGTTTAGTGGTAATGAATGATCCTATAACCAGTCTTAATTATTCTTGTTTTATAATATTTCAATTCTATATTTTTGTTTTGATTATTAATTTAGTTAAAAACCCAAGCCCCTCTTTTTGTATTTTTATGTTAAATCTAATATAAAGGTACACATTTGATGAGATCAAAAAATAAAAATATAGCTTTTAAATTAACCTAAAACAGAAGGTATAGAAAAATAAATATCCCATTAATAATTAATCGTCTCTCCAGGGTATTTTTCCCTGTAACTGACTTTCGTAGGAACGCTCTCTTACTTTGTTGGTCTTTAGTCTGCTTTACAAGTAATTTTCTAACATATCTGCAACTTCAAGAAATTATAGAGGTTGCATTTTTCAGATAACACTTCTAGCCTCTTCTTAATAGAACTGCAGATTTCTTCTTAATATAACTGCAGATTTTCAGTATTCTTGGGACACCTTGACAGCATGTCATCGAGGTCAACTTTGTCAAGCATCTACAAGTCTTGTAATCTTCTCTATGTGCATTTTTTTTTTCTTTAAATGTGGCGCAAAGTTTCAGCCTACATCTCTGGCTCGAAGCACAAGACAGGTAGTTAGATCTTTTCGGTTAACATGTCATCACGTACAATACAAAAATTTCTTTGTTGTAGCTCTTTTTACAATTCATTCAACAAACAAACATTTATTAGAAGCACAAATATACAATATGCTTACATAACACCTAAATTCAGATGCAAGATTTCTTTAGCACCTTCGCATGTCCCTCCTGATGGACAAGCAGAACTAGTCGTCCTATCTGAAAGTGAAACATAAGCACCAAAAAGCTTGCTAGCAGATCTAATTTCTCATGTACATATAGTTTGAACTCTTGGTGATGCCATTTGAGAATCCCTAAGTTGTTGCAAACTGATGCGGCTGTAGGGGTGAATCCAGGTCGTTTCAAACTCTCACTTTCCTATTAGAGAACAAACTCTTAAGTCTCGCTTTTAAGAAAGGGAAAATCCCATCACAAGAAGTCAACACATCTAACGACCTAATCACTCCTTTCCTTACAAGCATATTGAATGATGATGATACGCCTTTAACTATGAGATCGTTCCGTTCCACATCATAGTTGTCCACAAGAAGAAATAAAAATTCCAGAAGAGTGCGAGTCATGTCAATGTATCTGGTAATCGAGTTTAACATCAGAATAATTGCGGGTTCGGTGTTCATGATATTGTCTAGTGTGTCGTCAAAAAAATAACCAATCATTGAATAGGGCAAGAAGAGTGCGAGTCATGTCAATGTATCCGGGAATCGAGTTTACCATCAGAAGAATTGCAGGCTCGATGTTCATGATATTGTCTAGTTTGTCATTAAAAAAATAGCCAATCATTGAATAGGGCAAGAAGAGTGTGAGTCATGTCAATGTATCTGGGAATCGAGTTTACCATCAGAAGAATTGCAGGCTCGATGTTCATGATATTGTCTAGTATGTCATCAAAAAAATAGCCAATCATTCAATAGGGCAAGCTTCACGTTGGCTTCAACATAATTCCTGGTGCAAGATTTCAGCAGCCAACCTATTACCGCCCAACTTGGAATAACTTCGGACTGAATAATTTCTTTGGGTGGGTGGTGTGCACAACATATAAACCGAACAATGTCACTTATCAGAGTCTCTTTCTCAGGCCCACGTAGAAACTTCTTAGTAAACCATGACTGATGATGTTTCTGGTTTCCCAACTTAACATGTGTGAGTAGAAGCCTCAGGTGGGCCTCCATTTCAGGAGTAACCCGAAGTAAAAAAAATAACTACTTGGTGTCCTGGTGTAGTACAGCTGTGAAATATCAAAAAATCCTGGAGTCTTGAAATCACCCTGGTTGAATATCAAGTCCTTCCATATAGCTCTAAACTCAGGTACATGAACCAAATCCTGTAGTAGTCAAACGAGATCCCTCCCAATCTTAAGACACAAATGGAACTCTTCCTTCAATACTCTGACACAAAAATGAATCTCCAAACGCTTTAATGCCTCTAATTTCGTGTCATAAGTATGAACTGATCTACAGTGATCAGCTAACAACCGAAGGTAAGTATACAAGGCACTAGCTAAACTCATAGGTTCCCCTTCTAATACACTACTCCATTTGGTCAAAAAGATGTTCAACATCTCATAACACAACCACAGATTGCAATCACTAAAATCCTCACCAACAATTTGTCTCAACAAACAAACCAACAAATCACCAAAGTCTACTGCAGAAACATCAATCATTTCTTTAGAAACCCAAATTAACTGACTTTTCACCGAGTCAAAAAGTTTCACATACGGTTCATTAACAACCTTAATTAGCAAACCAACAAAAGCGCAATAACCATCAGTGACAATAGCATGTAGGTGATTAATGTGGGTTTTGGCCAAATGTGGTTCACACAAAACCCCATAAAGAATCGCAAGGTTCAGCTGCGAGTACTCTTCTCGGTTTGGGATTGTTAATGAAAAGGGGGGTGTTAGCTTCGGTTGAAGAAACTCAAAGGCTTGTCTGAGAGAAAGTTCAGTTTGGTTTTCTGCTTCGTGGGGAGCGATTAGCATCAGTTTTGAAGCCATGTTAAGCTTCTCAAAGATGCAGAGATAATTGGAGTTTTGAGTAAACAAGTAAATTTCTAATAGAGACACCAAGACCGTAATGAAATTACCTCGTTTTCTTGTAAACAAGAGCATTTGATACTAAAATTGGAATCGAATGTTAACCAACATTGAATATCAAAGTAAGCTTCACATGGAACTGTTTCTTCTAGAAAATTCCTCAAAATTCCATCTTTCACATAGAACTTATAAGGTATTTATTTCCTTAATCTCCAAATATTGAATACGCTTGACTAGTGCTTGTGTTGCCTCCTAGAATCTCACAAGAAGACCTGGACAACCGCCAAGAAAAGGCAAATCAGTAAAGCCCATGAAACATTGATGAACTCACCATTACGAGAAATACTCTCTCAAGAACCAACAAATTAGAGTAGAATGTAGAGTAAAACTGGCCAAAAAAAATAAATAAAGAAACAAAAAAATAAAAACCTTCATGGGAGATTAGCCCAATGAAAAGAAAGAATGCTAGAAACCTCCACTAAACATGACAATGCAAAGCGGAGAATGATTGTTAAAAGAAGAAGGTGTCCCTCAACTCTTTAATAGGTGACACTTTGGTCCTTTTTTTTTTTTTTCTAATTTGGCAAAACGATCCCAAACTCTCAAATCGTTGGCAAATAAGCCCTTTCCATCAAATTTTGTTAATATCTTAACGGATCCGTCATGCTGATCTCTTTTTCAATAAACAAGACCAAATGCCCTAAAACATATTTAAAAAAGAAACACAAGGAAAAACACAAAAAAAAAATAAAATCAGAACCTCGTAAACAAAAGCAAACAGATCCCCTTCGCCGTGATCCATCCTTCGTCAATCTGCCTCTCCACTGCATAACCAAAATCGCCACCCCAACAAAATTACAGAAACCAAACAAAAGCACATAAACCCAATCAAAATAACAATAAAATTCATACAAAATCATAAAAACACAGTTGAAATTGTGAGACTTAGCCGCTTAGGCTCTAAGAAAGAGTGTCATCGATGACATCACAAGCAATGATAGCAGATAAGAAAAGCATCCTTATTCCAGAAACTTGAGACAAATAGTGCATCCAGGATTTCACAGAAAAGTTGTATTTCATATATTGCCAACCATAGGACATAAGGACAAGTATTCTGGTCCATCAGAAAAAAAAAAGGACTCTTTCCCATAATGTGATTTTCACAATTCTGTACACACTCAAAACCCCCCCAGAAACAATCAGACAAGCCCAAGTAAACCCACATTCTAGAACCTCGTTGAAACAACAAAAAACCCAAAAAAAAAAAAACAAAAAACAGAAAAACAAAAAGAAGAAGAAGATGAAAAAATTACCCGTGCAGTTTCAGAAAGGGCAATGGCGGTTACTGGAGAAAAGCTTGCGCTTAACGCAGGGATCAAGCTGATTACACCACCTGAGCCGCAAGACTTTCCGGACCTCCCAGAAATCCCCCAAGCAATCAGGCTTCAATCCCACACCTCAAACGGCCCCACCGGCCAACCCAGCACCGCGTCCTCCTCCGCAAGCCACCCACGTCACAGCCCTAGTTACCATGAGCTCTCCCCAATGCGGCCCTAAACACCCCAAGCCGCCACCCTCCCAACCCCCCGAAACCCACGCCGACGCTTGTCTTCCTCTCAAACTCCAGGGCTTTTTTTTCCGAAAAACTCCTTTGGGCCCGATTGGGCAGTTACCCAGGCCCACCATGTGGGACCCACACCCTTTTTTCCCCTAGGAATTTTTTTATTTTAATCTTTGATAAATTATAATATATTATTATTTTACCAATACACCCTTTTAAATTAGAGTTATTTGCATAACTCGCATGTTACGCATTCTATTAAGTACTAGTTTGAGCGCACGTGCTTTGCACGTGTGAGATTTTTTTTTTTGGGCGTAGACAGTAGGTTTTTTTAGTTTTGTTCATGAAAGAGCAGATCTGCTAATAAAATGGAGAGTTTTTGCAAGTGAAGAGCAGGATTTTTGGAGCATGTGTATTGATTATAAATTTATCAAGCAAAGCATATATGGCAGCCGTCGCATACAAGAATATGTGAATTGAATCTCCTCGTAGATTTCTTTCTTTCTTTTCTTTGTTTTTTTTTTTTTTTTAGCATATCACTTAACAAAAACACTCTTAAGTATTTAAAAGTTATAAGGACTCTCTTTTTCCATTTCCTCTAAAAAGACAAATCACATGGACACACTATATACTATATAGAAACTTACCCATGAAGAACGCTAGCACAGATTTGAGTTTGAGTATGAGTTCCTGACCAGTTTTCTCATCAAATCTCATGTACACATTTGTTCAGAGGCCAACAACATGTTAGTCCAAGAGCTAAACCAATTTTTTCAAAAATACGATTAAGTCCACAAAAATAAAACCCAAATCCACTCTAGAAGTTTCCTCTATAATCCGTAAAACTAATAACAATTATGTAAATTTTTCATATAGATTCTACCAAAATGAAAGATAATCAGTACCCTCAATCCCTAACATTGCTAAGGTTCAATTTAAATTTCAACATTTCAATATATCACCAAGGTTTAACTTACTAATTCAAATTTCATTATAGAACCCTTGAAGAGAAAAAGAGAGGATGACAGAAATGAATTATTCACAAACATAACGTATTCTATATTTATTCAAGATAGTATTTTTATTGATGCATTTCAATAGTTTACATGTAGATTTACACCCAAAACATCTAGGAAAATTGAAACATAACATAGATACAAATGGTGGAAGCAACAACAATAAGGAGATAAAATAACAAATTTTGCTTTTTCTTTGAACATTTTTCAAGCACTTGGCACGCACAATGGAATTGTAAATCTAAAAAACCTACAAACTCAGTAGAACCTCTAAGTAAAAATTAAAAAAGCATAGAAAGTGAAAAATATTCCAGAATACTCAACGGAGTAAATATTATTTTCTTTAAAGATAACCAAAGCGTAATCAATCATTTATAATCTAATTAATTAAATAACAAGAATGTCACAAAAACCATGGATTCAAATACAATCAGTAACAAAATTAGAACAACATTACAAATAAAGAACAAACGAAAATTTTCAAACAGAAAAAATAAAAGAAAATAGATAAGAGAAGCGAACCTGTGAGAAAAAACAGGCAGAGACAGAAAGAAAATACAGATGAACACAGGAGGAAGAGTGGTGGTGATTCCGGATGGTTGTTGTTGATGCTTACCGTGGTCCTGCCTCGGATCAACACCCACGTGCGGCTGCGCATGTCTAACCTCTTTTTAGACTCGCCTCTACCTGGGGGTGCACACCTGCAAGAGGAGGGACGCTTCGGAGAAGATAGAAGGGTTAGTCAACAGACAAGGGCTCTCCGATGCTCAAACCAGGTATTGCTCGGCAGAGGTCGACAGCTAGTTAGGTGTGTAGAAGAAGTCTTTCTTTAGAATGCCATAAATGCATCTTATTTATAGGCCACCACTTGGATCGGGTGTAAGGCGGGTTTTGCCCACAACCAGGGTGTCACATTAGGTGTGTTAGGTAGTAGGTGACAAGTGTCGCGTCCATCGCCCAACAAATTGGACTCTATCGAACGGCAAAGTAGCTGCCTTGTGTTGGCCTATAACGACGAGTAGCAGCCTGCCTATAAGTAAGGTTGGTCTGACCCAAGCTACCGTACATTCCGAGGTGGCGGCCTTCTTAGGGCGCAACCTTGAATGCCTGGGAGGCGCCTAGAAAAAAGGTATGAAGCGTCGAGGGTCGATAGTAAACTTCTGGTTGTTCTGCCGAGCTTATTAGCCGACCACCGAAGTTAGTGTCCTTGGCGGTGGCGTCGAGCTCACCCTCAACATTAGCCCCCAGTTCACCTGGTCGGTGTCTGGTCGGGTGGACTATGCCGAGTCGGTGAGGTCGGCTCAAAGGAGGAAGGCCAAACGACACTTTGAAGGAGGGTGAGGCGAAAAGACGCGCGGATCAGACAGGGGACGCGTGTCGCGTCATGGCCGTCTGTGCCGCCTAATAAGCGTAATGATCACGTGTCCTGGTTTTTCGCGCCCAAGTTTCCCTCCTGAAATGGCTATAAATAGGGCCACCCTTTCTGTAATTGCACTTCATTTTTATAAATTTTACACTCGAAGAGTTTTAGCTACCGAGCCCCAGTTATATAGCTGAGGATTGTATCTTCCTAAGCTTCCAAGAACCCTAGCAGGTAATTTTTGTTGAGTGAAAATGAGTGATCTATCCGATTCCTAGAATGTAGAGGTCTCATGGTCGGAGAGTAGCACGGAGAGTAGTAGTTCCTCTACCACCTAATTCAACGCCGAGGTAGCGTCCCCGAGACAGGACGGGGCCAGCCGGCTGGAGAAAATCCTGAGGGTCGACTCCCAGACGGTACCCGAATAGGAATTTTTGAACATGCTGGACGGACGAAGGCTGATTAGGCCGTCCAGGAAGCAAGACCCCTATATCAGGTCGGCTACAGCGGGCTAGTTCTGAGTTCTTCAAAGGGAGAGGGCCGAGCTCTAGACCCTCGAGGATGCTCCGAGCACTTTCGATCAGAATGTTGGGGCCCCGGTCCAAGTTGCGGGAGTAATCACGGTTGACATCTCCGACGAGGAACACGGAGCCGAGGAAGCAGAGGTGGAGCAGCTGAAGATAGAGCAGGAGGTCCAGGTCACCCGCGTCCAAGGTGTGATGGCATATCGGGTAACTCGGCCCGGGCAAACCTCAGTGGCGGGCTACACAAGCGCCATCACGGAGTTACGGCTGGAGAACCTACGAGCTGAGTATGGCATCCCAGACGACGTGATTCTCACCGTCCCCGGTGAGGGAGATTCACCCTTTGACGTGCCGAAGGGATCATCACGCTCTATGCCGAGTTCTTCAGGGCTGGGTTGCATCTTTCGTTTCACCCATTCCTCCACCGGGCACTCAATGATTTCAACGTGTGCCCAACCCAATTGAACTCGAACAGCTATAGGTCGCTGATCGGGATGTACATTTTATGAAAATACCACTGGAGCACCGAGATGCCGCTCGAGGCCTTCAAGCAAGTATACAAGATGAAGAAGCTTCCTCGACAGTCCGGTTGGTACTACGTCATCGGCTTTCGGAAGGATTTCATCTTGAGCAACCTCGACTTGGATAAATTATGAAATACGAGTGGTTCTACGTCGAGGGAAATTTTTTAGCCCGAACCGGTGAGGCCGTCCCTGAGAATCAACAAGTGCTAAGGTCGTTCAAGCATGGACATGTGTGGACCAAGCGCCCTTAGGCTCCGAGCCGCGTCATCAGGGTGGTTGATGAACTGTTCGAAAAGCCAGAGTTGACCAGACAACAATCCTTCCTTCTGAGGAAGGACACTTTATCCGATTACGGCTCGTTCGGAGAATCCAACAGAATTAATCCCTAAGTTGTCCATCCTACCTGGGGTACCAGGCAGGTTACAATTTCTCGACCGAGCCCCGTAGACATTCATAGACCAAGCACTCCCAGTCTGGGTGGCCGACGAGGGAACCTTCTTCATCCAGTTCTGAGGACTCGTCTAGTGGCTCCTTCGATGTGGGGCCACCCGTAGCCGACGAGGACCTCGAGGACGTGATTAGGCTCCTATACTCATCTCGCCAGCTCCGGATCGGAGGTCAGCCCTGGATTTTATTTTCAATGTCCTCTTTTTTCTTTTCCCGACCTCGCTTTGACTTGCATTTTCTTGTGCAGAGATGTCGGCGCTGAGTTCCCATGCTGATAGATGGGCTCAGATGGCAAGCTTGAGAAAGCAAAACGGCAAGGCTGTTGACACCGAGAGGAAGCGTAAGCGGACGCCCAGGTCCGAGCTCCCACCCCACATCGGGCAGGTCTCTACATCAGTCCAGGTACCGCCACCTCTACCACAGCCGACTAGGGCCTCGCCAGAGGTCACCCCAGCAGACGAGGCCGCCAGAGGCTGATCCGAGGACTTGTAGAGAAGGCGCCCGAACTACCATGGCGTCGTTCTCGAGCGCCTCAGAGACGCGCTTCCGCATGACGACTTCTTTATGAACATTCGGGGGGAGGACTTCCAGAGTCTCTACAATACGGCCTTCCGGGCCGCTGCCTCTGTGAGTATTAATCCGAGCTGACCATTTAAGTTTGCCACTTATTGCCTCGTCGAGCACTGACGTCTTAATTCTTTCAGGTGAGTGCCATTCTGCACATGATGCACTCCACCGGGATGAAAGACATCCACAAGGAGAAGGAGATGCACAAGAAAACCTTCCTTAAGAAGATGGATTTCGATAAGAAGCTCAATGACAAGAACATTGAGCTAGACCAAGCCAAAGAGTCCCTCTCTGGAGCCTAGGAGGAAGCTCAGAATGCTAAGGTCGAGGCCGAGGAGGCGTTGAGGCAGCTCAAGGAGGCAAATGATAAGGCTGCACGGCTTGAGGGGCAGCTGACTTCCCTGCAAGTGGAGCACCAGCACCTCATGGCTGAGCTCCTGGGTCATCTGGCCAGTGCGGTCGAAGAGTTCAAAACATCACCGGAGTATGTCGATCTCTACTACTACGGCATGACAGGCCTCCGCGAGCACCTAATCGAGAAGCACCCTAAGGCAGCAGGATTTGACTGGTCGGTCATCGTTGAGCCTGACCAAGACGATGCCGAGCATCAGCGAGGTGATGAGGTGATGAGGACGAGGTCGTCGTGGTAGATGGTGATGACGACGGGGACGGGCAGAGCATGATCGGCTGTGAAGCCGAGGATACGGCAGGGGGCGAGACCCAGGCTGACTGATCGTATTTTTGTTTGTTGTTTTTTTTTTTTGTTTTTTTTTGTCCTGGCTCGGGAGGTGCCCGTTCTTTGTACCTCCCCGATAAATAAAGACTTTTCTCATTTTTCTCTTTTCGGATTGTTGGATGTAGTTTTGCCTTACATTATTTTCCACATTATTTTTCAAATGCGAGTGTCTTCGGGTTAGTAGTCTTAGTTGAATGCTCCTCGGGGAGGATTCCAGGCTGGGAATCAGCCATCTCGATAGCCATCAAGTTAGCACGAGTAGTTTACCTTGTACACTTTGTTAATCCGAGCAGGTTCAGGTTTATAATCTCGGCTCGGCTATCGAGTTGTCCGAGTAGAGGTAAGTAGTGCCTCTGTTTTTAGTTAGTCCGAGTAGTTATCCTTGTCCGCTTGGTTAATCCGAGCAGGTTCAGGTTTCAAATCTCGGTCGGGTAGAGCACAATCGGCGTATGACTACCCTTACCCTGTTGCCCCCTAGACTTGTTTAAGTTTTGAAGAAGCTTTACAAGTGTAGGACTCATCGGGCACGGCACTGTGCCAAACAACTTAACGGGTTATCTGTACGGCGACAGACCTATGGTCAGTATACCGACCAGCCCCCAGCCCGGTTTAATAAGGATGACTCTCCCTTGCCGGGAGTTATCGTCTTGTCCTCCGAGCTAGAGTTGCAGCATTTTGGATCCACATTTCCTTTAAACACATTGCTCAAGTGGAATGGTATAGGAAAGTTGTATTCCATTAATGTGATATGTACATGGATTTTTCTAGTCCTATTCGGCAGGTCTAGTTACAAAAGAATTCCGACCAGAGGTCAAAAAAGGAGTTTCTGGCTCTGAATTTTAACAAAAGAATTTTTTTAGGAGCTCGGCATTCCATGGATGTCCGAGCTGATTCCCTTCCATGTCGGTTAATCTGTACGTGCCTGGTCGTATGATGTTTTCGACCCTAAACGGACCTTCCCACTTTGGACCAAAGGACCCGAGGCTGGGCTGTTGAACCGTGACCTTCTTCATCACCAAGTCCCCAACCTTAAAACTTCTACACCAAACCCTCTTGTTGTAATACCAAGCTACTACCTAGTTCCGTGCTGCGTTACGTATCGCTGCTCGGTTTCTTTTTTCCTCGAGTAGATCGAGCTCGGTCATCATCAGCTCCGCGTTCAGGGACTCCTCGTATTGTTCAATTCTGAAGCTTGGCAACCCTACTTCGGCTGGGATGACAGCCTCGGCCCCATATACGAGGGAGAACGGTGTTTCGCCGGTTGCAGTCTGGGCCGTAGTTTTGTATGCCTAAAGCACTTGTGGGAGTTCGTCAATCCACGCACCTTTGAGCCCTTCGAGTTTTTTCTTCAGATTGTCTTTGATGGTCTTGTTCACGGCCTCCACCTGGCCATTACTCTAGGGATAGCTCAGAGAGGAGAAGACTTTTTTGATGCCGAGCCTCTCGCATAGACCAAGGAGACCCGAGGACTCAAACTGCTTGGCGTTGTTAGTCACAATAGTGTGCGGGATTTTGAACCGGCAAATGATGTTTCTCCACACGAAGTTGGTGCACTTGGCTTCGGTCATGCTGGTGCAGGGTTCAACCTCGATCCACTTCGTCAGATAATCTATGGCCACGATGCAGTACCTGAATTGCGATCGGGCTGGGGGGAGGGGTCCGATCAAGTCGATGGCCCACTTTGCGAATGGCCATGCTGAGGTCACTGGATTTAGAGGCTCAACGTGAGAGCACGGAATCCTAGCAAATTGCTGGCATTTGAGGCATTTTTGAACAAATTACCACAGTCTTGCTGCATGGTTGGCCAATAGTAGCCCTGTTGGAAGCACTTTTGGGCCAAAGCACGTCCCCCGGAGTGGTAGCCGCATAGGCCTTCATGGATCTCTTTCATTAGGTACTCAGCCTCTTTGGGATCCAGACATCTCAAGCATGGTGTAGTGTAGCCTCGCCGGTATAATTTTTCACCAATCATCGAATACCGGGCCGAGCCATTTCGCATCCGACGTGCTTCATCTCGGTCGTCGGGTAACCACAGGTATTGGATGATTGGGTCCATCCAGGTAATCCCGGGCTCTTGGGCAACACTTACAACTTCCTTTTGGATACTTGGCTCGGCAAGTCTTTCAATAGGGACCGATGTTAAATCACTTCAGCCCAAACCAGAGGCTAATCGGGCAAGGGCGTCGACTTCCACGTTCTCCGACCGAGGGATTTGCTTTAAAGAATAAGACTTAAATTGTCTGAAGAGTTGTTTCACCTCTTGCAAATACGCCGCCATGGAGTCTGCTCTGGCCTGAAATCCTCCAGTGACCTGCTGTACCACCAGCATTGAGTCGCTGTGGATGGTAATGCGGTTGACCCTAAGATCTCAGGTGATTCGAAGTCCTGCCAGCAGAGCTTCGTATTTCGCCTCATTGTTAGAGGCCTTGAAGTCGAACCGGAGGGCATAGATGACCTTATAACCGTCTGGGCTCGTTAGGATCAGCCCGGTGCCTGATCCGTCGACACAAGAAGATCCGTCGACGTGCAGTATCCAGTCCGGTTCCTAAGAAAGAGCGTCCTCACTTCAGCTGGGGGTATCGGGCTCTTCAATGGGTGACTTCTCAATAAGTGGAGTCACCTGTCCGACGTCCGTGAATTCGGCAATGAAATCCGCTAGGACTTGAGCTTTTATGGCCGTTCTCGGCACGAAATGTACATCATACTGGCTGAGTTCCACCGACCACTTGGCCATACGGCCTGATGTCTCTGGACTCTAGAAAACCTACCGAAGAGGAAACTTGGTCGGGACTTTGATGGTATGGCCTTGGTAGTATGGTCGCAACTTCCGGACTGATGTAATTAAGGCGAAGGCCAGCTTCTCCAGTGGCAGGTACTGCTCCTCGACACCTTGGAATGCATGACTGGTATAATAAACGGGCCTTTGGACCCCGTCATCGTCTCAGACCAAGACTGAGCTGACGGCTTTTTCTGACACGGCTAAATAGGTGGTTAAGCTTCACCGGGTAGAGGTTTGGATAGGAGCGGGGGTGTAGCCAAGTAGGTCTTCAGGCTTTGAAAAGCTTCTTCACACTCCCTACTCCACTCAAACCTCCCCTTAAGTGCCTTAAAAAATGGGTGGCACTTGTCGGTAGCCCGGGAGACAAACCTTGACAGGGCTGCCACCATGCCAGTGAGCCGTTGTACATCTTTTGTTGTCCGAGGAGAATGCATGTCGATAATCGCTTGGGC
The DNA here is from genome assembly GCA_025403435.1 of Artocarpus heterophyllus. Classification (NCBI taxonomy): domain Eukaryota; kingdom Viridiplantae; phylum Streptophyta; class Magnoliopsida; order Rosales; family Moraceae; genus Artocarpus; species Artocarpus heterophyllus. The sequence goes on from CM046337.1 coordinate 20,215,982, forward strand.
CTTCGTCGGGTTGACCTCGATTCCTCGTTGATTGACCAAAAATTTGAGGAATTTACCCGAGCTGATGCCAAACGCGCATTTCACCAGGTTGAGTTTCATCCCATATTCTCGGAGAACGTCGAAGCTAGCTCGGATGTCGGCCATGTGGTCTTCTGCTTGGATAGATTTTACTAGCATGTCGTCTATGTAGACCTCCATAGTTTTCCCAATCAACCGAGCAAACATCTTGTTGACAAGGCGTTGGTATGTAGCCCTAGCGTTCTTCAGGCCGAAAGGTATCACGACGTAGCAATACAAGCCCTGGTCGGTAACAAACGCAGTTTTGACTTGGTCCTCCTCGGCCATCCTTATTTGATTGTACCCGGAGTATGCGTCCATGAAGCTAAGAAGCTCATGGCCGGTAGTGGCGTCGACGAGCTGATCTATCCGAGGAAGTGGAAAGCAATCTTTCGGGCACGCCTTATTGAGATCGATGCAATCGATACAGACCCACTATTTGTCGTTCGCCTACTTAACGGGTATGACATTTGTTAACCATTCTGGGCATTTAACTTCTCTGATGAATCCAGCCTTGAGGAGTTTCTGGACTTCATCATTAATTACAACGTACCTCTCGGGGTTAAAGGCCCTTCTCTTTTGTATCACCGGCCTGTAACCAGGTTGGACGTTGAGCCGGTGGCTGATGATGCTCGGGTCGATGTCAGACATGTCTTTATGAGACCACGCAAAAATGTCCCGGTATTCGATAAGGAGCCTTTCCAGGTCGGCCCGGATCTCAGATCTCAGCTGCGATCCGAGTTGGACAGTGCGTTCAGGCCTTTCAGGGTCTAGGGAGAACGGCACTAAGTCTTCAACCAGAGTGGCTCTTACCTCTTCCTCGGACAACCTGGTGCCAACATCTTTGGTGTTAGGTCGGTTGGGAGATCCGTCTCGTCTACCAAAAAGATGGCCGAGACGCCTTCATGCAGGGCCGAGGCCGCTCTGACGGCACTGGCGTAACAAGCTCAGGAATCCACCTGGGACGAACGAATCACCCCAACACCACCGTCGGTTAGGAACTTCATAGCCAGGTGATAGGTAGACATTATGGCCTTTAAAGCGTTCAGCGTCGGTCGGCCGATGATAATATTGTACTAGGAGGGTTTGTCAACAACCCGAGTGACCCGAGCTGCTCCTTCTCCGAAGGTCACGGGCAAACCGACCTTCCCAATAGCTCGAACACATTCTCCCGCAAAGCCATAGAGCGGGGTTCGAACCAGGACCAAAGGGGCGTTGCTTATCCTCAATCTGTCAAAAGCCTGTTTGAAGAGGTTGGCGGCTGAACTGCCGTTGTCGATTAAGACACGCCAGACTACGTTGTTGGTGATGGGCAGTTCGCATACCAGGGCGTCGTTGTGGGGGTGCATCAATCGATATGCTTCCTCCTCGGTGAACGTGATTGGGGTGTCTTCTTGGCAACATACCTTGTTGATGTGCTCAGATACGTTTATGAACTCACCCCGCTCGATCTGCCGAGCTTCTCTAACATACGATCGCCGCCCACTCGATGTGTCCCCGATAACAGGCCCACCGAATATCGTGTGAACAATATTCGGGGGATTCGAGGTGTTCCCACCTTCGGTTCTGTACGTCTCGGCCCGACGAATCCTTTATTCCCGAGGTGGATCTTGGGGTTATAACCCATTCCACAAATTCTTGCAAATGACCTTTTCGGACCAGTCTTTCTATTTGGTCCTTCAACTGGATGGATTCCCAAGTACTATGCCCCACATCCTTATGAAACTCGTAAAACTTTGACTGATTTCGCTTTACCTTGCTCCCTCGGAGCTTGGGTGGTGGTGTTAACAAATTCTTGCCACTAACTTGGGCGAGCACCTCATCGATGGTCGCCACTAATGGCGTGTAGCTTTGAAACTTACTGGTAGGCCCCTTTGGCTTCTCAGATTTCTCTTTCTTCTGCTTCTTACTATGCTCGGTGCTACTCTGTTCTGGCGCTTTCTTTTGTTTCTTATCTTTCTTTGTTCCGCTTGGGCTAGCCTCTTCCCGATGGCTTTTCATATAGTTGGCAGCGTCTGCGTGTCTTTGAGCATATCCAAGCATTTGGGAAAACGTGCTCGGCTACTCGAAGGCCAGGGACTAGGTTAGCTTTTCGTCTCGGAGACCCCCTACAAAAATTTGTTTGAGGGTCTTGTCTTCGACATGCTTGACCTCAAGAGCTGCCCGAGTAAACCGGTTAATGTAATCCCTGACGCTGCCGTCTCCCTACTTAATAGCATACAGGTATGTTATTTCTTTCCTCCACGTTTTGGTCGTAGAAAATGCCGAGGAGAAGGCGTCGGCCAGCTGTCGAAAAGAAAAAATTGATCCGGGTTCAAGTCGTCGGAACCACTGCCGAGCAGGGCCCGTAAGAGTGAGTGAGAAGGCTTTGCACATTGCCGCGTCGCTGGCATTATGCAGTAGGATGTGCCCCCGGAAGAGTTTGACATGCTCATTAGCATCTATGGTCCTGTCATAGGACTTGGTCTGCGGGACCTTGAACTTTGACGGCATAGGCGCCCGCATTATGTTATCCGGGAAAGGTAGGTCCTGAGCTCCTGTCTCATCCAATCCAAATCGACAATTTTGAATTTCGTCAATTTGGCGTTGCAGTGCTCGAAACTGGCGGCTGTTGGTGTCTTCGGGCAGTTCGACCCTGTAGGGTACTCCACCCTCAACACGGCCTCCAGCCCCAAGCTGGCGGTTTTTGTTTGCTCCTTAAGACCCAAGCCTCAAATACCGAGGCTCGGGATCCTTGCGACGAGGAAATACGAGCAGCTTAGCGTCCAAGACGGCGTTCCTGGACCAACCTATTATTAGCTGAGATTCCTCGGGTGGATCTTGCAGACTGCTTAGATTGGGCTTCTTCGAGGTCGGTCGCACTTAGCTCTATCCGACCTCCAGCCTGGTCAACCTGGGCCAGGGGCGGCAGAGCTGGTGCAGCTTGACGCTGAGCCTGTTGCACGAGCTGTTGAGTCAGGATCTGGACTGCGTCTGTAAGTTCTCGGATCGGGTCTTAGGAGGCCAGGGCATCCACCGGCTCAGCCCTGGCTGTGCTTCCTTGCCCCCCGGACCGAGACCTCGCGGTCCAGGGACGGCCCCTAGGCCGACCTGTGTTTGGTTGCTATTTCTCTCGTCGCCCGACCCCTCCTGTTGAGCTGTGTTGTCTCTAGCGTTGTTTCGAGTCGTCATCTCGGGCATCAGAGATAATGTAGCTGAAGTTTGGATGAAGGCGTAGGTGCCCTCCTTCTAGCGCCAAAATGTTGATGCTTACCGTGGTCTGGCCTCGGATCAATACTCACGTGCGGCTACGCACGGTCTGACCTCTTCTTAGACTCGCCTCTACCCGAGGGTGCACACCTGCAAGAGGAGGGACGCTTCAGAGAAGATAGAAGGGTTAGTCAATAGACAAGGGCTCTTCGATGCTCAAGGCAGGTATTGCTCGGCAGAGGTCGGCGGCTAGTTAGGTGTGCAGAAGAAGTCTTTCTCTAGAATGCCATAAATGCATCCTATTTATAGCCACCACTTGAATCGGGTGTAAGGCGGGTTTTGCCCACAACCTGGGTGTCACATCAGGTGTGTTAGGCAGTAGGTGACAAGTGTCGCGCCTATCGCCCAACGGATTGGACTCTATTGGACGGCAAAGTATCTGCCTTCTGTTGGCCTATAACGGCGAGTAGCAGCCTGCCTGCAAGTAAGGTTGGTCCGACCCGAGCTACCGTGCAATCCGAGGTGGCGGCCTTCTTAGGGCACAGCCTTGAATGCCTGGGAGGCACATCGGAAAGAGGTATAAAGCGTCGAGCCTCGATAGCAAGCTTCTGGTTGTTCTGCCAAGCTTATTAGCGGACCACTGAAGTTAGTGTCCTCGGCGGTGGCGCCGAGCTCACCCTCAACAGTTGTCTTCTCTCTGTAAATCCCTAAAATAGAAAGGCCTAATATGATTAAGAAGAGAGAGACTGTAGAGATGAGAGAGAAAATGGTCACGAGAAAATCAACCGGTGAAGATCGAGTGTGAAAACAAGAGAGGATGAGAAGAAGAGAACATAAGAAAGAAAGATGGGGAGGCAGCGCAAGGGAAGTCGAAGGAGGATCAAAAAAAAAAAAAGCAATGTTTTGTTATGAAAGAAAGGGCTTGGTCGAGAAGGAAAAAAGGGCTTTACCAAAACGATAGCCTTTTTGTGCCAAAAGGGTCAAAAAAGGGGTTGTCTTTTCTATACATCGTTAAGATAAGATTAAATTAAGATTAAGATTAAGATTTAAGGGATATTGTAACGCCCCTATGTGGGAGTTAACAGTTTTTAATGAGATAAAATAAAAATAAATAATAAAAGTAAAACCTTAAAAATAAAATTTGCCCGGGACTTAAATGAAAACTCTCAACTCAAAAATAAAAATATAAACGACAAATAAACCACAGTTTTAATGTAGCACCTTAAATTTAATAATATAAACTGTTATCATCATTTTAACCCTCAACACATTGTAATACAGTCACAGAAAGTAACAATTGATGCTTACATTATCATGAAGAACATTCTCAACGATTGAAGCAGTCTCAATGTAATATAGCTACATCACTTCCTCAACTATATTTCTCGTAGCCACCTCACACTTAGTGAGTCCTGAAAAGATATAAACATAAGGGAATGAGCAACACTATGCTCAGTAGAGAAAGCCATTACTCACCTCTATCATTACCACATTAAAATCTGCATGGTTAGTAAGTTACATCATATTCCAGATTATGAGGTTTATTATGATCACATCTTATGGATACCGTAGTTAATCGTTACCAAGTGTCATAATTACACATTTATACAAATATTACCAATCATCATTGTTCCTAGGTATCCATGTTAAATTGAGTATCACTCAACTCATCGAAACCCAAATGGGCGCACTTGATCACCCTATAAACATTCCAAGGGTGTTCCGGTGAGGGGACATCAAGCACCGAGTCCTCACCAAATCGATTCCTGTACAGTGTGTTCTGGGACTTTCAACCCAAGGAAGCGTCATCACCTTCCCCCTATTTTACCTTTTTGGGTATTCATGCCCAAGGACGTAACCGTCGCCCTTTTCATGTCTCACAATTTCTCTATATTAAATCATTATTAATAGAGTTAGTTTTCCTAACCATGCTTCTCAATTTATAACATGTGTCAATTCATTATGTTCCTCGCCGTACAATACAAGACGAGTCCATGTCATAGTTTCATATGTGATACACATATAATATCAGTTCAACATAGATATATATATATTGCGGCAAAACAATCAATTTTAATTCTATAAAAACCTCACAAAAGATGAGTAATAGAATCCCTACCTTTTAAGCTTATCAACAGTCTCTTAATCCTGGAATCAATTAACGTTAGCTCCATACTCCCTTGATCCTAAGGCGTGCATAAGGACAATTAAAACTAAAGCACAACATACAACTACATTCATAAAATTTATTTTAATTTAATCTTAGAATTTCAAGAAATAACCACTGCCCATAGAGGTATTACAAAGTTTAACAATATAAATTTTCTGTCTAGGGCATATACACTTAGACTTCATACATATGCTCCAAAATAGCAACAAACATAAACTTAGGTTTAAGAACGCAAATTTGAATAATCCTTTAGTATAAAAGAAAATTTATAAATGAAAAACTAAATTTGTTCATAAGATTCTAACCTCGGATTATGGTTAGTTGGAAGCTTGAAATGGCTTCAAAACAGGTTCCTTTACTTCGGTATGACTGAAATTCTTGCTCAAATGGAGGTGATGGTGGCTGATTTTTATGGCTGCCTTGAAGAAGTTCTCTAAGTATTTTGCTTCAGCAAAGAAATAAGAAGAAGAGTGTGGGAACCGTGGAAGAGAAAGGAAGAAAAGATGAAGTCTTTGAAGAGAAGTGATAAAAACAATTATGGAGGAGACATGTTGAAGCATGTCACGGAGGAAATAAAGAAAATGAGGGTCAAGAGTAGTTGGAAAAGATATCCTTATGTCTCATCTAGAGACTTTAACACACAAAATGCCAATATGACATTTTTGAGATTTATTAGAAGTTCTAAGACTTTTTAGTAAACATACTAACTAAATATAGGAGAATTTTAGAAAATTTAAAAATATATAAAAATAAATATTATAAAATAAATTTAAATGAAGCAATTTTTTTTTATACACTAAAAATTAATTTAATTACCTCAATACCCGTTAGGAGAATAACGGGTGTCACAGCTCTACCCCCCTTAAAGAAATTTCGTCCTCGAAATTTCAATTCTAGCAATACTAGTAAAAATTTTAATTCCATTATGATTCCAATTCCGAGTCTAAACCGTTAATGTTGTTTGTCCTCCAATTTAAGTCATCGTATCTCCACTTATTTACTTGCATAATAAATCTTACTCCTAAATCCCTCAATGAGAGTATTTCTGACAAGTTTCAACTTATAACACCGTATAATAGTCTAAGAATCTGATCAGGCATACATATTGACCATATCATGATTCCAGTCCTTCATTGTCCATGGACCGTGATTTACAATCACATTTAAGGAGATTGCCAGAGAAATTTTATATACTTCATCTTTAGGTTCCTTTTCCTTTTTGAGTAAGGAAAAGTCAAATATATTTGATTTCATACCTCAACTAATAAACTAGAACATAATCATAAAACATATATCACAAACACTTTTATTCAAAACTATACATTAAACTTACTCATAGAGATATTAAACGGAATCTCAGAGTTGCAAACATACCCGACATATTTTTCATTAAACAGCTATCCTCATGACACAAACATTCAACCCAAATACTATACTCATATTTCATATGGAATATCCTCATAACTGACTCTGGTACTTCCACATAATATTAACAGAATATTACACATTACAAACATAATACGGATACGTTTCGAGAGTACAAGGCACTCCGTATACCAGCTATCCATATCATGCATGCTTAGAGGATACAAAAACATCGATAAACAAAAGATCGGACCTTAAGAAGGATGCGTTTCGAGAGCATCAAGTACTCCGTATCCAGCCATCCCGGCATTAGGCTCAATGAATCTAAAAGATTTAACAACGACGTACCACAAAAAACACAGAATACAAGGCAAACGGTTATTCGTAACACACGAAATACGGACACACATGCCTACATGCCAAAGATAAAACAAAAAGATTACAGATGGAGATTCAAATCAATTGGCCGCTCCCGGCTTTCCCTTTCCCATTCAAGCTTGGATGTTGCAGTGTCGAATTCTGGATGTATGATTTGCATTTTATCTATCAATTCCTCAGCTGTTGAAGCAGTAACAAAGATTTGTCTCTCCGATTCTGTAGTGATGTTTTCTTCCAAAGCGTAATCTAGAAATTTCAAAAGACCCTCATAAAAACCCTTAACGTTCAGCAGACCCAAAGGTTTGGAATAAAAGCCCAACAATTGCCCACAAGCAACTATAAATATTTCCTCAAGAGTACCTAGACCACCAGGTAATGCTATAAAAGCATCAGAATTATAGATTATGTCTTTAAAATTTTTAGGGATACTCCTGACTCCTTCTCCCTTACCTATGGCTTCCTTACAAAGGTTTCCTTCAACTGGAATATGAGGCCAAATTCTTACATCAGTAGCGTCGCTAGACCTAGCTGCTAGTGCCATATTTACCATCATTTTTATACTACCACCCCCATAGATTATGTTAATCTTTTTGCGTGCTAGGACTTGCCCTAAGTGATTTGCAGCTTCTAAATAAGCTTTATCTTTTCCAAAGCTGGAACCACAAAAGACACAGACATTCTTTATTTTCTTCGTGGACTGGGAGGTAGACATATTTGGTTTATAGAAGTGGTTGCTTAATGTCTGCTCCACTTAGACTTCGGGTTCTACATGAGATTTTAAAGATGAGAAATATACAAAAAGGGCTAAAGAGATAGACGAGTAGGTAATGAAAAGGTAATCCAAAGATTTAAACAAAATCTTGTGCGGATAAGAAAGTAAGATAAGGTGATTGATAGTTTACAGAAAATCTGATTCACTTTTTGAAAAAGATTAGACTCTAATTGTATAACTTTTGACAATTGAGAACAATTCGACAGAAGACCCTCATGACACAACTGTAGACTTTTTGACAAATATACACCAAGTCTAGAAATTTAATATAAACGACAAATACTGTAGAACTTTTGAAATTTGAGACACAAATCTTGAAATATCTGGATAAGCTTTTCAAAATTCAAACATATTACTGTATCGTATGTAACGTGTCTGATAAGATAATATATTTTATTATATATATATTTAAGAAAATCATAAATTAAATAAGATATTAACACTTACTGTATCAATCTAATAATCACAATTATTTCAAACACAAAAGCAAATATTCTGAGTAAAAGAAAAACACAAACTGTTGAACATCAGCTAAAACTGCTTCAAATAAGTAAAGACTAAATAACCTTTATAGAGCGATGACTTATTCCCCATCCAGTTTTCTTATGGTTTGGCAAACAGGATCTAGAAATACCATATTCCTGAGGCGTTGTCTTTCTGTATAAAATTTAGGCCAGAGTTTAAAAATAGCTCCTTGAACATATCCACTAGGGTGACCGTGGAGAGGAGGATGGATACTATCCAAGTTCTCCTTTGAAAGTCCATCCCTACAAAACCTTATTTTATCCTCTCTATTCGTAGACATATAACCAGGTGAAGTACATTTACCGTTACAATTTTGTCTTCCACATTTGTTACAAGTGATCACGATGGCACGAGCTCTTCTTTTCATTGCACTACGACTGGTACCTGTTCCTGGTAAACCGACATCTTGACTAAAGTCACTCGGACGGATTTTCCCCTCTATTAACATTCTCACATCACAAGGGATGCCAAAATGCATAAGAATCCACAACCGAGTAATTCTAGCCTTGTATTTCTTTTTGAGAATCTTTTGGGAGAGTGATGGGAAATACTTTCTCAGGTGTTGGTACTTTGGGTCCATGATGAGATGAAAGAAGAGTAAATAGAAAGGAAAAATTAAGATAGTAAATTGCAGAATCCTAGAATTCCTTCTTCTTTTAGAGAAAAAGAAGAATTTTTAATGAAAAAGAAGAGGATTTGCGATTTAGAGAGAAAATAACAAACTAAGAGAGAAAAAGTGAATTCGGAGAAATAAGCTCCTATGCACAGTAAACGTATTTGTAAACAATAATTAAACCACTGTATATGACACGTATAGAGACCACGTGGGAGAGACAGTGTGAATCAAACTGATTTAAGATTTGAACTAGGCCCAAATGTTCTAAGTTGAAAATGGTCAGGTTGTTTCGGGCCTTAACACATTTAGAACAAGTTAAATAACAAACATAAAATTGAAAACCAATTCGTATGAATCTTAAACCCAATTCAAAGCCCACTATAGATGAAGTTAACTATAAACAACAAATCTAATTTAACGACAACAAGGATCTTCCTGAATGATATTTAAAATCATTTCATAACAACACAATCTTCCAGCAACTCAAATAATTTTGTTTTAATCAAAACCTTATTGAACAATGCATACACCCATATGTTATTCCTAATACTCAACATCTATCAATGGATTCATCATCATTACTACCAAGGGTTTAGAATGCGACTAACCTTGAAATCAATACGATTTACGTCTTTCAACATAGACCATATCAATGAGCAAAGACACTTGATGTTACTACTTAAGAACATCTACAATCCCCACAATTCTACTCATACAATATATAATTTCCTCATATAATAAAACCTTAGGTAACCAAAAGATTCACTGATACACTTAAATACAATGTACGTAACGAAATATTCCAATTTTGAGATTCATGCATTCTAGACTTTACACAGTCTCAACAGACCAAAAGTCTAACATTTATCTCTCTCAAGATTCAATACCATGATTCCCAACTTATATCATATTCCTCAAATATATAGAACTTTTAAGAAAAGACATTGACACTTATGTGCTCCATCGAATCCACACATAATCATTACTTAGGTTTGAATCAATTACGAAAAATTTGGCATATCTATGTCAAACTTTAAAATCAATAAATCAAGCCTTATATTTCTTATTGTTTTTCACGAGACAAAAGGCTCTTAAATCCTCGTATCTATACGAATTTCTCATCGTTTATACGAATTAGATATGCTTATAGATCCTAATATTATACGAATCTCTCATAAGCATTCTACTTATAAACTCATTCCATATAATTATCATTCCCTCATAACTATTAATACTTTCCTTCTATATAATTATTGTACTCATATAACCATTAGTATTTTCATTCTATGGCCTTTCCATGTTACATCCTTCTAGACTGTATAAATCAATGTGAAGGTTCATTTTGATGATGACAATGAAAATTCAACTTCAAAACCATCTCAAAAATATATTTTTTTTAAAGTGGTGCTACACTCCCTAGGTTAACCGAACCTAGGCTCTGATACCAAAAATTCTGTAACGCCCCTATATGGGGGTTAACAGTTTTTAATGAGATAAAATAAAAATAAATAATAAAAGTAAAACCTTAAAAATAAAATTTGCCCGGGACTTAAATGAAAACTCTCAACTCAAAAATAAAAATATAAACGATAAATAAACCACAGTTTTAATGTAGCACCTTAAATTTAATAATATAAACTGTTATCATCATTTTAACCCTCAACACATTGTAATACAGTCACAGAAAGTAACAATTGATGCTTACATTATCATGAAGAACATTCTCAACGATTGAAGCAGTCTCAATGTAATATAGCTACATCACTTCCTCAACTATATTTCTCGTAGCCACCTCACACTTAGTGAGTCCTGAAAAGATATAAACATAAGGGAATGAGCAACACTATGCTCAGTAGAGAAAGCCATTACTCACCTCTATCATTACCACATTAAAATCTGCATGGTTAGTAAGTTACATCATATTCCAGATTATGAGGTTTATTATGATCACATCTTATGGATACCGTAGTTAATCGTTACCAAGTGTCATAATTACACATTTATACAAATATTACCAATCATCATTGTTCCTAGGTATCCATGTTAAATTGAGTATCACTCAACTCATCGAAACCCAAATGGGCGCACTTGATCACCCTATAAACATTCCAAGGGTGTTCCGGTGAGGGGACATCAAGCACCGAGTCCTCACCAAATCGATTCCTGTACAGTGTGTTCTGGGACTTTCAACCCAAGGAAGCGTCATCACCTTCCCCCTATTTTACCTTTTTGGGTATTCATGCCCAAGGACGTAACCGTCGCCCTTTTCATGTCTCACAATTTCTCTATATTAAATCATTATTAATAGAGTTAGTTTTCCTAACCATGCTTCTCAATTTATAACATGTGTCAATTCATTATGTTCCTCGCCGTACAATACAAGACGAGTCCATGTCATAGTTTCATATGTGATACACATATAATATCAGTTCAACATAGATATATATATATTGCGGCAAAACAATCAATTTTAATTCTATAAAAACCTCACAAAAGATGAGTAATAGAATCCCTACCTTTTAAGCTTATCAACAGTCTCTTAATCCTGGAATCAATTAACGTTAGCTCCATACTCCCTTGATCCTAAGGCGTGCATAAGGACAATTAAAACTAAAGCACAACATACAACTACATTCATAAAATTTATTTTAATTTAATCTTAGAATTTCAAGAAATAACCACTGCCCATAGAGGTATTACAAAGTTTAACAATATAAATTTTCTGTCTAGGGCATATACACTTAGACTTCATACATATGCTCCAAAATAGCAACAAACATAAACTTAGGTTTAAGAACGCAAATTTGAATAATCCTTTAGTATAAAAGAAAATTTATAAATGAAAAACTAAATTTGTTCATAAGATTCTAACCTCGGATTATGGTTAGTTGGAAGCTTGAAATGGCTTCAAAACAGGTTCCTTTACTTCGGTATGACTGAAATTCTTGCTCAAATGGAGGTGATGGTGGCTGATTTTTATGGCTGCCTTGAAGAAGTTCTCTAAGTATTTTGCTTCAGCAAAGAAATAAGAAGAAGAGTGTGGGAACCGTGGAAGAGAAAGGAAGAAAAGATGAAGTCTTTGAAGAGAAGTGATAAAAACAATTATGGAGGAGACATGTTGAAGCATGTCACGGAGGAAATAAAGAAAATGAGGGTCAAGAGTAGTTGGAAAAGATATCCTTATGTCTCATCTAGAGACTTTAACACACATAATGCCAATATGACATTTTTGAGATTTATTAGAAGTTCTAAGACTTTTTAGTAAACATACTAACTAAATATAGGAGAATTTTAGAAAATTTAAAAATAGATAAAAATAAATATTATAAAATAAATTTAAATGAAGCAATTTTTTTTTATACACTAAAAATTAATTTAATTACCTCAATACCCGTTAGGAGAATAACGGGTGTCACAGATATGGACGAAAGGGTTTAATTGTCATTGGGTTCATTTTACTAAAATTAAAAAAAAAAAGGGAAGATAAAAAGTGCTAAGAGTCATGGAACTAAACTACTAAAAAAATAATGATAAGGCTATGTAAGGAACCTAAATTATTTGATGGAAACAAATATGAAAGAAAGTGCAAAGGGAAAAAAAAAGACGGAAAAATATTTTTTTTCCTTATGAGGGAGCCCAAAAAAAAAAGAACAGCGGGACTAAAATTACACTTTTGAAACTTGTAAAGGAGTGTCACATCAAGACATGTCAGGTGGCAAAGGACAAGTGTCTTCCCTCCTTTGGTGGATTGTTTCCTATCCGACGGCTAGTTCTCTGCCATCTGTTGGCCATTGGTGGCTAGTAGCAGTCCACTTACAAGTGAAAAGAATCCAACCCGAGGTAGTGCCTGACTGGAGGAGGCGACCAATTGTGGTGCGGCCTAAGAGACCCTAAAAAGCACCTCGAAGAAAAGACTCAAGCACATCAGGATCAGTTATCAGTTCATCGTAGCTTTGCTGAGTTTCTTGGCCGACCACCCGGAGTAAGGCTCATCGACGGTGGCACTGAGCTCTCCCTCAACAAAGGTCTTTGTACTTGTTGGCTTAGATTAGTATAATAAATACGGAATGTTGAAAAGTGCTGATTGATTTAGTGCCTTAGCAATTGTTTTGATCAAGTCTGAGAGAGAGCTCTGTAGGATTTGAGTTCAAATGTTCTGTAAGGGGGTTTCTTGTAGTGTTTGTCTCCTGATAAAGTGTGGAGAGAAACTGAGACACTTTTTGCTATAAAAAGAAGAAATTCCTGAGACTTGTGTACTTATTGAATATTATTCTATAAACATTCCCTATAATGGGCTAGACTAGAGGGTCTCACCTCTGTCTTGGACGTAGTATCTTCTTGGATCCGAACTAAGTAATTCTCCTGTGTTCTTCTTTTCTTTTTTGTGCAATTAATTTTTCTATTGTTTGTTTTCTTTTGTTCTTTTAGGTAGTGTGCTGTGGTTGTTTTCGAATTGGTTTTGCAAAAACAGAGGAATAATTCCTCACAAACTAATATCAGAACTTTGAGTTGTTGGCATTCAAGATTTAATTTTCAACTACAAGTTATTCAAGAATGATGACTCTCAAGTTTGATCTCGAGAAATTAGATAGCAAAATGGTAAAGGGAGACGATGATGGCTCATCTGGGTAACTTCAGATTAGATGAAGCTCTAAAAGGAGAACCTAATATGTCTACTATAATTGAGGCAAAAGAAAAGCAAGAGATTCTAAAGAAGGCTTAGAATGCTAAAATTTTAAGCCTTAATGACCAGATTCTTAGAAAAGTGGTCAAAGAGAAAGCAGCTACTACGATATGGGAGAAATTAGAGCAACTTTACATGACGAAAACTCTTCCAAATCGAATAAATCTAAAACAAAAGTTTTATGGTATCAAGATGGATGTGGGAAGTCAATCGATGAGAATGTTGATAAATTTATGAAATTGGTTGCAGATCTTGAAAGTCTTGAAGTCAAAACCAAAGACGAAGAGCAGGCCATATTCCTTCTAAATTCTCTCCCAAAACAATATGACACTCTCAAGTATGGTAAGGAGATTGAAATTGGAAGAGGTCATTAGTGCTGCTTTCTCAAAGGAACTCGATCTGAAAGTTCATCGCAAGCAAACAATACCAAATAGTAAGGGCCTGAATGTACGAGGGAGGCTTGAGAAAAGAGAGTTTTAGAATAAGAACCGCAGCAAATTCTAGCTTTAAATGCAGAGATAGAAGAACCTACTGGTATTGCTATAAAGAAGGACACATTAGAAGTAATTGCCTATCAAGAAAGAAGGATAGCTTCAAGTTAGATGATTCAAATCATGGAGATTTGGAGTCTGTTTTTGACGAGTATGACAGTGCTGATGTCTTGGCTGTTTCTAATACAGATCCAAAGAATATATGGATCTTAGATTCTAGGTGTACATTTCACATGACACCCAAAAAATATTGGTTTGTTGATTATAAAGAGATAAATGGCGGGAAAGTTCTAATGAGAAACAATGTCACCCATAAGATTGTTGGTATAGGGTGTGCGAGAATTAAGATGTAGGATGGTTTAGTAAAAATCCTAAAAGAAGCTAGACATATCCCAGAGTTAAAGAGGAATTTGATTTCTTTGGGAATGCTTAAAAAGAATGGATATTCTTACAATCACAAGATGGAGTTTTAAAGGTGATTAAGGGTATTATGGTGGTGATGAAAGGTCTGCTTCAACAAGGGCTCTATGTGCTGCAAGGTAATACCACGTGTGAAGAATCAACTGTCACTGTGCAGAAACTTGATCAAACAGAGATCTGGCATAGGAGGATAGGTCATATGAGCATGAAAGGACTTCAAGAATAGGGGAAACAAGGTTATCTAGATATTAATAAACTTAATGAATGAAAGCCTTGTGAGAACCGCATTCTGGGAAAACCACACAAGCTGAAATTTGGAAGGCGACACGTAATACAAAGGACACTCTTGATTGCATTCATTCAGACTTATAGGGTTCACCAAAGGTACCTTTAACCTTTATCACTATCAAAATGCTAATATTTTATCTTCTTTATTGATGACTATTCTAGGAAAGTATGGATTTATTTTTTGAATACTAAAAATGATGCTTTTAACAAGTTTCTAGGATGGAAATCTTTAATAGAAAACCAAACTAGAAAAAGAATCAAAAAATTGAGAACTGACAATAGACTTGAGTCCTGTAATGATGAATTTGATTCTTATTGTGCAAAATTTGGAATAACACGTAAGCACACTTGCACTAGCACCCCACAATAAAATGGCTCTGCAGAGAAAATGAATAGAACTATTATGGATAAGGTTAGATGTATGCTTACTAAGTCCGATTTGCCAAAATCTTTTTAGGCAGAAGCTGCTACCTCTGCATGCTACTTAATTTATAGATTTCCTTTATCTGCATTAAATTTTAAAGTTCCTAAATATATATGGTCTAGGATTAAGCATAATTATCAGCATTTAAAATCTTTTGGATGTATAGCTTATGTACATGTAAATTAGGATAACTTGAATCCTAGAGCTAAAAAGGGTGTTTTCCTAGAACATCCTAATTGTGTTAAACGGTTTATGATTTGATTAATAGAGGACAAAAAATGTGTGATAAGTAGAGATGTTTTTTTTAATGAACTTGTATTCTATAAGACTAAGATGCATGAAGAAAATTCCAAGAACAGTTAGCTTCAAACTAGTTCAAGTGTTTCTCACTTAGAACTTGAGACAAGAGAGTTTTCTAGCCGCAAAACACTCCACAAATACTATGGCCTGAACAGGATAAGGCTTATGATTAAGATGGAGCTACTGAGGTACCTTATACAAAGAGAACAGAGCCAGATCAAAGTCCTACAGAAGCTAAAACTATTCCTACTGCAGAAGAAGGTCTAGAAAGTTATCAACTTACAAGGGATAGAGAAAGAAGATAGATTCAAGCTCCAGTTAGATATGCTCAAGCAGATTTGATAGCTTTTGCATTAAATGCTACTGATTCTTTACGTTCTAAAGAACCAACAACCTTTAGTGAGGCCAAAAAGAAGTCCAAATGGAAGGAATGGAAGAAAGCAATGCAAGATGAAATGTATTCCTTGGAAAAAAATCATACATGGGAGCTAGTACAGAGACAGAATGGCCAAAGAGTCATAGGCAATAAGTGTATTTTCAAGAAAAAACCTGTTATACCTGGTGTTGAGCAACCAAGATACAAGACTAGATTAGTAGCCAAAAGATATTCTTAAATTAAAGGAGTGTATTTTCATGAAGTTTTCACCGGTGGTTAAGCACTCTTTAATTTGAGTAATTTTGGCTATAGCTGCAATGAAAGATCTTGAGCTTGAAATATCTTGGCTATAATTGCAATGAAAGAGCTTAAGCACTATTTAAGAGGTCTCTATATAGATTAAAACAGTTGCCTTGACAATAGTCTCTGAGATTTTGATGATTTCATGCTTAACCAAGGTTTTATGAGAAGCAAACGTGATAGTTGTGTTTATTTTGGAAAGAAGCTAGAAGAACAGTCATCCATTTATCTACTAATTTATGTAGATGATAAAGCTAATAGCATGTAAAAATATGAATAAAATTTAAAAACTAAGAAGGAAATTGAATTCTGAATTTGAGATAAAAGACCTAGTGGCTGCTAGAAGAATTTTGGGAATGGATATTCACATAAATAGAAGTAAAGGTCTATTAATTGTTTCTCAGCAAAGTTATATTAATAAGATTTTTGAGGTTTTCAGAATGAAAGATTCAAAGGCAATTAACACTCCTATAGGAGCTCATGTCAAGTTAACTACAATAAAGGACCAAGATGTAGTTTCTGAGGCAGAAAAATGAAGGGCATTTCTTATTCCAATTGTGTTGGTGGTATGATGTATTCCATGGTGCATACTCATCCTGATATAGCCGATGGTATAGCTTTAATGAGCTGGTATATGAGTAAACCTGGAAGATCCCATTGGCAACTAGTAAAATGGTTTTGAGGTATTTAGAAGGTTTTTCAGGTTAACAAGCTTGTGTGCCTCCAATGAAAACTTGCCAGAAAATAAACCTCTAACGGCGTTGTTCGGTAATTTCGGGAAGAGAAAATTAGAGGCGGTTGCGGGTGCTAATATATACTGGTTGCACGGCGGTTGCGGGTGCTAATATGCACCGGTTGCACAAATGTAGCGATTTAGGAAGGAGGTGGAGGGCCCGGTTGCCTATTGCCTGTTGGGATTTAAACTTCAATTTTGAGTAGCAAGGGATAAAACGACCAAAAAAAAACCTAAACGACATTTTTTGAAACACAACGATGTATTGAGAATATACGACGTGATGAACCACAATTTTTTAATTTTTATCTCGTATATTTAACTTGGGAAATCCCAGTATGTTTGTTTGGCTAGAAAATTTCCAATGGAGTAAAAAAGAAGAAAGCGAGAGGCCATTGAAAAAAAAAAGTACAAAATTCATCCAATTTTAGATAATTCGTTTGAAAATCTTTATTCTAAGACACCAAAAGAAATGATCATTTTGTGGCCAATAAAATAGCCATGAAGAAAAAGAAAAATAAAATCGAACAAGTAATTTGGCAAATTACTTGCCCTAAATCGACAAATTGAAATGCAAAAAGATGGCATGATTCGTAAACAGAAGAGGAATTCACCATTAATTTAATGATAATCAATTTACAAAATCAATCACTACCAAAATTAACAATTGCCTAACAAAAAAAATAATAATTGCCTATACAATTATAACAAAAACAGCGCTTTGGGGAAAAATAGTACTGCACTATATATATATATCTAAGCAATATCTACTCCATTATCTTCACAAGGCAAAACAGAGCTTGTACTATCTTTAGAAGGACTAGAGCTAAACGACTTCATCTTCAACATGACCGTTCTTCTCCACAACGAAATTCCACTCGGAGACGAGATTGTAGACCAAACTCTACCCCATCTTCCTGTAAGACTTTAATATCTGTTATTTCCAAAAATCTTAAAACTCAATAATATTCACAGAAAAAGATTTGGAACGTACCTTGATTCATAGCTTCAATTTTCAGAGAACTCTAGAACAGAAATTGTCAGAGAAGAAGAACTCAGTTTCTCTCTCTAAACCCACAAATTCTTTTCACGTATTTTTCTGATGGAGAGAAAGAATACAAAATTGATTGGGTGGAGAGAGGACTAAACTCCTATTTATAAAACCTCAATAGGTGCCTTTCCATCAAAGTACATATCTCTTCAGATATAGACATATCTTTTCAGATATAGACACATCTTTTAATAAGAGTTGCAACCCCTCATAGTCAATAGAATTTTAACATTTAAATAATTATTAAACTAAATAAATAAATCTGATAAATTTTATAGGCCTTCAATTAATTATGTGGGCTATAATTCTAACATTCTCTCACTTGGCTCATATAATATTAATTTTTGGTTTAATAATACTATAATGTGCACAACAATATTGTGCTAAATCTTCTTAAAATTGGCTAATACTCTACATCATAATTAAACAGAAAATCTAAAGTGAGTCATGGCGGTTGTACATCACAATTTAGTGTAGTCCCTTCCATGCACTACAACATTAGACATCTATTTAACATGATTCATAATTGAGAGGTATAATAATAGTCCACTTTAATGCCTTCGTTGAGACTATCTTGTCAAATATTAATCTATAACAATCATGTATACAAAAATAGAAAACATGATATATTGAGAACATAATAAGTGAGCTCAAAGTGTCATATGATTAAAATGAAATAAAACATAATACATAACCATTAATAACGTCTAATAACACCCATACGTTCAACATGTTTAATAAATGTTTTGGGTAGTAATCCTTTTGTTAAAGGATCTGCAATCATAAAATTGGTGCTAATTTGTTCAATTGACACTTTACGTTCCCGAACTTCTTACTTAACGACTAAGTACTTAATATCTATGAGTTTCGCACCATCAGAATACTTGTTGTTCTTGGCAAAGAAGACTGCTGCGGTATTATCACAATAAATTTTCAGCGGCCTGGCTATACTGTCGACAACTCAAAGTCCCGAAATAAAATTCTGCAACCATAAACCATGACTTGTGGCCTCAAAGCATGCTACAAACTTGGCCTCTATAGTGGATATAGAAATGACAGACTGCTTTGCACTCTTCCATGAAATTGCTCCTTCGGCCAAAGGGAACATATAACCAAATGTAGATTTTCTACTGTCAGCACATCCGGCAAAGTCTGAATCTGAGTAACCGATCACTTAAAGATGATCACATCTTCTATAAGTGAGCATATGGTCCTTTGTTCCTTGCAAATACTTGAGAACTTTCTTTGCAGATTTCTAATGATCTATTCTTGGATTACTTTGATATCTTCCTAACATCCCAACAGCAAAATTAATGTCGGGTCTAGTGCAAGTTTGAGCATACAACAAGCTACCAACGACAGATGCATAAGGAATATTTTTCATTTGCGCTCGTTCCAATTCATTCTTTGGACATTGCATATGACTAAATTTGTCTCCCTTCTGAATTAGAACTATGCATGCTGAGCATTTGTCCATCTTAAATTTCTCCAAAACTTTATTAATATAGCCTTTTTGAGACAACCCCAACAATCCTTGTGATCTATCACAGAATATTTCAATTCTTATCACATAAGTTACCTCGTCCATGTCTTTCATTTTAAAGTTTTTAGAGAGGAATTTCTTAGTTTCATGTAATAAACCAAGATTATTAGCAGCAAGCAAAATATCTTCAACATATAGGACTAAGAAAATAAACTTGCTCCTACTGATCTTCATATATATACACCGATCAACAGTGTTCTCTTTAAATCCAAACGAAGTAATGATATCATTAAACTTAAGATACCATTGTCGGGAAGCTTGTTTAAGTCCATATATTGATTTCTTTAATTTACACACCATGTGTTCCTTTCCTTTAATTGAAAAGCCTTCAGGTTGGTCCATATAGACTTCTTCCTCTAAATTTCCATTGAGAAAGGCGGTTTTCACATCCATTTGGTGTAACTCTAAATCAAAATGAGCCACCAATGCCATAATAATTTTGAGTGAATCTTTCTTAGAGACCGGTGAAAAAGTCTCTTTGAAGTCAATGCCTTCTTTCTGAGTAAAACCTTTGGCAACAAGTCTAGCCTTGTACCTTTCAATATTACCTTTAGAGTCGCGCTTGGTCTTAAAGACCCATTTACACCCGACTCTCTTGCAACCTTTAGGCAACTCAATAAGGTCCCAAACTTGATTTTGATCCATCGATTTTAACTCATCTTTCATAGCATTGAGCCACTTGTTAGAATCCATACTTTCCATGGCTTGTGAAAATGAAACTAGATATAAAATCGGATCATTATCGATTTCCAAGTCAATTTTAGACTCTTGTAGATAAATCACATAATCATCAGGAACAACAGATCATTTTTCTCTTTGAGATCTTCTTAATACTGTTTCTTGTGGTTCAACTACTATTGGTTCCTCGAGTACAACTTCACGGTGAAGTGGTTGGCCAAACTTGTTGTTCTTGAACATTGTTAAGTTGTATAACAATGTTAGAAACAATCTTGGAAGTGACAGGTAGAGGAACTTCTACCCTAACTTCTTCAATGACTACATTACGTGGTTCTCCACTCCCACTAATTTCAACATTCTTGATGAACCTAGCATTTCCAGATTCTACTATTCTCGTACTATAGGTAGGACAATAAAATTTATACCATTTAGATTTTTCAGAATAACCAATGAAACAACCACTAGTTGTTTTAAAATCCAATTTCTTTTCATGTGGATTGTAAATTTTCACTTCCGTCGGGCAACCCCAAACATGTAGATGCCTTAAACTAGGTTTCCTTTCAGTCCACATCTCAAAAGGAGTTTTCGGGACTGCCTTACTAGGAACCCTATTCAGTATATACATGGCGGTCTTTAATGCATGCATCCACAAAGATAAAGGTAAAGATGAATAACTTAACATGCTCCTAACCATATCCATTAATGTACGATTATGCCTTTCTGCTATACCATTTTGTTGTGGTGTACCTGGCATAGTATATTGCACACATATCCCTCACTTTTCTAGGAATTTAGCAAATGGACTTGGACATTACCCTGACTCATCATACTTTTCATAGTATTCACCACCTCTATCTGATCTTACAATTTTCACCTTTTTATCTAATTGCCTCTCAACCTCATTAATAAATACCTCAAGGGCTTCAACAGATTGAGATTTTTCATACAATAGATAAAGATAACCATAACGTGAAAAATCATCGATAAAAGTGATAAAATACTTTTCTCCACTAAAGGATGGAGTATCAAAAGGTCCACATATGTCAGTATGTATGAGTTCAAGACACTGTGTACTTCTTGTAGCCCTTTTCTTAGTGTCTTTGGTTTACTTTCCTTTAATGCAATTAATACACACACCGAGCTTAGTAAAATCTAAATTTGAAAGAATTTCATTCTTTACTAATCTCTCTATTCTTTCCTTAGATATATGACCCAAGCATTTATGCCACAAGTAAGTAGAACTTTCATCAACTAAACTCCGTTTAGTTCCAATACTTCGATGCATGGTTAACAAAGTTTCAGCAAAAAGATTATCAAGCTTTAACTTATATAAACCATCATAAAAGATTCCAGAGCCAATAAAATTATTATTTTTATATAAACTGAAAGATCCAAATCCAAACTCACAATAAAATCCCGCTACATCAAGTTTTGATAAAGAAACTAAATTGCAAGAAAAAGTAAGTATATAAAGAGTTTGATATAAATCAAGATAATATCAAGTATCTAATATTAAGTGATAAGTGTCAATTCCCTCCACTGGAGCTTTATCTCGATTCCCCATGTAAATAAAACTTTCATTTGCTCTTATGGGTTGGCTCGTAAAGAATCCCTGCATCGTATTAGAAATGTGAGTAGTTGAACCTGAATCAATCCACCAAGTATTATAAGGAACTTCAGTTAAATTTGATTTGAAACAAACTAAAGCACAAGGCTTACCTTTATTTTCGAACCAAGCCTTACGTTTTTGACAATCTTTCTTTAAGTGCCCAAATTTATTACAAAAATAGCACTTAACAATGTGTTCCTTCTTATGGATTTGAGTTGACTCATTCAGGTTATGCAACTTCTTCTTCAACCCTTTTCTTCTTGTTCTTTCTAGGCTTCCTTTTAGTGCTCTTTTCAGCCTCTTGATTCACAAGATGAGCGGAATGAGGTTTCTGATTCTTCAATCTCGTCTCCTCTTGAACAAGCATACTGATCAATTCATTAACATTCCATTTATCTTTAATTGTGTTATAGCTCATCTAGAATGGACCATATTGTTCAGGAGGAAGCGAATTGAGAATGAACTATATTAGAAAGTACTCATCCACAAACATCCCCAAAGGCTTTAATTTTGCTGCTATATTTGTCATTTCAAGGACATGCTCATGCATAGTACAAGAACCATCAAATTTCATGTTGGTTAATTTAGCCATTAATATACCAGCAAGAGACTTATCAGCAGTTTGCGAGCGCTCTTCTACAAGTTTTATAAATTCCTTAGCACTTTCAGTCTTGAGAAGAGTACTTTTAATGTTGTTTGCTACTGTCATTCGCATGAACATTAAACTTAATTTGTTTGACATCTCCCATATTTTATGAAAAGATTTCTCCTCCTCACTACTATCATCAGTAATAGTAGTGGGTTCTTTATCTTGAAGCGCTAAATCAAGATTCAAGACACCTAAGTGAAATTGGACTTGTTCGCACCAATCAGAGAAATTCAATCCATTAAATAAGGGAACAAATGAAGCATGTGAATGTAGAGAAACAGGAACAGATATTGCAAATATGCTAGAAACATTCATACATTAATGCTTTGAGATGATCACATAATTAGGTTCAAACTAAGACATTAATTATATATCCTAGTTCTCCTTTGGGTGATACTAAAACATACAAACTATAAATTATGTTAATTTTAAAGTAAAAATTTAATTGGTAATCATAAATATGCCTAATAAAAATGCTTGCTATCTTTGGATAAACAAACAAAATAATAGGACATATTAATTATCAACTATTATTGTTGATGCTTACCGTTGTCCGGCGTCGGATCAACACCCACGTGTGACTGAACACGTTCTAACCTCCTCTTAACGCTTACCCCTGACCAGGAGTGTGTGTCTGCGAGAGGGATAATTCAGAGAAATGGGGTTAGTCAATAGACAAGGGCTCTCCGATGCTCAAGGCAAGTATTGCTCGGCAGAGGTCGACAGCTAATTTGGTGTGAGGAAGTCTCTTCCTCAAACGCCATAAATGCATCCTATTTATAGGCCACCAGTTGTATCGGGTGCAAGATGGGTTTTGCTCATTACCCAGGTGTTACATCAAAGTGTATCAAGCAGTAAGTGACAAGTGTCGCGTCCATAGTCCAATGGATTGGACCCTATCGAACGGCAGCACGTTTGCCTGGTGTTGGCCTACAAGGATGGGCAGTGATGTATCCTGATGAATAACGTACCCGACCTGAGCTACTGTACATCCCCGAGGTGGCAGTCTTCTTGGGGGCAAGCCCTCGGGTAAATGGGAGGCACCTCGGGAAGAAACGTGAGTCATCGGGTCGGGCAGTAGACCCTAATGTCTGCCGAACTAAGTTGCCGACCACCAAAGTTAGTGTCCTCGGTGGCGGCGCCGAGCTTACCCTCAACATTAGCCCCCCAGTTCACCTGGTCGGTGTTCGGCCGGGTGGACTATGCCGAGTGGGTGAGGTCGGCTTCAAAGGAGGAAGACCAAACGACACTTAGAAACGGGGTGAGGTTAAAAGACGTGCAGATCAGACGAGGGACACGTGTCGCGTTATGGCCGTCTGTGCGGCTGTCAAGCGCATTAATTACGCCTTTTAGGTTTTTGCACTCGAATTTTCCGCTTAAAATGGCTATAAATAGGGTCCTTCCCCTTCGTAATTTGCACTTTATTTTCAGAAATCTTTCGACCGAAAAATTTTAGCTGCCGAGCTCAAGTAGTATAGTCGAGGCTTACATCACCCGAGCTACCAAGAACCCGAGCAGGTAATTTTTCGAGCGAAAATGAGCGATTTGTCCGACTCACAGAACGTGGAGGTTTCATGGTCGGAAAGTAGCGGGGAGAGCAGTAGCTCTTCTTCGACCCAATCCGACGCCGAGGTGGCGTCCCAAAGACGGGACGGGGCAAGTCGGCTGGAGCAGATTTTAAGGGTCGATTCCCAGACCGTGCCCGAGCATGAGTTTTTAAATATGCTGGGCGGGCGCAAGCTTATCAGGCCGTCCAGGGAACAAAACCCTTATATAGGGGCGGCAACAGCGGGCTCTTCCCAAGTTTTTTCGAGGGAGAGAACCGAGTTTCAGGCCCATGAGGATGCTCCAAGCACCTCTGGTCGGAGTGCCAGGGCCCCCATCCAAGTCGCGGGGGTGATTACGGTTGATGTCTCCGATGAGGTGCATGCAGCCGAGGAGACAGGGGCAGAGAAGCCGGAGATGGAGCAGGGGGTCCAGGCCACCCGTGTGCAGGGTGTTACGGCATATCGGATAAGCCGCCCCGGGCAAACCTCAGCGGCGAGTTATACAAGCGCCATCACAGAGTCGCGGTTAGAGACCCTACGCGAGGAGTATGGCATTCCTGCCGATGTGGTTCTCGCTGTCCCTGGTGAGGGAGACTCGCCTTTAGACGCGCCAGAGGGATTTATTACGCTTTACGCTGAGTTCTTCAAGGCCGGGCTGCGTCTACCACTGCACCGTTTTCTTCATCGAGCACTTAATGACTTTAATGTGTGCCCGACACAATTGAACCCGAACAGCTATGGGTCGCTGATCGGGATGTATATTTTGTGGAAGTACCACCGGAGTACAGAGATGCCGTTGGAGGCCTTCAAGCAAGTATTCAAGATGAAGAAGCTTCCTCGGCAGTCCGGCTGATACTACTTCACCGGCTTCAGAAAGGACTTTATTCTGGGCAACCCCGACTCAGACAAGCTGTGGAAGTACGAATGGTTCTACGCCAGGGGGAACTTTTTAGCCCATGCCGGTGAAGCCATTCCTGAAGACGAACAAATGCCGAGGTCATTTGAGCAGGGGCACGTTTGGACCAAGCGCGCTTGGGCACCGAGCCGCGTTATAAAAGCTGTGGACGAACTGTTCAAAAAGCCCGAGTCGTCCAGACAACAGTCCTTTCTTCTGAGAAAGGACACTATCCAGATATGGCTGGTTTGGGGAGTCCAGCAGTCTTCCCCGAGCCCGGCGTCCTCCCTGGGAAACCGAGTAGGTTACAGTTGCCTGCCCGAGTGACGTGGAACTTCTAGGGCCAAGCACTTCCCGGTCTGGGTGGCCGACGAGGGAGCCTTCTTCGTCCAGTACCGAGGACTCGTCCAGTGGCTCCTTCGATGCGGGGTCACCCGTTGCCGACGAGGACCTCGAGGGCGTAGTTAGGCTCCTATACCCGTCGGGCCAACTCCGGATCGGAGGTCAGCCTAGAACCTTATAATCGCCCTTTCTTTTTATTCCGACCTTCGCTTGACGTCGATTTTTTTTGTGCAGAAATGACCGCACCGACCTCCCGTGCTGGCAGGCTTGCCCAAATGGCAAACTAGAGGAAGGGCAAGGGCAAAGCTGCCAAGGCCAGCAGGAAACGCAAGCGGACGCCGGTGCCCGAGCCCCCAACACGCGCTGGGCTGACCTCCTCCTCAATCCAAGTTCCACCACCTCCTCCACTGCCGATAAGGGCCTCGCCAGAGGTCGGCCAAGTAGATGAGGCCACCAAAGGTTCTTCCAAGGACCTGCAAAGAAGGCGCCCAAACTTCCGTGGCATGCTTCTCGAGCGCCTAGGAGACGTGGCTCCCCCAGATGACTTCTTTATGAACATCTGGGGCGAGGACTTCCAGGACTTGTGTAACATGGCCCTCCGAGCGACTGCCTCAGTAAGCATCCGAGCTGTCTAATAATTCAGGGACTTCCAGCGATATTGCTGAGGACTAACCCCTTGTATTTTTCACAGTCAAGCACCATTGTGCATATGGTGCACTCTATCGGGATGAGGGAGATTCATAAGGAGAAAGAGAGGCACAAGAAGACCTCTTGCTGAAGATGGACTCCGACAGAGAGCTCAATGATAAGAACATTGAGCTAGATCAAGCCAAGGAATCTCTCTCTCGATCCTAGAAGGAAGCTCGAAAGGCAAAGTCCGAGGTTGAGGACATGTCGAGGCGCCTTAAGGAAGCGGAGGATAGAGCCGCTTGGCTGGAGAATAAAGCTGCACGGCTAGAGGGGCAGCTGGCAACCCTGCGAACTGAGCACCAGCAATATGTAGCCGGGCTCCCCGACCGGCTAGTCGCTGCGGTGGAGGAATTTAAGACATCCCCCGAATATACCGATCTTTACTTCGACGGAATGGCAGACCTCCGTGACCATCTGATTGAAAAGCATCCCGAGGCAGCTGGATTTGACTGGTCGGTCATCTCCGAACTAGACCAAGGTGATGCCGAACAACAACAGGATGTTGAGGAGGAGGTCGTCGTCGTGGACGGTGATGACGACGGGGATGTGCAGGCTGCCGAGGGAGGCCAGGACGTCAACACGGTCGGGGACGAGACCCAGGCTGATTAAGACTTTCTTTTTCCCCTTTTTGTATTCGGGCTTGGGAGGTGCCCGGTTCCCTTGTACCTCCCCAATCAATAAAATTAAAACATTTTATATTTTCCCGTCTTGCATCCACTTTTTCTTACGTGTAGTTTTGTTATTTTGTTTTACATCCCATGTACTTTTCAAAGTTAGGGACTTCTCGGGGAGGATCCCAGGCTGGGAACCAGTTGTCCGAGCAGAGGTTAAATGGCACCTCTGTTCTTAGTGAATCCGAGCACTTCTGTTCTTGGTCACTCTGAGTAGTTATCCTTGTCTGCTTAGTTCTCCAAGCAAGTTTAGGTTTCTGATCTCGATCGGGTAGAATATAAATGGCGTATAGCTACCCTTACCCTGTTGCCCCCCGTAGACTTGTTGAAGTTTTAAAGAAACTTTACAAGTATAGGACTAATCGAACGCATCAATGTGCCAGGCAACTTAATGGTTTGTCTGTATGATGACATACATGATACATATACTGACTAGCCCCCCTGTCCGGTTTGACGAGGATGACTCCCTTGATGGGGAGTCAACATCCTGTCTTCCGAGTTGGGGTTGTGGCGTCTTAGGCATAGTCATCCCTTAAAGACATTGCTCAGGTGGAATGAGTTTAGGGAAGTTGTGCTCCATTAATGTAATATTTACATGGATTTTTCCAGCCCTGTTCAGTAGGTCTAGTTACAAAAGAATTGTGGCCAGAGATCAAAAAGGGAATCTGGCTCTGATTTGATTGATTTTGATTTTCTTTTTAAGCATAGAATCTTTTTAAAAGCTCGGCATTCCATGGATGCCCGAGCTGATTCCCCTCCGTATCGGTCAGCCTGTAAGTGCTTGGTCGCACGACACCTTCGACTTTAAAAGGACCTTCCCATTTCGGACCAAAGGACCCAAGACCGGGTTGTTGAACCGTGATCTTCTTCATTACTAAGTCACCAACTTTAAAGCTCCTCAGTTGAACTCTTTTGTTGTAATACCGAGCTACTACTTGGTTTCGAGCCGCATTACGAATTAACGCTCGATTTCTTTTTTCTTCAAGAAGGTCGAGCTCGGTCATCATGAGCTTGAGATTCTGAGCTTCCGCGTATTGCTCAACCCTTAAACTCGATAATCCTACCTCGGCTGGGATGACGGCCTCTGCCCCGTATACTAGGGAGAACGGTGTCTCGCCAGTCGCAGCCTGTGTGGTTGTTCGGTATGCCCAAAGTACTTGGGGTAGTTTGTCAATCCATGCACCCTTAAGGCCCTCGAGTTTCTTCTTCAGATTGTCTTCAATAGTCTTGTTTACGGCCTCTACCTGGCCGTTACTCTGCGAATAGCTCGAGGAGGAGAAAATTTTCTTAATGCCGAGCTTCTCACACAGATGGCGTAGTCCTGAGGAGTCAAACTGTTTGGCATTGTCAGTCACAATAGTGTGCGGGATTCCGAACCGACAAACGATATGTTTCCATACAAAGTTGGTGCACTTGGCTTCGGTCATGTTAGTGCAAGGCTCGACTTCAATCCACTTCGTTAGATAGTCTATGGCGACGATACAATATCTGAATTATGAACGGGCCGGCGGGAGAGGTCCGATCAAGTCGATGGCCCACTTTGCAAATGGTCATGCCAAAGTCACCGGATTAAGAGGTTCGGCGTGTGAACCTGGCACCTTAGCAAACTGCTGGCATTTGAGGCATCTCCGTGCGAAGCTCCCGTAATCTTGCTGCATGGTGGGCCAGTAGTAACCTTGTCGCAGGCATTTCTGGGCCAAGGAGCGTCCACCGGAGTGATTCCCACAAAGGCCTTCATGAATATCTTTCATTAAATATTCGGCCTCCTTGGGGTCCAGACATCTCAGGTATGGCGTGGTGTAGCCGCATCGATATAACTTGTCCCCAATCATCGAATACCGGGCCGAGCTGTTACGTATCCGATGTGCTTCTTCACGGTCATCGGGTAATTCAGCTATGGTCAGGTATCTGATGATCGGGTCCATCCATGTGGGTGTCGGCTCGGCAGCTAGGCTCATGACCTCCTTAGTGATACTTGGTCCAGAAAGTCTTTCGATGGGAACGGACATCGAGTCTATTCCACCTATCCCAGAAGCTAGTCGGGCGAGGACATCGGCTTCCACGTTCTTAGACCGAGGGATTTGCCTAAAAGTGTAGGACTTAAATTGTCCAAGTAACCGTCTCGCTTCCTTTAAATATGTTGTCATCGATTCTGCCCGGGCCTGAAATCCTCCAGTGACTTGCTGCACCACTAGCATCGAGTCACTATAGATGGCCAGGCGATCGACTTCGAGGTCTCGGGTAATTCGTAGTCCGGCTAGCAAAGCTTCATACTCCGCTTCATTGTTAGAGGTTTTGAAGTCAAAACGAAGGGCATAAATGACCTTATACCCGTCGGGGCTTGTTAAAATTAAGCCAACCCCCGACCCATCGACGCAGGTTGAGCCATCGATGTGTAGTTTCCAGTTTAGCTCTGGGGAAAGGTCTTGTTCACTGCAGCTAGCTGTGTCTGGCTCCTCAACGGGTGATTTCTCAACTAAGGGAGCCACTTTTCCAGCCTCTGTAAATTCGGCAAGAAAATCCGCTAGGACTTGAGCCTTTATCGCTGTCCTCGGCACAAATTGTACATTATACTGACCCAACTCGACCGACCACTTGGCCATTCGACTTGATATTTCCAGGCTCTGTAAAATTTGCCGGAGAGGAAACTTGGTCGGGATCTTGACGGTATGGCCTTGGTAATATGGCCGCAGCTTCCGGACTGATGTTATTAAGGCGAAGGCCAGCTTCTCCAACGAGAAATACCGCTCCTCGACACCTTGGAATGCGTGGCTGGTATAGTAAACTGACCTTTGGATCCCGTTTTCATCTCGGACCAATACCGAGCTGACAGCCTTCTCTGAGACGGCTAAATAGGCGGTTAAAACCTCACCAGGCGAAGGTTTGGACAGGAGCGGGGGTGTGGCTAGGTAAGTTTTTAAGCCTTGGAAAGTATCCTCACACTCCCTGCTCCACTCAAACCTCACCTTAAGTGCCTTGAAAAAAGGGTGACACTTATCGGTAGCCCGGGAGACAAATCTTGATAAGGCGGCCACCATGCCAGTAAGCCTTTGTACGTCTTTCACTGTCTGAGGAGAATGCATGTCTATGATTGCCTGGGCCTTTGCCGGGTTCACCTCGATTCCTCGTCGGTTAACCAAAAATCCGAGGAATTTACCTGAGCCGACGCTGAAAGCGTATTTTGTCGGGTTGAGTTTCATCCCATACTCCCGGAGAATGTCAAAACTAGCTCGGAGGTCGGCCATGTGGTCCTTCGCTTGGACAGACTTTACTAACATGTCATCCACATAGACCTCCATAGTTTTCCCGATCAATCAAGCGAACATTTTGTTAACAAGGCGTTGATAAGTAGCCTCGGCATTCTTAAGGCCAAACGGCATTACAACGTAACAGTACAAACCCTGGTCAGTAACAAATGAGGTTTTGATTTGATCCTCTTCGGCCATTCTTATCTGATTATATCCGGAGTATGCGTCCATAAAGCTCAGTAGCTCATGTCCGGCTGTGGCATCGACGAGCTGGTCTATCCGAGGAAGTGGGAAGCAGTCCTTCGGGCAGGTCTTGTTAAGATCGGTATAGTCGATACAGACCCGCCACTTGCCGTTCGCCTTTTTGACGAGGACGACGTTTGCTAACCATTCTGGATATTTGACCTCTCTAATAAATCCGGCCTTTAGGAGTTTCTGGACTTCATCATTGATCGCAGCATATCTCTCTGGGTTGAAGGCCCTTCGTTTTTGTATCACCGGCCTGTGACCAGGTTGGACGTTAAGCCGATGGCTAATGACGCTCGGATCTATGCCGGGCATGTCCTCATGGGACCATGCAAAAACGTCACGGTATTTGGAAAGAAGGGATTCCAGGTCGGCCCGGATCTCAGGTTGTAACTGTGACCCGAGTTGGACTGTGCGCTCTGGCCTTTCGGGGTCGAGGGAGAACGGCACTAAGTCTTCGACCGGGGTACCCCTTACCTCTTCCTCGGGAAACCTGGGATCTAGGTCCGCGAGCATCTTTGGCGTCGGATCGGTTGGGAGGTCGGTCTCGTCGACCGAATATACGGCAAGGATTCCCTGTTGCTGAGCCGAGGCTGCTCGGACTGCGTTTGCATAGCAAACCCGGGAGTCCATCTGGGATGAGCGGATGACTCCAACGCCACCATCGGTCGGGAACTTCATCATCAAATGATATGTCGAAACCACGGCTTTTAATCCGTTCAGCGTCGGCCGACCGATGATGATGTTATACTGGGAGGGTTTATCGACGACTAAAAAGTCGACTACCCGGGTGACCCTGGCAGCACCTTCTCCGAAAGTTACCAGGAGACTGACCTTCCCGGTTGCCCGGACACACTCACCTACGAAGCCAAAAAGTGGAGTCCGAACCGAGACTAAAGGCGCGTTGCTGATCTTTAACCTGTCGAATGCCTGCTTAAACAGGATGTCCGTCAAGCTGCCGTTGTCAATTAAGACACGCCGTACAATATTGTTGGCAATAGGCAGTTCACAAACCAAGGCATCGTTATGAGGATGCATTAGTCGGTCTGCTTCCTCCTCAGTGAAAGTGATCGGGGTGTCCTCTTGGCGGCATATCTTATTGACGTGCTCAGACACATTCATGAACTCACCCCGTTCGACCCGCCGAGCTTCTCTGACGTAGGATCGCCGCCCACTCGATGTGTCCCCGGCGACAGGCCCGCCAAGTATCGTGTGTACGATATTCGGGGGTTCCGGGGCGTTCCCACTATCGGTCCTGGGTCGGCTTTGTACGTCCCGGCCTGACGAGTCGTTCCTTCCAGAAGTTGCCCTCAGGTTTATAGCCTTCTCCACTAATTCCTGCAACAGACCTTCTCGGACCAACTTTTATATTTGGTCCTTCAGCTGGACGCATTCTCGGGTAGTATGGCCCACATCTTGGTGGAATTTACAAAACTTCAACTGGTCACGCTTCACCCTGCTGCCTCGGAGCTTGGGCGGTGGTGTCAACAAATTCTTGTCGCCAACCTGGGCGAACACCTCATCGATAGTTGCCACCAGGGGCGTGTAGTTTTGAAACTTACCAGTTGGCCCCTTCGGCTTATCAGCTTTCTCTTTCTTCTGTTTCTTCGCATGTTCGACGCTGCCCTGCTCTGGCCCCTTCTTCTTCCTCTTATCCTTTTTTGTCCCGCTCCGACCAGCTTCTTCCCGGCGGCTTTTCATGTATTCGGCGGCGTCCGCATCTCTTTGGGCGTACCCGAGCATTTGTGAGAATGTGTTCGGCTGCTCGAAGGCTAAAGACCAGGTCAGCTTCTCGTCTCGGAGTCCCCCTACGAAAATGTGTTTGAGGGTCTCGTCTTCGACGTGCTTGACCTCAAGAGTAGCCCGGGTGAACCGGTTAATATAATCCTTGACGCTGTCATCTCCCTGCTTAATAGCATATAGGGAGGTTATTTCTTTCCTCCGCGTTTTAGTCGTAGAGAATGCGGAGGAGAAAACTTCGGCAAGATACCTAAAAGAAGGAATTGACCCCGGTTTGAGTCGTCGAAACCATTGCCGGGTAGGGCCCGTAAGAGTGAGTGGGAAGGCCTTGCACATTGTAGCATCACTAGCATTCTGCAATAGCATGTGCCCGCGAAAGAGTTCGGCGTGCTCATCCGCGTTAGTGGCCCCATCATAAGACTTGATCTGTGGGACCTTAAATTTTGGCGGCATAGGTGCCCGCATTATGTGATCCGGGAAGGGCGGATCCTAAGCCCCAGTCTCATCCAAACCGAACCTACAATTCCGGATCTCATCAATCTGTCGTTGCAACACCTGGAACTGGCGACTATTCATGTCTTCGGGCAGTTCAACCCGATAGGGTACTTTGTCCTCAACACGGCCTCCAACTCCGGCCTGGCGATTTCTGTTTATCCCTCAATACCCAAGCTGATCAAACACTGAGGCATGGGAACCTTGTGGTGAAGGGACACGGGACGGTTGACGTCCCATCTGATGTTCATGAACCAGTCTATCGTCAAGCAGGGGTCCTCTAGTGGATCCTGCAGACTGCTCCGATTGATCCTCCAAATTGGTGGCACTTCGCTCATGCCGACCCCCTACCTGGTCAACCTGGGCCGGGGGCGGTGGAGCCGGTGCAGCTTGCCGTTGAGCTTGTGCAAGCTGCTGAGTTAGGACTCGGACCGCATCTGTAAGCTCCCAAATCGGATCTTGTGCGGCTCGGGCCTCTACCGGCTCGGCCCTTGCCGTGCTTCCTTGCCCCCCGGACCGAGATCTCGCGGTCCGAGGACGGCCGCTGGGCCGGTCTGCAGCTGGTTGTCTATGCCTAGCATCGCCCGACTCCTGGTGTCGGGCGGTACTGTCTCTTGCGTTACCTCGTGTCGCCATCTCGGGAGTCCGAGGTACAATAACTTTGAATTGAGGCGCGTTTCGCCCTCCTTCTAGCGCCAAAATGTTGATGCTTACCGCTGTCCGGCGTCGGATCAACACCCACGTGTGACTGAACACGTTCTGACCTCCTCTTAACGCTTGCCCCTGACCTAGAGTGTGTGCCTGCGAGAGGGATAATTCGGAGAAATGGGGTTAGTCAATAGACAAGGGCTCTCCGATGCTCAAGGCAAGTATTGCTCGGTAGAGGTCGGCAGCTAATTAGGTGTAAGGGAGTCTCTCTCTCTCAAACGCCATAAATGCATCCTATTTATAGGCCACCAGCTGGATCGGGTGCAAGATGGGTTTTGCCCATTACCCAGGTGTCACATCAAAGTGTATCAAGCAGTAAGTGACAAGTGTCGCGTCCATAGTCCAATGGATTGGACTCTATCGAACGGCAGCACGTTTGCCTGGTGTTGGCCTACAAGGATGGGCAGTGACGTATCCTGATGAATAACGTGCCCGACCCGAGCTACTGTACATTCCTGAGGTGGCAGTCTTCTTGGGGGCAAGCCCTCGGATTAGCGGGAGGCACCTCGGGAAGAAGCGTGAGTCATCGGGTCGGGCAGTAGACCCTAATGTCTGCCGAACTAAGTTGCCGACCACCAAAGTTAGTGTCCTCGGTGGTGGCGCCGAGCTTACCCTCAACAATTATATTCATCAATTATAAAGAAAGCTAATCAACCTTTGGACGATCCCTAAGTACTTCTAATAGATAAAATTTAATTACCCATGATTTATAAATGTTATCTCAATTAGTAGTATCAAAATTCATAGGTAATTGAACTTTTGTTTCTCAATTTGAAAATTACTAAACCTTAAAGTTTGGCCACTTTGGTGACTAACAAACTACAATCATGTAATTTCAAATTGGAAACAATAGTTTTACTTGTTTCAAGTAATTAATTATGATCAGGTATATACATGCATTAACATCATATATGCAACCTTTACTCGGAAGTTTCCATAAACGTAACATTACATATGTATGTTTTATTAAACAGATCCAAACAATACATATCACATCAATTACATAATATGTATTCAATATATATCAGATATGAGAATGCAAACAAAAACATTTATCTGCAAACAACTTTTATCGATAAAAGAGAAAGACCCTCTTTTTTTTTTTTTTGCATTCTCGTTAACTTTAATCGGCAAATATTCTTAACATAATGCATATAATTTGATATAATCAACTATTCAATACACTGCATATTGTGTCTTTAATACAATAAAATCAAGATAAAAAATAAGTTCATAACAGTATCATATATATACGCACAAAGACATATAAATGCCTTTTGAATCCATTTTTCATGATAGCAAAAATTATGCATTTAAACATTCATTCAATAACTTGCACATGGATCGACAAAAATAATATTTCATAAACCAAAATCCAATTTTTCTTAATTTCAACGAAACAATACAATTAATTAGCCACAAAAATTCTAGAATTTGTATATAATTTGTCATGTAACTTTAAAGGAAAATCATGAGATCAAAAACCTTAATGCTTGGATACCAAATGTAAGACTTTAACATCTGTAATTCCCAGAAATCTTAAAACTCAATAATTTTCACAAAAAAAGATTTAGAGCGTACCTTGATTCATAGCTTCAATTTTCAGAGAACTCTGGAATAGAAATTGTCAGAGAAGAAGAACCCAGTTTCTCTCTCTAAACCCACAAATTCTTTTCACGTATTTTTCTGATGGAGAGAAAGAATACAAAATTGATTGGGTGGAGAGAGGACTAGACTCCTATTTATAGACCCTCAATAGGTGTCTTTCCATCAAAGCACATATCTCTTCAGATATAGACATATCTTTTAATAAGAGTTGCAACCACTCATAGCCAATAGAATTTTAACATTTAAATAATTATTAAACTAAATAAATAAATCAAATACATTTTATAGGCCTTCAATTAATTATGTGGGCCATAATTCTAACACTTTCATGTCTTGAAGTAGAGATTGTACTCCCTCAGCCTCTGATCCACCATCAAAACCTTCATTCCCTCTGTCCTCATCACCTTTGGCTTCTCCTCCTCTTCCATAAACATTGCCCTCGCCCGCAACCGCTCTAGCACCAAAAGCCGGTTGTTGTTCCAGCTCATGTCCAGCAACGACAGCTTCTTCTGTAGCACGAACTTTAATTCCTCGTTGCCAATCTATGTGATCCTCTTCTTA
Organism: Artocarpus heterophyllus; assembly: GCA_025403435.1. Taxonomy (NCBI): domain Eukaryota; kingdom Viridiplantae; phylum Streptophyta; class Magnoliopsida; order Rosales; family Moraceae; genus Artocarpus; species Artocarpus heterophyllus. The sequence continues at coordinate 20,251,348 of CM046337.1, forward strand.
AGAATCGCAAGCATTTCGCTCGGCTCTGGGGCTTCAAAAATCTAAGAAATCTTTTGCTTTTTCTTTGTGATCATGTTCGTTTTTTACTCCAACGATGACGGAGATGAGGAGGACGGGAGTTGGAATGACCAGGGGCAAGTATGCTAATTTCCAGCCTTTGTCCTTTTTTTCCCGATCGCGAATTTCATCGAGAGAGTGAATTTTTTATTTTCGATGAAGAATCTTTCTTTCTGGCCGTTCCAATTGCAGAGTTTGAAGACCAGTCTTTGGATTTTGGTCTCTTCAAGAAGATTGATCACTGAGTTTTTTTCGTGCGGATTTACAAGAACCAACGGGTTGCTGTTCTTCCTTTCAGTTTCCTAGGCAGAAACTACAACGTTCGCTAAGAGATGAAGACCGTCCCATTGAGAATCGTCCATGGCGAAAAAAATAGGGAAAACACTCGAAGGGAAAAAAACAGAGAAAGTGCATAAGAAAATATGATCGTTGAGTAAAGAATGTAAACATACAACTTTACTTCTGAGTAAAACTTGAAGTTAAAGAAATCAATGAAGCAGATTAGAATTAAGAAGGAAAGTTGCTAGATTTGATCTGCGTGGGGTTTCCTGATCTTGATAAATATGACTGTTGGAGTGTTGGAGTGCACCAAAGAGCAGTTAAGGTGGGAACGAAAAGGGAAGGAAATGTGAGAGAATTAGAGAGATGAACTCATTAATTAATTATGGTCAACAAAGGGGAATTTTCTAATAATGCTATGTTATTTCTTACTAGATTATTTTTCTAACTAACCCTTTTTTTCGTTTGGAAAATCCATTTTTTTTAATTAGAATGACTTTAATAATAGAAGTATTAATGAGGAAATATTACAAGTATGTTTGACAATATTGTTTCAACTCTTTAATTCTAACTGTTACAGTTTAAAGCTTTCATATATTATAGTGTAAAACAAAAAAATGTTATAATGTAAAGCTCTCACACATATTTTGGTCTTAACTTATTAGTTTCAACTACGTTCTTAATCACACTATCTAATTTGGACCAATAACTTTCTCTTCCAATGCATCATCGCATTTTGTGGCCATCAATTATACCATCATAGAGTTTGATGTGTTGGGTCTTTTTTTCTCAAATATATAGTTGACAGAGTCATTTAGTGTTGAAAATTTGCATACACTATCAACTACTAACATGGGATATATTGCATTTTATTTTTGTATCATATTTTTTCCTCCTAAAAATAAGTACTATCCTTCTCTCTTTTCTTTTCTAATGTTAAAAGGTGTGAAAAAATTGCAAAGAGAGCATTTGTTTACAAGGAGTCAATAACAAATAAGTGTATGGTGTTCCCTACTAATTCTACTTTAAATCTCATAAAAATCCTCGCACTGATGTGGATTAATTTACTAATATTACAAAAAGTTTTTCTTAAAGAAATTTTAGTAAATAATACTTTCTCAAAACACAGCGAAGTACATAACATACTTTTAAAATATTTGTTATAAATATTTATTCTATTAAAAGTTTTGTACTTATTAATTTATTATGAGTAAAAAATTCACAATAATTTTTTTATTGTTTATTAACTATAAATATTTTCAGAACATATTATTTACTCTAAAAAGTTTTAAAAACCTACCATTTAGTAGTATTTTTAAAATATATTAAAATGATTTTGTTTTGAAAAATAAAAATTTGTTGGGAATTATGCTGAGAATGTTTTTAAAATTTTTGTCTCACAAAACATGTAAAAATATTTCCAAAAACTCCTAAAATAATACCAAATGGGGTTAAAACTAGTTGCAACCTTTTCTTTTACACTTTTTCTTTTTGTCTCTCTATATCTTTTTGTCTTTTCTTTGATATACTTTCTTTCCCATTTTTGCATTTTGTCCCATACGTTCTTATTTTTCCCCACTCTTCCAAATATGAATCTAATAACTATTTTTTCCCCTAACTAACCACAAATATTTCTTTTCCTTTTTTTATTATGAAAAAAAAGAAACATTCGAATACCCCTTAAAAAAATCAAATAGTGCTCTCCCTTGCTAAAAACAGCTAAAACCTTTTCCTTTACACTTCTTTTTGTCTCTTTATATCTTTTTGTCTTTTTGTTGATATTTTTTTTTTCCATTTTTGCATTTTGTTCCGCACATGCTTATTTTTCCCCTTTCTTCAAAATATGAATCTAGTAACTATTTTTTTCCCTAACTAGCCACAAATATTTTTTTTTCCAAATATCTCCCTATCTAAACTTATTTTTTTTAAAAAAAAAACTCTTAGATATTTTTTTTATATGTACACAATAAATAATTTTTAACACATATACAGAAGATAATCCAATTCTCAATGCATCTCTCTTTGGATGAAAACTTCATCATTTGGGGGTTTTTTTCCCCCTCTTTGTTTTTTACATTAGTTTTTAGTCCTTTTATCTTTTTTATTTACATCTTTCAGTCCATTTTTTCTCCTTACCTTTTCACTTCTTTTTTTGTTGCTTTGCCCCAAATATATTGTCTGTTTTCACATACACATTAAATTGTTTATACTATTTTCCCCAATGTCAATTTTTTTTTTCTTTTTAACTCACATATAGGACCATTTTCATGCTTTATTTTTCCCCATCGTCATTCCACAAAGGGCCAATATGCCGCCTTTTTTTTTTATTATTTTAGAGTTGTTATTTGTTCAATTTTCAGTTTGTTGCCCTTTAGCCATTTATCTTTTTATTAAATTATGTCATTTTAAGCCCTACTACATCTCTAATGCAATAGTAAAGGGATGTACTGTTGTCAATCCACAAGTACACGGGTTGTACAACTAATAAAGTGTACCGAAATATGGATATTTTTTCTACGAGAATTGTGTTCAATTTTAGTCAAGTGCCAAAATTAGTTTAATTCTAAAGTTAATTGTGTCAACAATTAAAGAATTTTGGATATTCCATGATCAAGGAGATTCTAAATTGCAGACCGTTGGAGACAAATCCAGACTTGATTTACATTGACCAATTTAATGATGTCGGTGCATGGAATCAGGATATATAGTTTCCCTTTTTTTAGTTTGCTATTTTTCGCTATTGTAGTTAATGGCTTTATTTCTTTCCTTTCTTGCAAATTGTATCCGTTGTATATATATGTGCCTATGAATAGAGCTTTTTCATTGCAATAAGAAAAACTCATCATTCTTATATACATTTTTTCATGGTATCAGAGTGGGGCTGAGAGTTTGACTGCAATTTTTTTTTGTGGCTGGGCAAACCATGTCCACCCAAGCAAGCAAGGAGAAGAAGGCTGCTCATTACTTATTGAGAAACTCTGACAAACTAGGAGATCAGATAGTTTCACATCCCTTCAAGGGAACGAACTATCCGACATGGAGAAAGTCAATCATGAATGCCCTCATATCCAAGAGAAAGCTTGGGTTCATCGATGGAAAATTGTCTAAACTAGCTGCTGGAGATGTAGACGAGGAAGATTGGATTACATGCAACTCCATGGTAATGTCATGGATATCGAATTCTCTAACCAAAGAACTACATGAGAGTGTGGCATACCACGACACTGCACAAGGCATGTGGAAAGAGTTAGAGGAAAGATTTTCTCAAGAGAGTGGTCCTCGAATTCAAGAAATTAAAAGAGAAATTGCAAATACAAGGCAAGGTGATTTAACAATTTCTTTATACTATGCAAAGCTAAGGAGTTTATGGGAGCAACTAGCTCTCTTTACCAAACCACATCACTTGGGTTGTAAAGGCTGCATCTATGGAGTGGCAACTAGAGAAAAAAGAAGAAGAAAGGATGCATGAGCTTCTCATGGGACTTACTGAAGCCTATGCCGTGGTGAGATCAAATATGCTTTGCAAGGATCCTCTACCGTCCTTGTCCAACACCTACGCATTTCTTGCATTAGAAGAGGTTATAATTAAAGCACGTCCTATAGCGGAGTCTGCGGCATTCAAAGTCCAGAATGACAATTACAAAGGCAAGGAGCAAAATAGGAAGCCATGATGTGATCACTGCAAGAAACTTAGCCACATGAAGGAAGGCTACTTTGAAATCATAAGGTACCCACCAATTGGCAAAACAGGAACAAGAAAGGCAAAGCAACTATCAATGCGGTAGTGTCAGATTTAAAGGAAAGGCAGTAAGGTTTTTCACTAAGTCAAACCGACCTATCTCAAAAGCAAATGGAATGCCTAATGCTGCTACTTGACAAGGAGAAGCAAGAAGCACCAACTATAAATTTCATTGGTAATATCTCTCAAAATTTACTTGCTTATAAAGGATGGATTTTGGATAATAGAGCATCTGATCACGTTGTAACAGATGTTACACTATTCAAAACCATTACTAGGCCAACCAAGGTAATTAAAGTAACATTGCCAAATGGAGAAAACGCCTCTGTTGATAGTGTAGGAATGGTATAATTAAATGAAAACAATTCACTCAAAAATGTTTTGTTTATACCCAATTTTAATTGTAATTTGGTTTCCATTAGTAGATTGACAAAGCATTTACTTTGTAAGGTTGAGTTCACAAGTAATGGCTGCTTATTACAGGACCAAGTTGTTGGAAAAATAGTACACAATGGAAATTTAAAATTTTTATACTAGAGTATTTTCAAAACACATGTTTGACACACTATATACATAAATTAACCAGATCTTACTCACCTCGTAAATGTTATAAAGAGAAGAATGTTTCAGAAGGACCTCAACCAACTGGCCTTATTTGTTATTCTCTATCTACGACCAGTGTGTGTGTGGGTACATTGGTACAGCTCTTCCACAGGTGACTCTCTTTCCAACCAATTGATAAATACCCAAAGTTATAGTTCATGATTTGTGAACAACAGCTCTCTGGGGAGTTTTAGAGTCTCACTGGGAGAATCTCACTCTTAATCTCTCAATTGATTTGAATAACAAAGAGAACTCATTCTCTATTTATAGAGGTCGGACCTGGGGTCAATCATTATCAGATAAGACCTCAAACTTCAAGTTTGAATCAATTTGAATCAGTTTCAGAATCTGATCCATGTAATTAGATTCTGATTTTGATTGACACGGTTGACTGTGATACAAAGGCACGGTCGACTGCACCGTCGCAGATTCTAGTTCGAATTTAATTTGAACTCCAAGGTTGATCCGATAGATACTATCTTAACCTATTAGATAATTCCTATCTTATTAGTTTCGGGTATCTTTGATAGAGTCTCAATTTTAATTCAAATAACCCAATAGAGAAGTTATTTAATTAAAATAGTCATATCTCGATAAACCCATACAAATAAGATATTATCCACAATAATTCAACATATTTATCTTGAATTAATTCACCAAATTAATTCAACCGATAAATGAACATGTTTATCTTAAATCAATTACAGAATTAATTCAACCAATAAACTAACATGAATTATTAAATTCAATTAACTTGAATTTTAGCCAATATAATAATTTGACATAAGTCACAAATTTTTGGAAAAGCACAACGTATTGTTATAGGATTTTTGTGAGCAAACGAAGCGGACCTGATGGACCTATATAGTTCAAGCTCCCGATAATTATGAAACCTAATATCCCATATATACATTTTCTAATTATCAACTCTAATGCTACTTCACTAAAAACTTACAGTTGCATTCTCGAACTATATAGAATTACGAAGCTCGTATAGCTAAGTCTCCATGACATATCATAATGTGTCGTATCCTCATAGGATAATCCATAATCGGCTTAAGAACAAGTTCTGTCTTACCTTCCCGATTATTTTTCTTTTACGTTCCATTATTTCACCATTGAAAAACTTACCATCCAAAGACGGTATACCATTTGGTTACACTTATGTATCTAAATGGTTGAGCGCTCTAGTTTTTCAATTACAGGATAACGCATATAAGATGATATCTCGACTCCTAAAGAGGAGCTATGGATTCCATTCTATAAATAGCAGGTCTACGCTCAAGAGTCATGCCTCTAACGTACTGGCTTGCGTACCAACATAAAATGTAGATGTCACCTTTTGGTACATTAAAAGACATAAGTCAAGATAACAGGGCACTATTTATCTCAAGATTAAGATACAACACATATGATTGTCTAAAGTGAATTGATTTGCTAAGACAGAATTATTAATCTAAATCAGTTCACTTTATGTTCCAATCTAACACATCGTCACCGATGCCAATGTGCTAATGTTTCTATTCGTAGAGTCCACCTTCGATGACCAAGCAAACCATCTCCCGTTAGGGATATAGATAACATGACAATCTTTACATGAATAAAGCGCCCAACTTTATTCTCTCGATTGCGGATCTTATGATTTAGATCGTTACCTTAAGAATCATGTTTTCCTCATAATCTGTTCATCATATGCCCAATTCTTAAAGGTTTAGACCGACAGTCTTAAACTTTTGTTTGCTTATCATACATTCAACAAATATTAACGTAAAGAGGACAAGATTTGATATATAAATAATAAATAAATTATTTATTGATAAAAATGTCTCACAAAACATATTACATTTTTACTCCTTAGGGCATACATGGCTAACAATCTTCCACTTGCACTAAGTGAGCAAATATGACAAATCTCACATCGTCATAGCTTCCACATGTCTCTCAAAGACTCTTCCAAGAAGTGTCTTCGTGAATGGATCAGTTAATTGTCCTGTGACACATTTGGCATACAGCAATATGCCCTCCCTCTACGAAGTCCTTTATCAAATATTACTTTTGATCAATATGTTTACTCTTCTTGTGAAATCTTGGTTCCTTAGCATTAACTACCGCTGCATTGTTATAACAATATAGTGATACCACCTTATCCGTACCAGAAACTACTTCAAGATCCCTAAGGAACTTGTGGAGTCGCACTGCTTCTTTCAAAGCATTACTAGCTGCCACATACTCGGCCTCTATTGTTGAATTCAAAGTGCAATCTTACTTCATACTTCTCCAACTGATGGCACCGCTGCTTAGAGTAAACACAAAACCCAAAGCCGATTCCCTTGAATCCAAATAGGATTAGAAATCCAAGTCAGTATATCTTAGAGAAGTTAAATCCTCACCCAAATATACAAGCATATACCTTCAAGTCCTTCTCAGGTACTTAAAAATATGCTTGACCGCAACCTAGTGGTTCGGTCCTAGATCCACTTAAAATCGACTTACAATCTCGACCGCATAACAAATATCCGATCGTGTGCAAAGCATAGCATACATAAGACTACCCACTGCCGAAGCATAAGACACATTCTTCATGTATTCTCTTTCTTCCTTAGACTTTGGAGAGTTTTTCTTAGAAAGAGTAATTTCGACCCTAGATGGTTGCCCATCTTTCTTAGAATACTACATTGCAAACCTCTTGAGAATTTTATCTATGTAGCCCGCCTGGGACAAAACTATCATTTTTTTCTTCCTATCCTGAAAGATCTAGATACTAAGAACAAAATTAGCCTGACCCAAGTCTGTCATGTCAAACTGCTTAGTCAACTATAATTTGACCGATGACAACGTGCCAATGTCAGTGCCAATTAGCAAAATGTCATCTACATATAGCAGTAGAGAAACCACCTTCCCATCCTTAATGTGTTTGCAAACACATGGTTCGTTCACATTTTGTGCAAACCCATAAGTCTTGATCACTTGATCAAATCTTAAGTTTCAAGAACGAAAAGCCTGTTTAAGTCCATAAATTAACTTTAACAGCTTACAAACCTTACCCTCTAGACCCTTAACCTCAAATCCTCTTGTTGCTCCATATATATGGACTCATCAAGATAACTATTTAGAAAAGCCGTCTTGACATCCGTCTGTCAAATCTTGTAGTCAAGTGCGGTAGCTATAGATAAGAGAATCTGGATGGACGTAAGCATGACTACAGGTGAAAAGGTTTTCTCGTTATTAATTCCTTCCTTTTGCGTGTATCCTTAAGCTACTAGTCTAGCCTTAAAGGTTTTGACCTTTTCATCTAGTCATCTTTTCCTCTTGTAGATCCACTTACACCTTATGGGTTTTACCCCTTCAAGAAGATCTACAAGCTCCCAGACCTGATTAGTCGCCATAAACTTCATCTTTGTGTTTATGACCTCTGTCTAGAGTTTTGAATAAAAATCCTCCATAGCCTCTACGTAAGTGTAAAGATCCTTATCATATTCATCTGGTTCAGCCAAGAAGGCCTCACCATTAAACATATGCCTCTCAGGTTGACGCCTGATCCTCCCACTACGTCGTAGCCCCTTGGGCTGTTATTTAGGTTCACGTGTTTTTTCTACACTGATTGGAACAGTTTTAGTCAGAACCCCTAGAGTGATCGAATCACTCCTTAACTCCTCAAGCACCACTTTGCTTCGAAGCTTAAAGTCGTCCATGTAACTTTCCTCAAGGAAAGTTGCATTAGTTGAAACCATGACTTTATTTTCCTTTGGGTTATAGAAATAACCTCCTTTATTCCCTTTTGGATACCTTACAAGTATGCAAACTTCTGAACGTGCTTCCAACTTATTTGCATCCCTAAACAGGACATGAGCCGGACATCCCCATATGCGAATATGGTTTAAGGAAGTCCTCTTCCCCGTTCATAACTCGTGAGGAGTTTTAGGAATCGATTTTTAAAGGCACATTGTTCAAAAGATAACATGCAGTTTATAGTGCATATCCCTAAAAAGATAAGGGCAATGATAAATAACTCATCATGGACCTAACCATTTCTAATAACGTTCTATTTCTTCTCTCCACTACGCTATTTTTCTATGGAGTGCCTAGCATAGTCAAATAGTATAAAATCTCATTCTCTAATAAGTGTCTAAAGAACTCACCAAAAAGGTATTCACCACCTCGATCAGATCAAAGTGCCTTTATGGGTCTATCCAATTGCTTTTTCACTTCAGCCCAAAACTCCCTGAACTTGTCATAAGTTTCACTTTTGTGGTGCATTAAGTACACATACACATACCTTGAGTAATCATTAATAAAAGTGACAAAGTATTCATACCTTCCTCGCGCTTGGATGTTCATTGGTCGACAAACATCACTATGCACAAGTTCTAGAACCTCCTTTGACCCAATTGCCCTTAGACCTAAATGGTCTTTTGGTCATTTTGCCCTCCAAACAAGATTCACATTGTGGTATAGATTCCATTTTTAAGTGACTTAAAGGTCCATCCCTTACCAACCTTTGAATCTATTTAGATTTATATAACCAAGTCACAAATGCCAAAGATAAGTCTTATTAGAGTGAGAAGTTTTAAGTCTTTTAGAGTTATTATCATTCGTCTCAACATGAAGTAATAAGTCTATCTTAAGTTTGATAAAATATAGATTATTTTGGATCCATCTAAAACAGATAAAAGATTTGTTCTTACAAATCACCACTTTATTATTAAAAGAAACCAAATAGGAGTCTTTAGATAAACAAGCTGCATAAATCAAATTCCTTTTAAATTTAGAAATATAAAAACAATCACGCAAAATGAAAATCCTATAATTATCAAAATAAAGATGGACATCTCCTATTGCTTTAGCTAAGACTAAAGATCCATTGCCTATCTAAAGCAAGAAGTTTTCATGCAGCATACTTCTTGTTTCTTTGAACCCCTATGAAGAAACACTAACATGATTAGTTGCTTTGGAATCTATGACCCAAGTGTCCCTAGCTTCCTTAACCAAACAAGTTTCAAAATACAAAAGATCACACCTACCTGCTCGGGAATGGAAGTCCTTGCAATTCTTCTTTATGTGCCCAACTTTCCTGTAGAAAAAGCACTTTAGCTTCTTCGGGTTCTTCATCTTCTTCTTCTTGTTCTTGCCGTTTGCAGGAATAGAAAACTTCTCGTTCTTGGCTTGTTGTTTCTTTCCATTCCTAGACGTAGCCGTCAAGTTGGCCTCACTATCAGCAGGAGACTCCTTGATCATAAGTTTAAACTCTTGTAACTGTTTCATCAACTCCGTTAAGATCATATCCCGTCTATTGCTCAAATTAAATGTAGCTCTAAACGAAATGGATTCCTTAGACAGAGTCTTAAAGACCATAGTCATCTAAGTTTCAGCATAGATGTCAGCTCTATTGGTCTGAGCCTCAGCAAGGTAACCCATGACTAACATAATATGCTCTTTTACAGACATCCCCGATCTCTGCTTACAGTTCAATAGTTTCTGAAGCATCCCTTGCCGCTTTGTTAAGGCCTGGCCTCCAAACACATTTATTAGATTATCCAAAATCTGCCTAGCAGTCTCATAATCCTCATGCTGAGCCTGCAGCATGTTATTCATGCTGGCCATAACATAGCAATGGGCCTGATTATGAACATCTTTCTAGCGATCATACGCTTAGATTTGCTCATTAGTGGAATCTTCTGTAGGCTCGAGAGGACACGAAGTTTTCAACACAAATTTGAGTTTCTCAAAGAAAAGGACAATATTTAGGTTCTGTTTTCAATCATTATAATTCTCTTCGGTTAATTAATTTTTGTCAAGTATCGATGATAAAGTGTTTTTAGACATTTTTAATCTACAATAAAGAATCATATACTAAAGCAAATATATCATAATAATTTAGTAAGATAACATAATCATGTAAAACATACAAATGTGTTTATGTGTTAAAATCTTAAAAATATCACAACCTTACATCGATAATTTCCAAATTAGAATTTAACAAGCTCATAGGGGAGTCTTGTCAAATTCAATCAGGAACACGGATCCCTTCTTGATTAATATATGTCATCCAGGACCTGCATGTACTAGCATATATTAATAATCGTTTTTTGGCCATTAATTTTATTACAGAGCTCCTCGGGGTGGTTAATAATAAAATTAACATGAGTTTATAACCATCGTTTTAATACTTTATCCATGATTTACAATCACCACCTAGAGGTGTGCAACCATAAATCATACTAAAATACCTTATCCTCTTGGAAATCTAATTCGGTACATGATGACGTCCCTTCCTAAGAGTCAAAACCACTATATGCTACCTATGGACCAACGATGAAGACTATAGGTCCTCTCTCGAAAACCTTCTCCTACTCAATCTTTTAAAATCAAGGTTTTATTTTATAAACATGCATGAACAATTTTTTAATGAGCGGCACTCCCTATTCTATATGACATGTTATTAATATACATGAAAAATCATATTATAATACAAACAAGCATAGCAATCATGCAAAGCCACAAGCAAAATCATAATAAATAA